>JACBWV010000506.1:3855805-3904979 GCA_013435795.1 Chlamydomonas sp. ICE-L
CCCACCCCACCCCCCCCCCCCTGCCCAACCTCCCCTCCCACACCCCAACAGCTATAATATCCAAGCGGCCACAAGGCATGGTGGTAGCAGCATGCATCTCATACCCTGACCTCCACACCTACCTACTCACCCAACACACCCAACACACCCAACACACCCCAGCAGCTTTCCCAAGCGGCCAAGGCATCCAACCTCCCCGCCTCCCACCCAACCCACCCAACCCACCTACCCAACCCGACCCAACCCAATCCAACCCAACCCACCTTCCTACCTACCCACCACCCATCCAACCTCCCACCCACCCACCCAACCTCCCCTCCCTCCCCCCACCCCAACAGCTTTCACAAGCAGCCAAGGCATGGTGGCGCCCACCCAACCAACCAACCCAACCAACCTCCCACCCCAACAGCTTTCCCAAGCAGCCAAGGCATGGTGGCGCAGCATCTCTGGGGACTCGGACGTAGCCCCCCCCAGCACCCTCCTGGCCGTCATGAGCATGCCTAAACAGGAAAGCACCCTCAACCTTGACTTCTCCTCCTTACTGGGCCCCCTCTTCTTCTGCTGGGTGGTGCAGCTACTGTTCCCCACCTTCCTGCAGCAGCTGGTGGGTATGCATGCATTTTAAATGTTAAATTATATGTGCCGATTTATCTATATATTTATGTATATATTAGGTATATATGTTATGTATATAAATATGTATGTATGTGTGTATGTATGTATTTGTATGTATATATGCCTTATTTCTTATGCTGGGTGGTACAGCTACTGTTCCCTACCTTCCTGCAGCAGCTGGTGAGTTTGTATATATTTTTTCAAGGGGCATATTTCAATGTATATATGCCAATTTATGTATATATTGGGTGTATGAACGTATATATTGTTGTTGTTGTGCAGCTACTATTCCCTACCTTCCTGCAGCAGCTAGTGAGTATGGATGCATTTTTAAATGTGTATCTTTGTATGCATATATGCCGATTTATGTATTCATTGGGTGTAATGATAACGCCTGGTGTGGCGTGGAGTTAAGGGAGCCCGTCGTACGCGGGTGAGGAGCGGTCTCCTACCTTAACTGGACAAGCTACCATCGCGGTTGACAACGACGTGCAACGCTAAGAGCGACCGAAGGGGGAGGCGAACCCCCGACTCTTCATCCTCAAGCGATCTGGTCTACCACTAGACCATTGTACATCACGGAAAGGGGCTATATTGGATGTATATACGTATATACTTTTGTTCTGATGGGTTGTGCAGCTACTGTTCCCTACCTTCCTGCAGCAGCTGGTGAGTATGTATGCATTTGTATGTATATACGCCGATTTATGGATATAGTTAATATATATTGGGTACATATTTATGTATATACCTCCATAAGTGCCTAAGTCAGACCCTGAGCGGTACGGATGTTTTTCACCTATTACCTCAAGTCCAAAGATTTTTTTTTTTGCTAATAAGTCACCCAACCACATCAGTTCAACATATAAATACTCAGAGTTGGGTTCTCTGAGGTTGTGGGAAGCAGACAAAGCAAAACATGTGATTTTTCTCATTATGGGGCTCCCTAAGTCGGTACGGGTTTTTAGTAGAAGTGGAACATAGCCTATCGCTATCAAGAACACGTTTTCGTAAAATTAAAGTAGGTAGTCCTATTGTGCACATCTTTCCTCAGTAGGATTACAAGTAATTGTAACATCAGGTTTTGGATGGCAGTACATGGGCAGTACGGGTGAATATGGACCCCCAAAATACTGATTATTTACATATTGTGGGTGCCCTAAGTGTGGTACAACGCTACGCAAGCTGAATTGTTTCATTTTGGGTCTTAGCTTTGCTTCGTAGCACGAAGGCTAATTTTTTTATTTTTTTTATTCCAAATTTCAAATTTATTTTCAAAATATATTCAAAAAACAACGTGTTTTCAACTTTGTTCCAAACACCCACATCTGAAGTTAGTTTTTGATTTGGGAAAGGGGGGTGAAATCTGAAGTTGGGAGGTGGGATTGGGAGGTGATCAGGTGATTTTTTCCGAGTTGTACTGCTATCTCAGTAAATTCCAAGGCCAAGGCTGAAGCGAAGCCTCCGACCTTGTGGTAGGGGTTTGATAAGCCTTTCGTCCCGCAGTAACATGATTTGGAATAGCTCGCGCAGCTCGTGTCTGGTGCGATCTGGATTTGTACCACAATTTATCGCACATCTGGTGTACTGCCAACGGCCTTCCGTACAAAGCTGCCCTCGACCGCATGCGAAGGCGTACCAGAAATACATGTGCGCGTAGCTAACACAATTGCACGGAAGGTGGGCCAGACAGAATTATATTTCGAGTATTTTTGGGCCTGTACGGCTCTGTACCACAATCTTGTACCAACTTGGGGCGTTTTTTGACTTCGGCACTTATGGAGATATGTATTAACATACTTATGTATATTTATGTAGATATGTATATGTTCAATATATATACAAGTATGTATGTTTTGTTCTGCTAGGTGGTTCAGCTACTGCTCCTACCTTCCTGCAGCATCTGGTGAGTATGGATGCATTTTTAAATGTGTATATGTTATGTATGTATGCCGATTTATGCATACATTGGGTTATGTGTATATTTATGTATCTATGTTATGTATGTTTATGTATCTATGTTATGTATGTTTATGTATGTATGTTTATGTATGTATGTTTATGTATGTATATTTATGTATCTATGTTATGTATGTATGTTTATGTATCTATGTTATGTATGTTTATGTATCTATGTTTATGTATCTATGTTATGTATGTTTATGTATGTATGTTTATGTATGCATGTTTATGTATCTATGTTATGTATGTTTATGTATGTATGTTTATGTATCTATGTTATGTATGTTTATGTATGTATGTTTATGTATCTATGCTATGTATGTTTATGTATGTATGTTTATGTATCTATGTTCTGTATGTTTATGTATGTATGTTTATGTATCTATGTTCTGTATTTTTCTTCTGCTGGGTTGTGCAGCTACTGTTCCCTACCTTCCTGCAACATCTGGTGTGTCTGTATGCATTGTAACATGTTTATATTTTTGGCCCCCAGTGTTACCCATTTGTCCGGTCGACCGACCGACCGTCCGTCTGACCATGATGAAGCCAGACACGTCAGCCAACGATCTTGTAACTAACTCGCTTCCCTTGCCACCTGTTGCTCCGTCGCGATCACTCTCCGCCATTTTGGAGCGTCCCAGGCGACGCTGCATCAAACTAGTTATGTATATATAGCGATGTATTGGGTATATATCCAACCCAACCCAACCCAACCCAACCCAACCCATCGGGGAGGGTTGGGTTGGGTGTATATCCAACCCCACCCAAGCCAACCCTCCCCGATATATCCATCGCTATTATGTATACATAGCGATATATTGGGTATATTTTTATGAATTTTATGTATCCATGTATGTATTTCTTATGTACTTCTGTATATGTATGTCAAATTGGGTATATACTTATGCATGCTGATGAAGACGGACAGGTTGAGAGATGATGCCTATAGGGTCGTGCCATGCCTCTGGTTCCTCGCCCTGTACATTGTGTACCGTAGATTGACTTTAAGTTTCTTGGCTTATTTCAAATGTATGAGAAGGAGTAGCGTCTGCGCATGATGATGAAGATGCACGGCTTGGGAAATGTGGCCTACTGGGCTGTTGCGTGCCTTTGGTTTCTTACCCTGTACATTCTATGCATATTCATCATCATAATCATCATCACAAGGAGGGTCCGGAATTCGTGCTAAGCAGATAATTCAGCTTTACATGTATTGACTCATTTCAGGTGTACGAGACATTCTATGCGTAGTCAACATCATAATCATCATCACATGGGGTGTCCGGAATTCGTGCTAAGCAGATAATTAAACTTTACATGAATTGACTTGTGTCAGATGTACAAGAAGGAGAAGCGCCTGCGCATAATGATGAAGATGCACGGCTTGTGGGATGTCGCCTACTGGGCCGTGACGTACCTTTGGTTTCTTTCCTTGTATGTTGTGCACCGTAGATTGACTTTAAGTTTCTTGCCTAATTTCATGTGTACGAGAAGGAGAAGCGGCTGCGCATGATGATGAAGATGCACGGCTTGGGGGATGTCGCCTAATAGGCCGTGACTTATATTTGGTTTCTCTCCCTGTACATCGTGTACCGTATATTGAATTTACATTTACTGTCACATTTCAGGTGTACGAGAAGGAGAAGCGGCTGCGCATGATGAGGAAGATGCATGGGTTCGGAGATATTCCCAACTGGGCAATGACATACCTTTGGTCCCTTGCCCTGTACGTCATGTACCGTATGTTGACTTTTTGTTTCTTGACTCAATTTCAGGTGTATGAGAAGGAGAAGCGGCTGCGCATGATGATGAAAATGCACGGCTTGGGGGATGTCGCCTACTGGGCTGTGACGTACCTTTGGTTTCTTTCCCTGTGCATTGTGTACATGGCCATTTTCATCATCGTGGGTGCAGCACTGAAACCCAACAAATTGTATACGTGCCCATTTTCATCCTCTACCACTGTCTGACCCACAGGTGTATGAGAAGGAGAAGCGGCTGCGCATGATGATGAAAATGCACGGCTTGGGGGATGTCGCCTACTGGGCTGTGACGTACCTTTGGTTTCTTTCCCTGTGCATTGTGTACATGGCCATTTTCATCATCGTGGGTGCAGCACTGAAACCCAACAAATTGTATACGTGCCCATTTTCATCCTCTACCACTGTCTGACCCACAGGTGTATGAGAAGGAGAAGCGGCTGCGCATGATGATGAAAATGCACGGCTTGGGGGATGTCGCCTACTGGGCTGTGACGTACCTTTGGTTTCTTTCCCTGTGCATTGTGTACATGGCCATTTTCATCATCGTGGGTGCAGCACTGAAACCCAACAAATTGTATACGTGCCCATTTTCATCCTCTACCACTGTCTGACCCACAGGTGTATGAGAAGGAGAAGCGGCTGCGCATGATGATGAAAATGCACGGCTTGGGGGATGTCGCCTACTGGGCTGTGACGTACCTTTGGTTTCTTTCCCTGTGCATTGTGTACATGGCCATTTTCATCATCGTGGGTGCAGCACTGAAACCCAACAAATTGTATACGTGCCCATTTTCATCCTCTACCACTGTCTGACCCACAGGTGTATGAGAAGGAGAAGCGGCTGCGCATGATGATGAAAATGCACGGCTTGGGGGATGTCGCCTACTGGGCTGTGACGTACCTTTGGTTTCTTTCCCTGTGCATTGTGTACATGGCCATTTTCATCATCGTGGGTGCAGCACTGAAACCCAACAAATTGTATACGTGCCCATTTTCATCCTCTACCACTGTCTGACCCACAGGTGTATGAGAAGGAGAAGCGGCTGCGCATGATGATGAAAATGCACGGCTTGGGGGATGTCGCCTACTGGGCTGTGACGTACCTTTGGTTTCTTTCCCTGTGCATTGTGTACATGGCCATTTTCATCATCGTGGGTGCAGCACTGAAACCCAACAAATTGTATACGTGCCCATTTTCATCCTCTACCACTGTCTGACCCACAGGTGTATGAGAAGGAGAAGCGGCTGCGCATGATGATGAAAATGCACGGCTTGGGGGATGTCGCCTACTGGGCTGTGACGTACCTTTGGTTTCTTTCCCTGTGCATTGTGTACATGGCCATTTTCATCATCGTGGGTGCAGCACTGAAACCCAACAAATTGTATACGTGCCCATTTTCATCCTCTACCACTGTCTGACCCACAGGTGTATGAGAAGGAGAAGCGGCTGCGCATGATGATGAAAATGCACGGCTTGGGGGATGTCGCCTACTGGGCTGTGACGTACCTTTGGTTCTTTCCCTGTGCATTGTGTACATGGCCATTTTCATCATCGTGGGTGCAGCACTGAAACCCAACAAATTGTATACGTGCCCATTTTCATCCTCTACCACTGTCTGACCCACAGGTGTATGAGAAGGAGAAGCGGCTGCGCATGATGATGAAAATGCACGGCTTGGGGGATGTCGCCTACTGGGCTGTGACGTACCTTTGGTTTCTTTCCCTGTGCATTGTGTACATGGCCATTTTCATCATCGTGGGTGCAGCACTGAAACCCAACAAATTGTATACGTGCCCATTTTCATCCTCTACCACTGTCTGACCCACAGGTGTATGAGAAGGAGAAGCGGCTGCGCATGATGATGAAAATGCACGGCTTGGGGGATGTCGCCTACTGGGCTGTGACGTACCTTTGGTTTCTTTCCCTGTGCATTGTGTACATGGCCATTTTCATCATCGTGGGTGCAGCACTGAAACCCAACAAATTGTATACGTGCCCATTTTCATCCTCTACCACTGTCTGACCCACAGGTGTATGAGAAGGAGAAGCGGCTGCGCATGATGATGAAAATGCACGGCTTGGGGGATGTCGCCTACTGGGCTGTGACGTACCTTTGGTTTCTTTCCCTGTGCATTGTGTACATGGCCATTTTCATCATCGTGGGTGCAGCACTGAAACCCAACAAATTGTATACGTGCCCATTTTCATCCTCTACCACTGTCTGACCCACAGGTGTATGAGAAGGAGAAGCGGCTGCGCATGATGATGAAAATGCACGGCTTGGGGGATGTCGCCTACTGGGCTGTGACGTACCTTTGGTTTCTTTCCCTGTGCATTGTGTACATGGCCATTTTCATCATCGTGGGTGCAGCACTGAAACCCAACAAATTGTATACGTGCCCATTTTCATCCTCTACCACTGTCTGACCCACAGGTGTATGAGAAGGAGAAGCGGCTGCGCATGATGATGAAAATGCACGGCTTGGGGGATGTCGCCTACTGGGCTGTGACGTACCTTTGGTTTTCTTTCCCTGTGCATTGTGTACATGGCCATTTTCATCATCGTGGGTGCAGCACTGAAACCCAACAAATTGTATACGTGCCCATTTTCATCCTCTACCACTGTCTGACCCACAGGTGTATGAGAAGGAGAAGCGGCTGCGCATGATGATGAAAATGCACGGCTTGGGGGATGTCGCCTACTGGGCTGTGACGTACCTTTGGTTTCTTTCCCTGTGCATTGTGTACATGGCCATTTTCATCATCGTGGGTGCAGCACTGAAACCCAACAAATTGTATACGTGCCCATTTTCATCCTCTACCACTGTCTGACCCACAGGTGTATGAGAAGGAGAAGCGGCTGCGCATGATGATGAAAATGCACGGCTTGGGGGATGTCGCCTACTGGGCTGTGACGTACCTTTGGTTTCTTTCCCTGTGCATTGTGTACATGGCCATTTTCATCATCGTGGGTGCAGCACTGAACCCAACAAATTGTATACGTGCCCATTTTCATCCTCTACCACTGTCTGACCCACAGGTGTATGAGAAGGAGAAGCGGCTGCGCATGATGATGAAAATGCACGGCTTGGGGGATGTCGCCTACTGGGCTGTGACGTACCTTTGGTTTCTTTCCCTGTGCATTGTGTACATGGCCATTTTCATCATCGTGGGTGCAGCACTGAAACCCAACAAATTGTATACGTGCCCATTTTCATCCTCTACCACTGTCTGACCCACAGGTGTATGAGAAGGAGAAGCGGCTGCGCATGATGATGAAAATGCACGGCTTGGGGGATGTCGCCTACTGGGCTGTGACGTACCTTTGGTTTCTTTCCCTGTGCATTGTGTACATGGCCATTTTCATCATCGTGGGTGCAGCACTGAAACCCAACAAATTGTATACGTGCCCATTTTCATCCTCTACCACTGTCTGACCCACAGGTGTATGAGAAGGAGAAGCGGCTGCGCATGATGATGAAAATGCACGGCTTGGGGGATGTCGCCTACTGGGCTGTGACGTACCTTTGGTTTCTTTCCCTGTGCATTGTGTACATGGCCATTTTCATCATCGTGGGTGCCAGCACTGAAACCCAACAAATTGTATACGTGCCCATTTTCATCCTCTACCACTGTCTGACCCACAGGTGTATGAGAAGGAGAAGCGGCTGCGCATGATGATGAAAATGCACGGCTTGGGGGATTGTCGCCTACTGGGCTGTGACGTACCTTTGGTTTCTTTCCCTGTGCATTGTGTACATGGCCATTTTCATCATCGTGGGTGCAGCACTGAAACCCAACAAATTGTATACGTGCCCATTTTCATCCTCTACCACTGTCTGACCCACAGGTGTATGAGAAGGAGAAGCGGCTGCGCATGATGATGAAAATGCACGGCTTGGGGGATGTCGCCTACTGGGCTGTGACGTACCTTTGGTTTCTTTCCCTGTGCATTGTGTACATGGCCATTTTCATCATCGTGGGTGCAGCACTGAAACCCAACAAATTGTATACGTGCCCATTTTCATCCTCAACCACTGTCTGACCCACAGGTGTATGAGAAGGAGAAGCGGCTGCGCATGATGATGAAAATGCACGGCTTGGGGGATGTCGCCTACTGGGCTGTGACGTACCTTTGGTTTCTTTCCCTGTGCATTGTGTACATGGCCATTTTCATCATCGTGGGTGCAGCACTGAAACCCAACAAATTGTATACGTGCCCATTTTCATCCTCTACCACTGTCTGACCCACAGGTGTATGAGAAGGAGAAGCGGCTGCGCATGATGATGAAAATGCACGGCTTGGGGGATGTCGCCTACTGGGCTGTGACGTACCTTTGGTTTCTTTCCCTGTGCATTGTGTACATGGCCATTTTCATCATCGTGGGTGCAGCACTGAAACCCAACAAATTGTATACGTGCCCATTTTCATCCTCTACCACTGTCTGACCCACAGGTGTATGAGAAGGAGAAGCGGCTGCGCATGATGATGAAAATGCACGGCTTGGGGGATGTCGCCTACTGGGCTGTGACGTACCTTTGGTTTCTTTCCCTGTGCATTGTGTACATGGCCATTTTCATCATCGTGGGTGCAGCACTGAAACCCAACAAATTGTATACGTGCCCATTTTCATCCTCTACCACTGTCTGACCCACAGGTGTATGAGAAGGAGAAGCGGCTGCGCATGATGATGAAAATGCACGGCTTGGGGGATGTCGCCTACTGGGCTGTGACGTACCTTTGGTTTCTTTCCCTGTGCATTGTGTACATGGCCATTTTCATCATCGTGGGTGCAGCACTGAAACCCAACAAATTGTATACGTGCCCATTTTCATCCTCTACCACTGTCTGACCCACAGGTGTATGAGAAGGAGAAGCGGCTGCGCATGATGATGAAAATGCACGGCTTGGGGGATGTCGCCTACTGGGCTGTGACGTACCTTTGGTTTCTTTCCCTGTGCATTGTGTACATGGCCATTTTCATCATCGTGGGTGCAGCACTGAAACCCACAAATTGTATACGTGCCCATTTTCATCCTCTACCACTGTCTGACCCACAGGTGTATGAGAAGGAGAAGCGGCTGCGCATGATGATGAAAATGCACGGCTTGGGGGATGTCGCCTACTGGGCTGTGACGTACCTTTGGTTTCTTTCCCTGTGCATTGTGTACATGGCCATTTTCATCATCGTGGGTGCAGCACTGAAACCCAACAAATTGTATACGTGCCCATTTTCATCCTCTACCACTGTCTGACCCACAGGTGTATGAGAAGGAGAAGCGGCTGCGCATGATGATGAAAATGCACGGCTTGGGGGATGTCGCCTACTGGGCTGTGACGTACCTTTGGTTTCTTTCCCTGTGCATTGTGTACATGGCCATTTTCATCATCGTGGGTTGCAGCACTGAAACCCAACAAATTGTATACGTGCCCATTTTCATCCTCAACCACTGTCTGACCCACAGGTGTATGAGAAGGAGAAGCGGCTGCGCATGATGATGAAAATGCACGGCTTGGGGATGTCGCCTACTGGGCTGTGACGTACCTTTGGTTTCTTTCCCTGTGCATTGTGTACATGGCCATTTTCATCATCGTGGGTGCAGCACTGAAACCCAACAAATTGTATACGTGCCCATTTTCATCCTCTACCACTGTCTGACCCACAGGTGTATGAGAAGGAGAAGCGGCTGCGCATGATGATGAAAATGCACGGCTTGGGGGATGTCGCCTACTGGGCTGTGACGTACCTTTGGTTTCTTTCCCTGTGCATTGTGTACATGGCCATTTTCATCATCGTGGGTGCAGCACTGAAACCCAACAAATTGTATACGTGCCCATTTTCATCCTCTACCACTGTCTGACCCACAGGTGTATGAGAAGGAGAAGCGGCTGCGCATGATGATGAAAATGCACGGCTTGGGGATGTCGCCTACTGGGCTGTGACGTACCTTTGGTTTCTTTCCCTGTGCATTGTGTACATGGCCATTTTCATCATCGTGGGTGCAGCACTGAAACCCAACAAATTGTATACGTGCCCATTTTCATCCTCTACCACTGTCTGACCCACAGGTGTATGAGAAGGAGAAGCGGCTGCGCATGATGATGAAAATGCACGGCTTGGGGGATGTCGCCTACTGGGCTGTGACGTACCTTTGGTTTCTTTCCCTGTGCATTGTGTACATGGCCATTTTCATCATCGTGGGTGCAGCACTGAAACCCAACAAATTGTATACGTGCCCATTTTCATCCTCTACCACTGTCTGACCCACAGGTGTATGAGAAGGAGAAGCGGCTGCGCATGATGGATGAAAATGCACGGCTTGGGGGATGTCGCCTACTGGGCTGTGACGTACCTCTGGTTTCTTTCCCTGTGCATTGTGTACATGGCCATTTTCATCATCGTGGTGTGCAGCACTGAAACCCAACAAATTGTATACATGCCCATTTCATCCTCTACCACTGTCTGACCCACGGTGTATGAGAAGGAGAAGCGGCCTGCGCATGATGATGAAAATGCACGGCTTGGGGATGTCGCCTACTGGGCTGTGACGTACCTTTGGTTTCTTTCCCTGTGCATTGTGTACATGGCCCATTTTCATCATCGTGGTTTGCAGGCACTGAAACCCAACAAATTGTATACGTGCCCATTTTCATCCTCTACCACTGTCTGACCCACAGGTGTATGAGAAGGAGAAGCGGCTGCGCATGATGATGAAGATGCACGGCTTGGGGGATGTGGCCTACTGGGCCGTGACGTACCTTTGGTTTCTTTCCCTGTACATTGTGTATATGGCCATTTTCATCATCGTGGGTGCAGCGCTAAACCTGAAGATTTTCAGAAAAAACAATATGGGGCTCCAAATCATCTTCTACTTCTTGCACGGCAACTGCATGATCTCCTTCGCCTTCCTGCTTAGCTCGCTGTTCACCTCGTCCAAGACCGCATCCATCTGTGCAGCCATCTACGTCTTTGCCACAGGTACAGGCTGGGCAGGTTTGCTTG
The DNA here is from genome assembly GCA_013435795.1 of Chlamydomonas sp. ICE-L. Lineage (NCBI taxonomy): Eukaryota > Viridiplantae > Chlorophyta > Chlorophyceae > Chlamydomonadales > Chlamydomonadaceae > Chlamydomonas > Chlamydomonas sp. ICE-L. Next base: position 3,867,151 of record JACBWV010000506.1, read on the forward strand.
GGTGGGTTTGGTGGGTTGGTGTTGGTGTATTTCCAGTTTTTTTTAGGGGTTGGGTGCGGGATGTTTGGGCGGGGTTGCAGGGGTTTTGGGTGGGTTGGTATTGGTGTTGGTGAATAAAAGGAAGCAGCGTGATCTCTTCCGCCTTCCTGCTTAGCTCGTCTATGAGACCATCTACGTCTTTGCACAGTTGGCTTGTTGTCGGGTTTGGTGTGGGTGGTGTTTGTTGGTGTATTTTTTGGTTTCTGGTGGATGGTGCGGGTTGTGCGTTGGGTGGGTTTGGTGGGTTGGTGTTGGTGTATTTGTGCGGGTTTTGGTGGTTTGGGTGCGGGTTTCTGGGGTGGGTTGTTTGGGAGGTTTGGGTGGTGGGTTGGTTTGTTGGTTGTTATTTCAGTTTTTTAGGAGTGGGTGCGGGATGTTGGGAGGGTTTGCAGGTGTTTTGGGGCACGTTTGGTATTGTTGTTGTGTTATAAAAGAAGCAGGTGGGTTCCTCTTCCGCCTTCCTGCTTAGCTCGTCTGTGAGACCATCTACGTCTTTGCCACAGGTTAGGGCTGTGCAGGTTTGGTGTGGGTTTTTTTGTTGGGGGGTTGGTGTTGGTTTGTTGTTATTTGTGCGGGTTTGCGTGGGTTTGGCTGGGGTCGTTTGTTGGGTTCTTCGGTTTGTTTTTGGTGGTTGTTGGTTGTTTTTCCAGTGTTTTTAGGGGTTGGGTGCGGGATGTTTGGGCGGGTTTGCAGGGTTTTTGGGTGGGTTGGTATTGTTGTTGGTGAATAAAAGGAAGCAGCGTGATCTCTTCCGCCTTCCTGCTTAGCTCGTCTTTGCGCCATCTAGTCTGTGCCACCGGGTAGGCTGGCAAGTTTGGGGGTTGGGGGTCGGTCTGTATTGTTGCAGGTTTGGGGGTGTGTTTGGTGGGTCGAGGTGGTGGTTGGTGGGGAGGGGGGGAAGGGGGGGGGTGCGGGGGGGGTGGCGTGAGGTGGGGGGGTAGGGGGCGGGGGGGGGGGCGGGGTGGGGTGGGGGGGGTGGGGGTAGGGGGGGGGGGGGGGGGCGGGGGGGGGGGGGGGGGTGGGGGGAGGGGTGCGGGGGTGGGGGGGGGGCGGGGGGGGGGGGAGGGGGGAGAGTGGGGCAGGGCGGGGGGGCGGGGGGGGGGGGGGGCGGCGGGGGGGGGGGAGGGGGGGGGGTGGGGGGGGGGGGGGGGGGGGGGGGGGGGATGGGGGGAGGGGGGGGGGGGGGCGAGGGGGGGGTGGGGGGGTGGGGGGGGTGAGGGGGGCGGGGGGGGGGGCAGGGGGGGGGGGGGTTGGGGGGGGGCTGTACGGGCCACAGGGGGGGGAGGGGGGGGGGGCCGGGAGGGGGGCGTGGGTGGCAGGGGGGGGGGGATGGGTGGGGGGGGAGAAAAAGGAGAGCAGCGGGGGCGGCGGAGCCTGCAGGGGGAGATCGGAGGGGAGTACCACGACGGGAGGCGCAAAAGGGGAGGGGGGCGGGGGGGGGACAGGGGGGGGGGGGGGGGGGGTGGGGGAGGGGGGGGGTGGGGGCGCGCGGCTGGCAGACAGGGCCCCTCGCCACCCGGCCAACACACGCATCCAACGAACCCGCACCCCCACACCACCACCCGAAGCGGGCGCACCCTGCACCGGCACCCGCAACCCAGCAGCAGAGGCCCAAGCCACGCACCCCAACCGACCCACACCCCACCACACCGACCGCACCCCACCCGGCACCCAACCCAACACCACTCCCACCTAGCACCCCAACTTCAACCTAAGCAGGCAGAGGCGCAACTCCTGCACCGCACCACCCGCACACCCGTGACCCGCCCGCACAACCACACCCACACGAACCCAACACAACACCACGGGGCGGGGAGCGGGGCCCGACGGAGAGACGGAGGCATCGACAAGGACGGTGGACCGGCGCTCGGCAGCCCGGCCCGCACCACCCGGGCATCAACACGCCCGAAACGCACACGCACCCACCGCACCAACCAGCCGTGCCCAGCCCACCCGACCGCACGGGAAACAGAACCCAACCACCACACAGGGCGCATCGGCGGCGAGGCGGCGGGACGGAGGCCTCCAGTCCTGCAACACCCGCACACAAACGCCCCACTAAACCGCAAAACCTCACCAACATCCGCACCAACAGGCCGCAAAAAAACCGGAACGGACCTGGACCCCCACCCACCCCACCACCCACAGGTCGCAGCGGGCCTGCTTATGCTCGACGGCTTCATCCATTTCCTCTCTACCACCCTCCCACAATACACTCCACACATCACCCTCACGCACCTCACAACCATCCTCACCCCCTCCTTTTTAACACCCCCACATCACCCCCACCCCACCCCACCAACCTCAGTTCTCATTCGCTCTAGCTTTCTCGACGTCTTCATCAACAAGGATTATGGCCAGCTCTTCTTCATACATTCCCTCACCACCCTTCCCACAACACTCCCCACCTTATCCTCACCCACCACCACCCCCATCACCACCCTACCCACCTCCCATAACCCCCACCCACACCCACCCCACCACCCACATTGTCTCATTCGCTCTCTTCTTCTCGACGTTTTCATGGACAAGGATTATGGCTGGCTCTTCTTCCATTCCCAAGTGGGTGCCAGCCTCACCCACCCTAGCCCACCCTACCCTACCTCACCTTCACCCCCACCACACCTGCCCCACCACCCACAGGTCTCATTGGCTCTCTTCTTCTCGACGTCTTCATCGACAAGGGATTATGTCCAAGCTCTTCTCATACATTTCCTTACACCTTACCACAACACTCCCCACCCTTTATCATCACCAAACCCCCACAAACCACCATCACCCACCCTACCCTACCTCACCCCCACCTCACCCCACCCACCCCCACCCACCCACATGTATCATTCGCTCTCTTCTTATAGAAGTTTTCATGACACGGATTATGGTGGCTCTTCTTACTCAAGTGGCGGTGCCAGCCTCACCCACCTAGCCCACCTAAACTAAACAAATTCACCACCACAAAAAACTGCACCACAACAAAACGTTTATAATTGGCCCTATCTTATTCTCGACGTCTTAATCGACAAAGGATTATGGACGCTATTTAATTTACATGTAAGTAACACAACTTCACACCACACTCCTCCACATTATCCTTCACCCCACCTCCAACACCCCACCATCAACAACAATACAATACACTAAACAAACACCTTAAAACCACCACCCAACACCACAGGTCTACATATGGCTATCTATCTCAGACGTTTTCATCGACAAGGATTATGGCTGGCTCTTCTTCATCGAGTGGGTGCCAGCCTTTGCTCTTTACAGGGGTCTTCAAGAGATGGCCTCAATACGCAATTCTTGGGGTTCTACCTGGGGGAGGGAACAGACGGGATGGAGTTCAGCAAACTAATTGATTGAGCGGAACAAGGTTATGTAGAAAACTTGGGGCATGTCACGCTGTTGAGTGGGGAAGACTTATTGGTGATGGGATTTGTAAAGAGAGAAGGTGAGAGGGTGGGGTGTTGTTGGGTGGGGGTGAGGTCGTGGGGGGGGGGAGGAGAGGAGGTGGTGGAATGACGAGCAGTGGATCTGGGGAGTAACGCCTCACCCCTCTCATTATGGGGGATGCGGAGGGTACATAGGAGAAGGTGAGAGGCGTGGTGGGGGAGAGTGGTGGTTGGGGGGCCGGGGGGGGAGGGTCGAGAGGGGGGTGCGGCGGTTGTTTGTGTGGTGTTGTGACTGGGTGGTGTGGGGATGGGGGGTTGGGGTAGGGGGGCGTAATACAGATGTTGGGGTATATTTTTTCTTGGGATGGGCTGGGGTAACTGGAACAGGGGAGAGTGGTGTGTGGGTGGGTGGGGGGGGGGTGACGAGGATTCTGTGGTGGTGGTGGTTTGTTTTGTGTGTGATGGGTGGGGTGGGGTGTTGTGTGGTGAGCGGCTGGTGGTGGTTGTGTGTGTGGGGGGGAGGGGGGGGTGGAGGTTGTGGGTGGCGGTGTGGGGGGTTCCTTTTCCTCGGTGTCTTCGAGGATGTACCTGGACACAGTTGAGAGTGAGTGTGTGTATATGTGTGTGGGTGGGCGTGGGGGGTGGTGGGTGGGGTGGGGGGGGGGGGTAGGGAAGGTAAATGGTTGTTGGTGGTGGTTTGTTTTGTGTGTGTTGGGTGTGTGTGTGTTGTATCGGTGGTCGTGGGGGGGGGGGAGGGGAGGTGTGTGTGTGTCGTTCCTTTTCTTGGTGCTTGGCTGGTTTTAGGATGGTACCTGTGACGCGTGAGCGCTATTCGGTGTGGGGGGGGTTGAGGGGAGGGGTGGTGTGGTTGTTTTGTGTGTTGTGTGTGTGTTTGTGTGTGGGGGGGGGGGGGGGGGGGGGGGCGTGTGGTGTGTGTCTTTTTTTGGGCTGGGCTGGTCCCTGGACAGTTGGCGCTTGGTGTGTGTTTGTCGTGACGGGTGGGGGGGTGGGTGGTGGTGGGGGAGCCTTGCTTTTCTGAAGCACTTGAGATGGGGTTCCTTTTCCTTGGTGCCGGGATGGTACCTGGCACCTTGAGATTGAGAGTGTGTAATGTTTGTGGGTTAGGTTGGATGGGGGTGGGTGGGGGGGTGGGGGGGGGCCTAGGTTGTGGTGGTGTGGTTTGTTTTGTGTGGTGTGGTGGTTTTGTGTTTATAGTGTGTGGCGTGGGGGGGGGGGGAGAGTGTGTGTGTGTTTTCCTTTTCTTGGTGCTTGGATGGTAGTATTGGTACCTTGGACAGGTGAGAGATTAGGGTGTGGGGGGGGGGTGAGGGTGAGAGGGTTGTGTGTTGTTTTTTGGGTGTGTGGGGTGTGTTTGTGTGGTGTGGGGGGGGGGGGGGGGGGGGGGGGCGGGAGTGGTGGTGTGTGTTCCTTTTACTTGGCGCTGGGATGGTACCTTGAACAGGTGAGAGTGGTGTGTGTTGGTGAGAGTGGGTGGGGGGGTGGGTGGGGGGGGGGGAGCCTCTGATTTTCTGAAGCAAGTGAGAAGTTTATGTCATATTTTTGGCGGAGCCCCTTCTTCAAAGGGGAGGGAGCCCCCAGGGTTACCCATTTGTCCGTCCGATCGACCATCTGTCTGACCGAAACGAAGCCTGACACGTCAGCCAACGGTCTCGTAACTAACTCGCTTCCGTTGTCACGTGTCGCTCCGTCGCGATCACTCTCCGCCATTTTTCAGATTCCCATTCGACGCTGCATAGAACTTGTTTCTGGCATCCTGTGTTATTCCTGGATGCATGCATGTGCAAGAAGAAAGAGGAGTGAGATTTATGCCTTCTCTTATAATGATAACGCCTGATGGGGCGTGGTGTTGAGGGAGCCCGTCGTACGCGGGTGTGGAGCGGTCTCCTACCTCAACTGGACAAGCTACCATCGCGGTTGACGACGACCTGCAAGGCCAAGAGTGACCGAAGGGGGAGTCGAACCCCCAACTCTTCATTCTTAAAGTGACTCAGTCTACCACTAGACCAATGTATATCACTGAAAGAGGCTACCTTCTCTTATATATTGTAGAATTAAATGATCATTGTAGAACAAATTTAGGCCCCCCGCCAGTATAACAATTGTTTGGGGTTCACTTCTTAATTTCTTCTTCTTTTGAAGCCCTTCATATCACGGCTGGGCAAGTTCCTTTAGCCTATTTGGCCTACCCCTGGACTGTAGCTTACATACATCTACCACAACGCCAACCACACCCTCCACTCCAGTACTCATGCTCCTGCCAACAACCACTACATCAATATGAAGGGCACGCCCTGTCAAACATCCCTCACCCATTCTCCCTCCTTCCTCCCCTCCTCAACTCTCCCCCCCCCTCCCTCCCCCCCCCCCCCCCCCCCCCCTCACCTCCCTCCCTCCCTCCCTCCTCCACAGATCATCCCAACAGGCAACGGTTTGAAACGGCATCCTTTGTTCTTCCTTGAGTCATTCATGAGCAAGAAGGAAGAGGATATTCACCACGAACCCGCCCATGCCACTTCCCCCTCCGACCACCACCTCGACGCGAAGGGCGCGCCCTCTCAAACCTCCGTCACTGTCGGCCAGGGTGCTGACGTGGCAAGCGAGGCCGCGCGCGCCATGAACATCGTCGACTACGAGACCACGCCGATTGTGACGCGAGACCTGCGGAAGGTGTTCCCTCCCGTGGATGGTGGGAAGAAGAAGGTGGCTGTGCAGAACATGTCTATTGCTGTTCAGAAGGGGGAGGTCCTGGGCCTGCTGGGTCCTAACGGTGCAGGTAAGGCTCATCCATGCATCATGCATGCTAGTGTTTTTACAGTCTGCCCGGTTCGGGCGTAGCCAAATAGGCTAAACAGACTTGCCCAACCTCAATATTGGGAAGAAGAAGGTGGCTGTGCAGAACATGTCTACCGCTGATCATAAGGGAGATGTCCTTCGCCTGCTGGGCACCAACAGCGCAGGTAAGGCTCATCCATGCATGGTTGCGTTTGTTTTGCAGTCTGCCCGGTTAAAGAATAGCAAAATAGGCGAAACAGACTTGCCCAACCTCAATATTGGGAAGGAAAAAGTGGCTGTGCAGAATATGTCTACCGCTGTTCAGAAGGGAGAGGTCCTTGGCCTGCTGGGCCCCAACGGTGCAGGTAAGGCTCATCCATGCATCATGCATGCGAGTGTTTACACAGTCTGCCCGGTTCGGGCGTAGCCAAATAGGCTAAACAGACTTGCCCAACCTCAATATTGGGAGGAACAAAGTGGCGGCAGGGAACATATATATATCGCTTTTCATCAGAAGTGGGAGGTGCTCGACCTGCTGGGTCCCAACGGCGCTGGTAAGGCTTGTCCATCCTTCATGCAGCATGCATCCGCCAACCCACCTGTCCCGCCCACCTGTCCACCCACCCGTCCACCCACCCGCCTATCTCACCCATCCATCCTCCCATCCATCCACCTATCCCACTCACCCATCCGCCCATCCATCCACCCTCGAAGTCCATCCATCCATCCACCCACCTATCCCACCCACCCATCCATCCGCACATCCATCCACCTGCAAATTCCACCCACCCACCTATCCCACCCATCCATCTGCCCATCGGTCCACCCACCTATCCATCCACCCGCAAATTCTACCCACCCACCCACAAATCCATCTGCCCATCCACCCACCTATCCCACCCGCCCACGCATCCATCCATCCACCTATCCCACACATCCATCCACCCACCCATCCATCTGCCCATCCATCCACCTATCCCACCCATCCATCTGCCCATCCACCCACCTATCCCACCCATCCATCTGCCCATCCACCCACCTATCCACCCACCTATCCCACCCATCCATCTGCCCATCCACCCACATATCCCACCCATCCATCTGCCCATCCACCCACCTATCCCACCCGCCTATGCATCCACCCGCAAATTCCACCCACCCATGCATTCATCAGCCCATCCACCCATCTATCCTACCCATCCACCCATCCATCCCACCCATCTACCCACCTATCCCACCCATACATCTGCCCATCCATCCACCCACCCACCTATCCCACCCATCCACCCACCTATCCCACCCATCCATCTGCCCATCCACCCACCTACCCACACCACCTATCCCACCCATACATCTGCCCATCCACCCACCTACCCACCCACCTATCCCACCCATCCACCCATCCACCCATCCATCCGGCCACCCAACCTCCTACCCACTCATCCCCTCAGGAAAGACTACCGCACTGAGTATGCTGATCGGCCATCAAACCACCCAACTACCCAACTACCCAACCACCCAACCAACTGCCCACCCATCCCCTCAGGTAAGACCACCGCACTGAGTATGCTGATTGGCCACCCAACCACCCAACCACCTACCCACTCATCCCCTCAGGTAAAACAACCGCACTGAGTATGCTGGTCGGCTTCATGGAGCCCAGCTCGGGCCAAGCCATAATCAACGGCCTGGACATCCGCAAGAACATGCAACAGATTTACCAGACTCTCGGCGTCTGCCCCCAGCACGACCTGCTGTGGGATAGACTGACCGGCAGGGAGCACCTACGCTTCTACGGCCGGCTGAAGGGGTTGAAGGGCAAGGAGCTAGAGGAGTGCGTGACTGACGGCTTACGCAAGGTGAACCTGCTGAATGGCGACGTTCAGAGCAAGTGGTCGTCCAAGTACTCAGGCGGAATGAGGCGTCGCCTGTCTGTCGCCATTTCGTTCATGGGCAACCCAAGTGTGGTGCTATTGGATGAGCCAAGTACAGGTGGGGACCACAGCAGTCGATACTGCATGTATGTGTGTAAGTATGTATGTATGTTACAGTCCAGGGGTAGGTCAAATAGGCTATTGAGTAGGCCAAATAGGCCAATATAGGCTGTACATAGATACTGCTAGGGCTGGGGCTGGTATTACTTCTGGGGCTGGGGCAGATGGTTATAAAGCTGGGGCTGGGGCTCTGGAATAAATGTTGCTCTCTGTCTCTGGTAAACGGTGTAACACAATGCCCTGTCTCTCTCTCTCTCTCTCTCTCTCTCTCTCTCTCTCTCTCTCTCTCTCTCTCTCTCTCTCTCTCTCTCTCTCTCTCTCTCTCTCTCTCTCTCTTATGTTGACCCTCTTTCTCCCCTCTCTCATAGGTCTGGACCCCAACAGCCGACGCAACCTGTGGGATGTGGTAAAGGGCCAGAAAGACGGCACTGCCATGATCCTGACCACACACAACATGGAGGAGGCCGAGGCACTGTGTGACAGGCTGGTGATCTTTGTTGACGGCCAGCTCATGTGTATTGGGGACCCCAAGGAGATCACTAGCCGGTACGGCGGTTACTTGGTGTACCAGATTAGTGTACCACCTGCCCAGGGGGGCCTGGCTCAGGATGCGGTGATGACCATGTGCCCCACGGCGCTGCTCACCTACTCCCTGGGCGGTACGTTCAAGTACGAGTTGCCTACTCAGGACGTGACCCTGTCTCACGTCTTTCTCTCCATGCAAGAGGCGAAACAAAAGTTGGATGTGTGGGATTGGGGCGTGTCCAACGCCACACTAGAAGAAGTGTTCATCAAGTTTGCTCGCTCGATCAATGCTGAAGGTGGGCAGTAGAAGCTCAGGCCTTGAGATTCAGACCCCCTTCTGACCCCATTCCAGGATGCTGAGTAGTAGACAAAGTGTTCATCAAGTTTGCTAGCTCTATCAATGCCGAAGGTGGGCAGTAGGAGCTTCCTTCTCGGGATGTGGCATGTCGCACATGTTACTTGAAAGAGAAGTTGGGTGTGTGGAATTGGGGTGTGTCCAACGCCACACTAGAAGAAGTGTTCATCAAGTTTGCTCGCTCTATCAATGCTGAAGGTGGGCAGTAGGAGCTTACATCTCGGGATGTGGCCTGTCACACCACTGGCACTTGATACATGAAAGATAAGTTGGATGTGTTGGATTGGGGCGTGTCCAACGCCACAGTAGCAAAAGTGTTCATCAAGTTTGCTCGATCTATCAATGCTGAAGGTGGGCAGTAGGAGCTTTCATCTCGGGATGTGGCCTGTCACACCACTGGCACTTGATACACGAAAGATAAGTTGGATGTGTTGGATTGGGGCGTGTCCAACGCCACATTAGCAAAAGTGTTCATCAAGTTTGCTCGCTCTATCAATGCTGAAGGTGGGCAGTAGAAGCTGTCCTTGAGATTCAGGCCCCCTTCTGACCTCATTCCAGGATGCTGAGTAGCAGATGAAGTGTTCATCAAGTTTGCTCGCTCTATCAATGCCGAAGGTGGGCAGTAGGATCTTCTTTCTTGGGCTGTAGCATTTCGCACGTGTTACTTGAAAGAGAAGTTGGGTGTGTGGAATTGGGGTGTGTCCAACGCCACACTAGAAGAAGTGTTCATCAAGTTTGCTCGCTCTATCATTGGGACCGAAGGTGGGCAGTTGGAGCTTTCATCCGATGTGGCATGTCGCACATGTTAACTGAAAGAGAAGTTGGATGGGTGGGACTGGGGCGTGTCCAACGCAACACTAGAAGAATCGAATTTGCGTAAATTGTCCTATTTGTCATCATCAATTTGGCACCATCAATCATTGATCATCATATTTGCCATCATCAATCATCGATCATCATATTTGCCATCATCGATCATCACATTTGTCATCATTAACTTGGCACCATCAATCATTGATCATCACATTTGTCATCATCAATTTGGCATTGAAATTGAAATTGAAATTGTTACATCCGTGTAATACCATTACTCACAGGACGTGAAGTTAAGGACACCATAGCGTAAGCCGGAGCTAGCTGTAGTCACCGTAGGGCCACCTCATTCAAAAAGAATCACCACCGATGCCTGACACCGTCAGGCACTATGGCATCAATAAATTGCGTCAGGCACCGTGGCATCAATTTGGCATCAGCAATCATCAAATTCCGTTTCAGCAATCAGCCATCATCAAATTCCGTTTCAGCAATCATCAAATTTGCTCGCCACATTGATGATGACAAATGTGATGATCAATGATGGCAAATGCGATGATCAATGATTGATGGTGCCAAAACTCGAACACGTGCACACGGCGAGCAGTAGATCGCATCTAGTACATGTCTGAATGTGTTGGCGTGCTCATGTATTGCTCGAGATATTCCTAAAAAAATAAATAGTACGTCTTGTTACGAGGCGTGAGGTTGAGGGGTCCAGCTCGTTTGCTTTCACTGGGGCCAAACATACATACTCCTTAAATCATTATCAGCAGGAGTAGCACGAGTTGCCATTGAACTTGGTTACATAGCTGTAACCATCAATTTGGCTGCTCGCCGTCTTTGGCAGTAAAAATAAGACCTGGAAAATGTAAACGCGAACGTTGTCATGTCATGTTGACGACGCTGATGATCCCTGCAAGGGCTCGCCAGAGCTCGATGAGCTCTGCAAGCCTAAAAAAACGAGGTTAGTCAACGAGGAGGGTGAACCGCTGAGCAAGGAGGAGATGGCCTACATCCAACGCAAATCATTTTTTTATTTTTTCATGAGTTGCTCTTCTCTCAATTATCAACGAAGTACCAACTCAAGGACACCACCCCCACCGCTCCTCACCCCACCCTCCTTCAAGCCGTCACGTTGTTGGGGTTCCAAACAGGCAGGTTAACAGGGCCACTCGTATGCCACCCACTTCTCTTCCCCCCACCCTCATGACCACCTGTTCGAGGCAAGCCCAGATCCATACTCTCACGCATGGACAGGAGCATCAGTGATACACTCCCTCCCAGAAGGCAGTCAGAAGGGCACTCACCAGTGCCAAGGGAGCCCAAACTTATTACATCCCAACCCGCACCCTCCTCTTGGTCCCACACACAAAGCACACAGCCTACGAAATACACACCGCCCACCCCTGGGTCCAGGTCCTATAAACTATCCCAGTCGGGCCCCCCATTGTCCACCAACCGTCCATCTGGACTGGGGAGGAAATCACCTCCACCGGTGGTACCTTTGCAAGGATAAACTGGCACCAACTCTTGATCATCGCCAACCTCCTGGACCACCCCCTTTACCCAAGCTTTGATCTTGAAGACGACTATTGGGAGACAAGGAGCAGGCCTGGTGATTCAACCCATCAGATCCAATCCACCGACAACTTTCGAACGATTGAATCCCACGGAAAACACTGGTCCCGTGCAACTACAAAGCGACTTGCCTGCAGCTTCTTCATTACGGGCAGTCCCCCCCCCCCCCCCCCCCCCCTAATATCCTACGTACAAACCGGGTTTGTTAGAAATTTATTTAGCAGCTAAAATTGTACAGGTCAGCTTACTTTAGCTTCTGGTTTCATAGAATGTAATAAGGAACTAAGAAGCCTTAAAAATAAAAAATCAGAAAACGCTGGATTCGAGGAAGAGAGCATCTGTTATTGTCCGTTGCGTCTGCGACACTGCGTCTGCGACACTGAGTTGGCATAGTGCACGCGTGGTCCTGGTGCTCCAGGACCCGGGTTGCCTGCCGCCAGGCCATAGGCTAGCTATGGCCTGCACGTGTCTTCAGAATCTTCCTAAAGACTTCCTTTTCTATATAGCCGCACGAGTTGCGATGTTAAGCTATCTGCTCCTTCAGTCTTCACTGTGTAACGACTCTATCGATTGAAAGGTTATCGGCCCGACCGCTACCCGCAGACAGAGCCCCTGCGCCCGTGCCAAGTGGATCTTCAGCCCTGCACAAGGTGACAGTTTTCCCTCAGACTAGCTCGACGGCTTGAGTACTGCTTTTGGCCCTGGATTGCCTATGTGTTCACGTGAGGAATCTAACCTGCGCTGCCTCGCCTACTGCCCACACAACTCTCCAGTTGTCTCTACCATCCGTCCAAGACGAAACGTAGACGCAGTCCAGGAGTCTGAGTAGATCTTTGACGTGAGTTGTACACTCATCAGATCACACACAGCGTTGCGCAATCCTCTAAAGATTGCTTGTGCCACGGAGATTCAACCCTGCACACCCTCGTACCCCCCCCCCCCCCCCCCCCCCCCCCCCCCCCCCCCCCCCCCCCCCCTCCCATCCTGCCCTCTAATTTCGTCACCCATCCTCCACTTCCTGCTACTATTCCCACCATTACAGACCAACATGACCCATTTGGTTCCCCCTTTGTTGTCAACACTCCCTCACCACTACCTCCGAACCGCACACCCAAGATTGAAGCCCGACAAGCTTCACACCCGGATTACCCATAGGCCGGTTTATTAACCCGGTGTGAAGACCAAGACCCCAAGACCCCAGCGCCGCGACAGACATCATGGCGACTCCATTCAAGCCCCCTGCACTCATCTTCGACGGCACGCCTGCTGTCCCATGGCACAAGTTTGGACCCTTCCTCCTCCGTCACCTCAGGTCTCACCCTGGGTGCATCTCCGTCGCCACTGAGGCAGCGAAGGCCGTACCCCCCAACGATGAGCCAGCAGATGCCGACGGATACCCATTGGAGGACTCTCATTATCCGAATGTGGACCACGCTAACGCAGTTATTGCGGCTCGTGCTGTTTCCCACCCAATCAACATGGTAAAGAATGCTGTTGCTTTTAACGAGATCCTCAAACACTGCTCCGAACCTATCCAACAGGCCATCCTTGCTAACACTACCGTTGCTGCGAAGGCCTACAGGTTCCTCAAGCTCACATATGGAGAACGGAACTCTGACCTGGAGACAGGGGCAGTGAGATCCATGTACAACCTCAGTATGACCACCACTGAGCCACTACAAATGTATCTCTCTCGCAGCTATGAGCTCTATACCTTGCTTCCCCAAGTGAATGGGGTCAGCAACACTTTCATCCCTGCTTTTCTCAGCATAATTGTCCAAGGACTTGCACCTCGCCCATAGTACAATGGATTCAGGTTCTCCTTCCACAACTCTGTCTGCCCTGACTTTGCCTCCTTCCAGACACAAATCATCAGGTACCAAGTCTCAAACCAAATCTCTGACTCTAACATCTCCCCAGAAGAGACTGAGCACATACATGGCAGCTGCTGCCTTCAACGGACGCCCAAGGAAGGACCGTATCCCATCCACCCAGATGACTTGCTGGAACTGCAATGGTTTTGGGCACAACTCCCTCACTTGCACCAGTGCCCCCACAGAACTGAAGTACAGGCCTCCTCCGTTCTCATCAACATCTGGCCATAGGGGATCCCCATCATCCCCCAAGGATGCAGCCAGGAGGTCCTCCAGCAAATCCAAGTCACCTAGGAGAGACAACAGGACATCCAACAGAGACCCAAAGAGCCGCCGTGACAGACGTGGGCATGCCCATGTAGCAGATGATGACTGTTCCATCTCCCAGTCCAGCACAGACAATGAGGATGAGCACAACTTCATGGACTTGACAACTGATGAACCACAGCCTCTCCGGTTTTCCGACTCAAGAGGCAAGTCCACACCCCTGTCTACCCCCCATGCCCCCATGGATGACACTACTTTCTTTGGACCCATGACCGATTCTGATGCCTGTCTTATAGAAAGAGATGAGTTTATGCAAGATCTAGTTTCAAGTGATGGCACTACTGATGATGATGATGATAAGGATGCAAATGTGGATCATGCTGCCAATACACCTCTTGCCCAGTACCAGACAGCCCTCCAGACAGAATGGCTTTTAGACTTTGCAGCCCACTCCCACTGCACCAGTAACCCCTCCATCTTGCATGAAATTCAGGATCTCCCCCAGCCTATTAGTCTCCACCTGGCTGACCTTGGAGCATCCCCACTACTCTGCCTCCAGAAAGGGAAAGCCATCATCAGGGGTCACCATTGATCTTTGATCACCCTCCACAGCGTGCTCCTTGCCCCACCCCTGACTACAGCCAACATCATCAGCTTGCATGCAGCACACAGACTCTCCCCCAAGCTTCAAGTCCATCTGTCCAGTGTTGCTGCTACCCTCTCCCTACCCACAGCCAAGGGTCCCAAGACTATTCTCTTGTGCCCCAAAAGGCATGGCCTCTACTTCACTAGCACCTCTAAGAACCCCCCCTCTTCCCCTAACCCCAGTAACCCTCTTCCCTTTCTAGTCATGATGGTCACCCAACCAGAGCTGATCAAGCCAACCCACTACAATGATGACTATGCTGGCAGTTGCCCCATCCCACAGGACAGTGCCAGCAGCTCCAGCAGTCTACCAGATCTGATCCCAGCAATTGGTGAGGATGACATGCCTGACCTTGTTCAAGCCAGCCTACCTTCATTGCTCCAGTCAGACAGTGGGGGGGAATTCTTACCACACCAAGATGACTTGTACACCACATCCTCCCATGACTTCATCCCAGACCCTGATTACTCCACAGCCCCTATCCAGCAGCTCCCCACTGTTCCCCATGATGAGCTCTGTAACCTGACAGAAGCACAAGCCAGAAGAGAGATGGACCTCCTGCTAGACCAAGCCAGAACCACATATGAGAATGCATTCCCTGTTGATGGACAGGGGTCCTGCACTCAGCATGAGCTCTCCCAAGCCCTTAGGTTTGACCAGTGGATTCCCTCAGCTACTTCCCCTTCCCCTGATCAGCCCCTAACTCATGTCAACATGAACACCTACCCAGTCCATTTCCTTAACAACTCTGGCCTCTCCAGAACCAGGTTTGGAACTCTGCTGACTAACCTCAACAATTCCCCTTCTTCCCTTAGAGCCTTTAGCATCAGACCTAGACAGCCTGTCCCCACCCTCACTGACCAGCTAGCCATCAAGTTCCCTGCCCTTTTAGCTGCTGAGAAGTTTAAGTTCCCCAACAGACAGATGCACAACAGCCCTTCCTCAGTCTGTGGACCCCTTCTCAAGCATGTCAACAGATTGCAGCACATGGTCCACATCTATCCCACTGTCTCTACAGCTGACAGGCCCACCATTCAGTGGGCCATCTGCCTACAAGCAGCTATGGTCCAAGCACATGCAAGGGTCCTGATCTCCTGGCCCAAGATGATCATGCACCCCATCAGCTGTGTGAACCCTAGGGGCAGAGTCATATGTGTCAACAACCTCAGCATGCATTGGAGCCCAATGGATTTCACATTCATTAACATGCTGGACACCCCAAGGATGTCTAGGAAATCTTTCTCCACCCTCCTGCAGAAACTCCACACCCAGCTGGACCTTGATGGATACCCAGCATCTGGAACCTAAATATGCTATAGTCTATTGCTCATTCTTGTTTTAGCCATGAACACTCTAAGATTAATGTGATGCCTTGTACTGCCTCATGTACTGCTGTCCCTTTGTTTTAGTGTCCCTCTCCTAGCTTCTACAGTATGTCTGCAAATTCTCTAATTTAGGATAAACCCCAATTATGGGGGGAATCATCACCACCAGACAGACATCCTGCCATGAGAATCATGCCAAGCCTCCTGGCAACTTCCTGGCAGCTTCTCTGCAACCTTAGCCTGTCTCCTATGCAGCCTTGATGCATCACTGTAGCTCATAGTTTCCCCATAGCATTAGTCTGAAGATTCTGCATTAATGATACCTTATAGATGACATTGGAAGTACCTCATCATATCCCTCCATTTGGATTGATTACATGAGCTAAGAGGAGGACGTCTACCTTAAAGGAGTTGTTTACAGTTAGTCAGTTCCTTTTGCCATCTAGTTCTTTTATGCTTTCCCACTGCAGCCTTCCTGCCTTCTGCTATCCTAGCAAACTGACATTGATCTGAAGATCCCTGCTCTTAATGCGCCGTGCCCCCTTGGACCCTGTCCCAAATAATTTATTATTCACAGCTTCTCCTGCCAGCCGCTAGCATATCTAAATAGCCCTGTCAGCCCTTTATACTCCTATATTTTCTTTATGCCCCTCAGCTAATTCCAGGGATTCTTGTATCCAAGAATACCTTGAATTGGGGGGGATGTTATTGTCCGTTGAGTCGGACACTGAGTTGGCATAGTGCACGCGTGGTCCTGGTGCTCCAGGACCCGGGTTGCCTGCGGCCAGGCCATAGGCTAGCTATGGCCTGCACGTGTCTTCAGAATCTTCCTGAAGACTTCCTTTTCTATATAGCCGCACGAGTTGCGATGTTAAGCTATCTGCTCCTTCAGTCTTCACTGTGTAACGACTCTATCGATTGAAAGCATCGCCATAACCTAACCTACCGTACTAATAAATCAAAATGGGGGTCACTCGAAATATCTTTTCTTGCCCATTCAAGTAATGCTCTTACATCTTTCAAGGGGTTGCCCAAACGTGATTTATACGAAGTTAAGATTTGGGCGGGCCGCTTTGGCTGAAAACAACTTTGGACCCTAAAACTCCTATTAACTTTATTTTTGGGTGAAAAGTTGCAACTGCATCAGGCTAAGTTCTACGCGAAGATGAGGTACGGCAGCCTCTTTCTTGCCCCCCCCCCCCCCCCCTCCCTCGGCAACCCTACTCGGAAGAATCCAAAGACTTAATATCACGCCTACGTTTACACTTTCCTGGTTAACCAAGTCCAAGTCCATAACTATGCTACAATCAGCTACAATCCAATATAATAATGGAGAGGGAAAAAGGCGAAGATCGAACTGTTGTTACATGAAAAGATAGGTGGCTGGCCCCGTTGACCTGACGCCTCGTCACAAGGCGTAACATTTCTCTATTTATTACATGAACAAGGGATGCTGTCTGAAAATCTAGTGTCGAAGCTGTTGCTACCCTAGGACAAGTCCAAGGTAGTTTGAACGTGAGCCAACTAGGCTACCCACCCTGTAACCAAGTTCAAGCTACCCTAGGAAAAGTCCTTGGGTTGCAGTGTCTAATCATCCGGACCTCTGGTGCAACTACTTCTTGGGCCTCACCCAGTCATCCTCAGGGCCAATGACGCCACCGGGAATCTTGTTGGTGAAGGGGTTCAAGTACACAGGGGGGGCATGGACACGTGTCTGCGAGGAGGGTGGGTGGATGGGGGTAGGGACTTAGTACGTAAAGTACGTAAGGTTGGATGTAAGGATGTTTTTTGATGGTGAAGGGTTTGAAGTACACAGGAGGGGCATGGACATGTGTCTGCGGGGGGATGGGTCGGGGGTGAGGGTGGGTGGGGATGGGGGTACGAACTTAGTACATATACGATTGGATGTAAGGATGTTTTTTGTTGGTGAAGGGTTTGAAGTACACAGGGGGGCATGGACATGCGTCTGCGAAGAGATTGGGTGTGTGAGGTGAGTGGGGGGGGGTGGGGGACATAATACATGGAAGGTTGGATGGAGAGATCGCTTTTGTTAGTGAGGGGCTTCAAGTAAACAAAGCAGATGGGGCAGGGGACGGGAGCAAGGCGGGGGTAGGGGATGGGTAGGGGATGGGGGTAGGGCGGGGGTAGAAGTGGGGTAGGGGATGGGGGTAGGACGAGGGTAGGGGATCGGGTAGGGGACTAGGTAGGGCAGGGGTAGGGGATGTGGGTAGGGCAGGGGTAGGAAATGGGGTAAGGGACTGGGTAGGGTAGGGGTAGGGGATGCCCTCATTCACATCTTATGGTACTCCCCGTGCGGCAACACCGACAAGCTGTAAAGTGGCTGCAATTCCATCGTATGGTTTCCAACAAAGAAGATTGGGGGGGAGGGCGTGGGGTATGGGATAGAGGCAGGGCACAGGTAGGGGTATGGGATGGGGGTAGGGTTGGGGTAGGGTTGGAGTAGGGGATGGGAGTAGGGGATGGGTAGGGGATGTGGGGTAGGGTTGGGGTTGGGGTAGGGGATGGGAGTAGGGGATGGGGTAGGGGTAGGGGATGGGGGGTAGGGTTGGGGTAGGGCATGGGGGTAAGGGTGGGGTAGGGGATGTGGGGGGGGTAGGGGTATGTATATGAGTGTGTACATTTATGAGTATGAATGTATTTGTGTATGTATGTATGGCTGTATGTATGTGAGTATGTATATGAGTGTATATGACTACAAGTATACATATGGGTACGTGTAAGCAAATAGGTATGTACATGTATATATGCATGTACATGCGTATGGGTAAGTATATGCGTGTGTTTATGTGTATGCATATGGGTATGTTGATGTTAATGGTAATTAATTTTCCTGTCGACGGATGAGGGCGAGCAGCCAAACTGCTGGCTGCAGTCATGTAACCAAGTTCAAGTTCCGGGTGAAGGGGTTCAAGTTCACAAAGGGAGTGTGAAGATGTGCGTGTGTTAGTTTTGGCTTACAGAGAGGGAGGGGGAAGGGGAGGGGGAGGACACACTATTATGTTTGGCTTGGGGAGGGGGAGGGGAAGGGCACACAGTGACGCATCGCAAATTGAGCGACTCTGTGCTACCCCAGTGCGACGCCCTTCCCCCTACACCCCGCAGATCGCGAGGGCAATTTCTCACTAGTTTAGCCAGGCCCATGCGTCGCCATGGAGGGATGGAATGGCAACGTGTCATCGGAAAAACAGTAGTAGGACATGAATAAGGGCGGTGCAGGGTTTAGGGGTGCAGGGTGGGGGCAATGCGTGCAGTAGGTCTGACCCTAGTGGGTGCAGGGAGAGGTGGGATGGTTTTTATGTGCATTTGTGCATGGTTGGTGGGATGGGGGTGGGATGCGATGGGGTGGTATTGGCAGGCCAGCAGCAATGGTGTTACTATTGTGCATGATTAGGGAACGGCAACTTCAAGAAATGTTCAAAAACTAATATTAACTACCATACTGGCAGGAAAATTTAACGTTTTAATTTGACGGGAGCAACTGTCAAATCGAGGCGTATATTATATTCCGCGACAAAAAAACCGTCAACCCGTTATCAGGCGCGAAAATAGGGTATAGGCTATATGGCTAGGGCTTACTACACCCCTTGGGACCTGCCGCCTGCGCCTGCCGGCTCAACTCGCGGACTTGTTGCCTGCGCCTGTGGGCTCAACTCGCAGCGCTCGACAAGATTTCCCAGATCTCATGGCTGAACCTCTCAAAAGATCCCCTAAGGGGCGTTTGCGACCTCTTAAAACGCCTCAAACCTGGACAGATCACCGCCCCAACAACCAATTGAACCGGGTTGCAGCCGAAGCTCGAGAGGCTGCCGCTCGCAACCCCTCGACCACCGCGGCCACGACAAGCAGCAAGTATTTCGCCCAAAGGGCTGTGAACTTCCTGCAAACTCTGGGGTTCCTTCTGGATAGGTTAGAGTTAAAAGCCAGACCTCAGACGAAGAAGCATGAGAAGTGGGAGACCTTTCACAAGATGCTGGCCATTGAAAGTCACTCATATCTCAACTCCAAGTGGTTGATCACACTTTCCACTACAAAAGACCATTTGGGAAGCATTGCGCCCACTGTGAAAAGCCTCACAGCCCAGTACCCCAAGGCTAGCTAATCTCATTTTTTGATGCAATTCATTTGATCGTGTTACTAAGTGCATGACAAGCTAATTCCCATGATAACTTGTGTTGTTGATATGGTTGAAGTCGTTCCAACAATATTACATAGTGGCTTTCTGAACACTTTGGTTAGCCGTGTAACTTGAACGTGGCTACATGCCTGCATGCCTCCGGCCAGGAACTTGGCTGCTAGCTGCTACTAGCCATCTTAACCAGAAAAAGCAAAATTGGCTGCTCACCTTTTGCTGACAGGCAATGAACCAGTGTAACATGTTCAAGTAGAAACATTCAGTGGCATTAATGTATTTTATTAAAATTAAAACCGTCAAATATAAAACGTCAAACTATATTTCTCTGGGATAAACGTCAACTTTAAAACGTTATATTACCGTACTGCTCTCATAATTTAACGGCTTTTTTGGGTTTTATTATAAATTGACGGATTACATTTGACATTTTTTTAATAGAAAAATATAAATTGACGTTACACATTTGACAGTTTCCATGTTAATAAAATCCATTTATGCAACTGAACGTTTGTACTTAATCATGTTACACTGGTTCATGGTTCATGGTACAAGATTAGGGCACACTGTTCTAGGACCAGCAAGGAGTGTTCATATAATACTGCAATGATCCCAACATCTTGTTCAGCATAACACTACCGGTACTCTTTGAAATAACTAGAATGAGACATTCAATCGTTTTCATTAACTCCTGAAATCATCTCTTGCTCAGACAATGTCAGAAACAGAAGCATAACGTATGTTCCTGTATTGCTCAGCGACCTAGAAGGATCAAGGTAAGGTTTTTCTACGGCTACAATATGCACATACCGTATTCTGTATACTTCACTCCAATGCACATAGATGTTGACTTCCTATCACTATTGCCTCTGTTCTTTTTGAACCCGTCAGCCTTTTACCTCCTCTAACCTATCCCGTTCCCAGTGTGCCCTAATTCAAAAAATTGGACCAAGGAAGAGTGGTTAAAGATGTCTGTGCTCCTAAACGCATTATTTTTGTCAGATGAGGCATCTGAATATGCAGACAGATGCAGGCAGGCCCAGGGATCTCGAATCACTGAAAAGTGTAGTGTTTGGCCCACTGAGCAGTGAGATATGTCCATCCTAGTGATGCACCTAATTTCGGCTAAAAAACCGATTTGACGATTTTTCGTTGTGTAATATACCGTACGCCACGATTTGACGGTTGCTCCCGTCAATTAACTACGTTAAATTTTGAGAGCAGTACGGTATAACAAAACCCCTCAAAACGACTGTCAAATTTTAGAAACGTTAATTTTTCCTGTCCGTACGGTATTATTATTTTGGTGTCACACCTTGGTGTCACAATAATATTAGTTTCTTGAATACATTCAAAATTCTGGTGAGACAGCTCGCCCGTCTAATACTAACTAAAATTCACTAATCTGATTCATTCACTCATATTGACTAACTTAGCAGTTCCATCTGATAAGCAAGTGCGTGTTGCAGTGGTGGTAATATTGTGCATGAATGCATGTTACTCAGGAGTATGCTGCAGTGGTGTTTGTATCGTGCATGTTCACAGGAGGCTGTGGCAGTGGTGGGAACATTGTGTAATCACGCATGGCACTGAGGAGTGTGCTGCAGTGGTGTCTGTATCGTGCATGGTACCCAGGGGGATATGTCAGTGGTGTTTGTACTGTGCATGATTCGCAGGAGTGTGCTGCAGTAGCATTAATATTGTACTTGTAACATGTTACTCAAGAGAGGGGTGCAGTGGTCTTCATACTGTAGTCAGCCTACTTCAGGTTGATTCCACCGTACTTAAGGCTTAAATATGGGGTCAGGGGCTTGACATAGAGGGGGAAGGAGGATGCTAGGAGGTGTTTGACGGATTACCAAGGGATGGTTACGCCCCCTAAATTCCAGGATGCTGCAAGTTACTCACCGCTATGCCCTTGAACTTTTCGGCCTCCTTGAGCCATTCGGGTTCCATAGTGTGGGGTTTCTTCCAGAAGAAGCGAGGGATCGAGTAAGAGAGCACTCCGGCGAGGGTCACAACAGCGAGTACCCTAGGGATGGTGTAACTCAGAGGGATTTCGAAGATCCTGCCCGTACGGGGGCAGGTATCGTGCATAGCAGCCCACCTGCGAAGGAAGGACGTAGGCGATGGTGCTATTGTCGAAAATATCAGGGTTGCAGGGGGAAAGCACGGTGCATTGGTGTTATCCAGCTAGTGCATTTGTCTGTAGTTATGCTGTAGCGCAGAGCGAAGGCAATGGCTTTTCGACAAGAATGAAGGAAACAGAGGTTTCGGAAGCTCTGGAGGCCTATCATCAATAACAGGTTATCGCAGGAAAATGACAATGGAGATAAAGCTTCGCATCGTGGATTAGGCATGCAACACGGTTGTCGTGAAATCAGGTTGCCCAGTTCCTAGACGCACCTATCAGACTGATGCTTTGACATTTTGGTACAACGTTACTGTGAGTCTAACGATGAATCGCTTGCACTAGCGCGCTGCGTCCTGTTGAGCAGTTGTTTCGAACTGCAGTACGCCTGCAGTACGTCCAATCCTGGAGCGCAGGAGTGCTCACCAGGGTGCTCACAATGGATTTTGTTAAAGGGGTCCTACCAAAGCACTACAATTGCAGTACAACTCAGGCCTCTGCCATCCACTCGTGAGCCATAAGAGATGCGCCTCACACAATTCTGCGCTAAATTGCTAATGTATCCCTCTAGTACTTCCGCCATGCGCGCCTGCAAACTAGCAGGTCGCCACATTCGCTGTGTTTCAACGTCCGCCATGGCCAAAAGCGCACCGGCCAAAGGAATAGCACTCGAGGCAAGCTGCATTGGTGTAAATTAAAAAGCACTTGTTGTCAAAGCCGTGCAATGAAATAAAACCAATTGCCACGAGCAACTCAGGACCCCCGGGCCCTGGACCCCGGACCCCCTGTGCTGCTGCCCTACTATATTGGCACAATCACACAATCACACAATCACACACACACACAATCACACACACACACACACACACACACACACACACACACACACACACACACTAACACACACACACACACTAACACACACACACACACACATGAGCACTCACCCCCCCTCACCCCACAGCCACAGAGTTCACGCTTACCAACCAGGCTGCTCCCATGATCCCAAATCAACCATCCCCACCCTAAATCCTTCAACCCTGAAACAACAACTGGATTACTGACTCCATGCCCCCCCCAAACCCCTTCAAACCCCAACCCCCCGAAACCACCGCCCCAAACGCACCCCCCCCCCCGCCCCCCCCCCCCCCCCCCCCCCCCCCCTAATCCCAACCCACTAAGTTCATACATACTAGTAGGACAGCAATATAAATATCATATGATGGCGGCAGCTGACTAGCTAATGTACCATTATATAAAGATTTTATAATGGCAATTTCTAATGATGCATATGATAGCATTCTCGCTTTGGTCCCAACATCCATAAGATATCTACTGTTTTTTGGATGTTTGCACCAACTGGTTTCCCCCCCCCATCCCAATCCTCCCATCCCCCCCCCCCCCACCGGCCCCACCCTGAAGAACACTGTCATACTCACTCTATGCCCCCCCCAACCCTCCCCACAACACCCTCCCCATCCCCCTCATCCACAACACTAGGTCGGTTGCTGCTCCCTTCCCACCCCCACAGCCGCCCCAACCTCTGAGCCACAGCTGGAAATCTTGACTCTCCTGGCCCTCCCTCCCCCCCCCCCCCAGGCCCCCCTGCCCCCACCCACCCACCCACCCCACCGCACCCCCCGCCCCGCACCCCCACCTCAAGCCTCCACCACGCACATCCCCCCACCGCCCCCCCCCCCCCCCCTTCCCCTACTGCACACCACCACCACCTCGCATCCCACATCCACTAGGTGCGTTGCAGCTCCCACCCTACCCCACAGCCTCCAACCCTGCACCCACAACCAACGTATTTACTCCATGAGCTACCACCATCACCGCTACCCCTCCCTCTCACCCCACCCCATATCAAGCCATGCCACTTGCGATGCCATTCACAGTTTGAGAATTTCATGTTTGAGAATACGTTAGTATGCTACACTTCTGCACCCTCTCACCCCACGCCACACCATATCAAGCCACGCCACTTGCGATGCCATTTACAGGGCCTCACGTTCGACAACTCATAAGTGTGCAGCACTTGTGCACCCTCTCACCCCACCCCACCCCATATCAAGCCACGCCACTTGTGAAGATATTTACAGGGCCACACGTTCGACAATTCATAAGTCTGCTTGTGTACCCTCCTACCCCACACCACACCATATCAAGCCACGCCACTTTTGAAGATATTAAACAGGGCCTCAAGTTTAGAGAACGTTTACTGTGTGTACAAACAACCCGTAGCACCTTCTCACCTCACCACCCACCATATCAAGCCACGCCCACTTTTGAAGATATTAACAGGGCCTCAAGTTTAAGAACTTGTTAGTGTGCTACACTGGTGCACCCTCTTACCCCACACCACACCCATATCAAGCCACGCCACTTGCGATGCCATTTACAGGGCCTCACGTTCGACAACTTATAAGTGTGTTACACTTGTGCACCCTCATCCCCCACACCACACCATATCAAGCCACGCCACTTGCCATGCCATTAAGAGGGCGTCAAGTTTGAGAACATGTTACTGTGCTACACTGGTGCACCCTCTCACCCTCACCCCACCCCACACCATATCAAGCCACGCCACTTGCGATGTCATTTACAGGGCCTCACGTTTGACAACTCATAAGTATGTTACACTTGTGCACCCTCTCACCCCACCCCACACGATATCAAGCCACGCCACTTGCGGTGCCATTTACAGGGCCTCAAGTTTGAGAACATGTTACTGTGTCACACCCGTGCACCTTCTCACCCCACCCCACACCATATCAAGCCACGCTGCTTGTGAAGATATTATCAGGGCCTCAAGTTTGAGAACATGTTAGTGTGCTACACTGGTGCACCTGATCACCCCACTCCACACCATATCAAGCC
Source organism: Chlamydomonas sp. ICE-L (assembly GCA_013435795.1). Lineage (NCBI taxonomy): Eukaryota > Viridiplantae > Chlorophyta > Chlorophyceae > Chlamydomonadales > Chlamydomonadaceae > Chlamydomonas > Chlamydomonas sp. ICE-L. The sequence goes on from JACBWV010000506.1 coordinate 3,891,916, forward strand.
ACGCCACGTGCGATGCCATTTACAGGGCCTCACGTTCGACAACTCATAAGTCTGCTGCACTTGTGCACCCTCCTACCCCACCCCACACCACATCAAACCACGCCACTTGTGAAGATATTTACAGGGCCTCACATTCGACAACTCATAAGTTTGCTTGTGCACCCTCCTACCCCACCCCACACTATTTCAAGCCACGCCACTTGCGGTGCCATTTACAGGGCCTCAAGTTTGAGAACATGTTACTGTGTCACACTGGTGCACCTGATCACCCCACTCCACACCATATCAAGCCACGCTGCTTGTGAAGATATTATCAGGGCCTCAAGTTTGAGAACATGTTAGTGTGCTACACTGGTGCACCTGATCACCCCACTCCACACCATATCAAGCCACGCCACGTGCGATGCCATTTACAGGGCCTCACGTTCGACAACTCATAAGTCTGCTGCACTTGTGCACCCTCCTACCCCACCCCACACCACATCAAACCACGCCACTTGTGAAGATATTTACAGGGCCTCACATTCGACAACTCATAAGTTTGCTTGTGCACCCTCCTACCCCACCCCACACTATTCAAGCCACGCCACTTGCGGTGCCATTTACAGGGCCTTCAAGTTTGAGAACATGTTACTGGTGTCACACTGGTGCACCTGATCACCCCCACTCCACACCATATCAAGCCACGTGCTTGTGAAGATATTATCAGGGCCTCAAGTTTGAGAACATGTTAGTGTGCTACAACTGGTGCACCTGATCACCCCCCTCCACACCATATCAAGCCACGCCACGTGCGATGCCATTTACAAGGCCCTCACGTTCGACAACTCATAAGTCTGCTGCACTTGTGCACCCTCCTACCCCACCCCACACACATCAAACCACGCCACTTGTGAAGATATTTACAGGGCCTCACATTCGACAACTCATAAGTTTGCTTGTGCACCTCCTACCCACCCCACACTATTTCAAGCCACGCCACTTGCGGTGCCATTTACAGGGCCTCAAGTTTGAGAACATGTTACTGTGTCACACTGGTGCCACCTGATCACCCCACTCCACACCATATCAAGCCACGCTGCTTGTGAAGATATTATCAGGGCCTCAAGTTTGAGAACATGTTAGTGTGCTACAACTGGTGCACCTGATCACCCACTCCACACCATATCAAGCCACGCCACGTGCGATGCCATTTACAGGGCCTCACGTTCGACAACTCATAAGTCGCTGCACTTGTGCACCCCTCCTACCCACCCCACACCACATCAAACCACGCACACTTGTGAAGATATTTACAGGGCCTCACATTCGACAACTCATAAGGTTTGCTTGTGCACCCTCCTACCCCACCCCACACTATTTCAAGCCACGCCACTTGCCGGTGCCATTTACAGGGCCTCAAGTTTGAGAACATGTTCTGTGTCACACTGGTGCACCTGATCACCCCACTCCACACCATATCAAGCCACGCTGCTTGTGAAGATATTATCAGGGCCTCAAGTTTGAGAACATGTTAGTGTGCTACACTGGTGCACCTGATCACCCCCTCCACACCATATCAAGCCACGCCACGTGCGATGCCATTTACAGGGCCTCACGTTCGACAACTCATAAGTCTGCTGCACTTGTGCACCCTCCTACCCCACCCCACACCACATCAAACCACGCCACTTGTGAAGATATTTACAGGGCCTCACATTCGACAACTCATAAGTTTGCTTGTGCACCCTCCTACCCCACCCCACACTATTTCAAGCCACGCACTTGCGGTGCCATTTACAGGGCCTCAAGTTTGAGAACATGTTACTGTGTCACACTGGTGCACCTGATCACCCACTCCACACCATATCAAGCCACGCTGCTTGTGAAGATATTATCAGGGCCTCAAGTTTGAGAACATGTTAGTGTGCTACACTGGTGCACATGATCACCCCATCCACACCATATCAAGCCACGCCACGTGCGATGCCATTTACAGGGCCTCACGTTCGACAACTCATAAGTCTGCTGCACTTGTGCACCCTCCTACCCCACCCCACACCACGTCAACCACGCCACTTGTGAAGATATTTACAGGGCCTCACATTCGACAACTCATAAGTTTGCTTGTGCACCCTCCTACACCCACCCCACACTATTTCAAGCCAACGCCACTTGCGGTGCCATTTACAGGGCCTCAAGTTTGAGAACATGTTACTGTGTCACACTGGTGCACTGATCACCACCCACTCCACACCATATCAAGCCACGCTGCTTGTGAAGATATTATCAGGGCCTCAAGTTTGAGAACATTTAGTGTGCTACACTGGTGCACCTGATCCCCCCCACTCCACACCATATCAAGCCACGCCACGTGCGATGCCATTTACAAGGCCTCACGTTCGACAACTCATAAGTCTGCTTGCACTTGTGCACCCTCCTACCCCACCCCACACCACATCAAACCACGCCACTTGTGAAGATATTTACAGGGCCTCACATTCGACAACTCATAAGTTTGCTTGTGCACCCTCCTACCCCACCCCACACTATTTCAAGCACGCCACTTGCGGTGCATTTACAAGGGCCTCATTTTGAGAAATGTTACTGTGTCACACTGGTGCACCTATCACCCCACTTCCACAACCATATCAAGCCACGCTGCTTGTGAAGATATTCTCGGGTCAAGTTTGAGAACATGTTAGTGTGCTACACTGTGCACCTGAAATCACACCCCTCAACACCCTATCAAGCCACGGCCACGTGCGATGCCCATTTACAGGGCCTCCATCGTTCCGACAACTCAATAAAGTATGATGCACTGTGCACCTCCTACCCACCCCACACACCACATCAAACAACCACTTGTGAAGATATTAACCGGCCTCACATTCGACAACTCATAAGTTTGCTTGTGACACACCCTCCTACCCCACCCCACACGATTTCCACCCAGCCCGCCACTTGACGGGTGCATTTACAGGGCCCTCAAGTTGAAGAACATCGTTGACGTGTCACACTGGGGCACTGCTATCACCCACTCCACACCACTATCAAGCCACAGCTGTTTCTGTGAGATATTATCAGGGCCTTCAAGTTTGAAACATGGTAGTGTGTACACTGGTGAACCTGATCAAACCCACTCAACACAATATCAAGCCACGCCACGTGCCCCGATGCCCATTACAGGGCCTCACGTTGACAATCATACAAGTCTGTGCATTGTGCCAACCTCACCCCAACCCCACACCACATCACAACCAGCCACACTTAGTGCCACGATACGGGCTACAGGGCCTCACATTCGACTGAACTCATAAGTTTGCTCTTCGTGCACTGCACCTCCTACCACCCCACACTATCAACGCCACGCCCAATTGCTTCCGTCCCTCTTCCCTCTGGGGTGGTATTGCCATTACAGGGCCTCAGTTTGAGAACAGTTAAGGCCGTGTCACACTGGTGCACATTATCACCCCACTCCCCCTACCCAACACCATATCAAGCAGCTTGTCTTGTGAAGATATTATCAGGGCCTCAAGTTTGAGAACATGTTAGTGTGTCACACCGGTGCATACCTGATCACCCCCTAATCCACACCACGTAGCAACAACGCCAAGTGCGATTTGGCCATTTTACAGGGCCCTCACGTTCGACAACCATAAGTCTGCTGTGCCACTTAGTGCAACATCTACCCACCCCACCACCACATCAAACGCACGCCACCTTGTGAAGATATTTACAGGGGCTAATCGACAAATAATAAGATTTGCCTTGTGCACCCTCCTACCCCACCCCACACATTTCAAGCCACGCCACTTGCCCGGTGCCCATTTACAGGGCCCTCAAGTTTTGCAGAACATGTTACGGTCACAATGGTGCACCCTGATCACCCCACTCCACACATATCAAGCCACGCTGCTTGTGAAGATATTATAGCGGCCTCAAGTTGGAGACATGTTAGTGTGCGAAAATGGTTGAAACCTGATCACCCCACTCCACACCCATTTCAAGCCACGCCACGTGGATCGCCAACTTACAGGGGCCCCTCACGTCGACAACTCATAAGTCTGCTGCACTTGTGCACCCTCCTACCCCACCCCACACCACATCAAACCACGCCACTTGTGAAGATATTTACAGGGCCTCACATTCGACAACTCATAAGTTTGCTTGTGCACCCTCCTACCCCACCCCACACTATTTCAAGCCACGCCACTTGCGGTGCCATTTACAGGGCCTCAAGTTGAGAACATGTTACGTGTACACTGGTGCACCTGAATCACCCCACTCCAACAATATCAGCACGGCCACGTGCGATGCCATGTACAGGGCCTCACGTCGACACTCATAAGTCGCTGCACTTGTCACCTCCTACCCCACCCCACACTCCACATAAACCCACGCCCACTTGTGACGATATTTACAGGGCTAACATTCGACAATCATAAGTTTGCTTGTGCACCTCCTACCCCACACAACACTATTTCAAGCACGCCACTTGCGGTGCAATTACAGGGCCTCAAGTGTGAGAACATGTAATGTGTAACATGGTGCACCTGGATCACCACCCACTCCACACCATATCAAGCCCCGCTGCTTGTGAAGACTATTTATCAGGGCCTCACGTTTGCGAAATGTTTAGTGGCCCTACACTGGTGCACCTGAAACCCCACTCCACACCATATCAAAGCAACGCCACGTGAAATGCAATTAAAGGGCCTCACGCTCGACAAACTCATGAGTCGGCGTGCCATGCACTTGTGCACCCTACTACCCCACCCACACCACATCAAACCACGGCCACTTGTGAAAGATATGTACAGGGCCCACATCGACAATCATAAGTTTGCTTCTGTTGCACCCTCCTACCCAACCCCACACTATTTCAAGCCACGCACTTGCGGTGCCATTTACAGGGCCTCAAGTTGGAGAACATGTTACGTTGTAAAATGGTGCACCTGATCACCCACTCTACACATATCAAGCCACGCTGATGTGAAGCTATTATCAGGGCCCAAGTTGAGAAACCATGTGTGTTCTACACTGGTGCACCTGATCACCCCACTCCACACCATATCAAGCCACGCCACGTGCGATGCCATTTACAGGGCCTCCACGTCGACAAACTCACTAAGTCTGCTGCACTTGCGCACCCTCCTACCCCACCCCACACCACGTCTAACCAAGAAACTTGTGAAGATATTACAGGGCTAACATTTCGACACATCCATAACGTTTGCTTGTGCACCCTCCTACCCCACCCCACACTATTACAGCCACGCCACTTGCGGTGCCACATACAGGCCTCAGTTGACGAACAGTTACTGTTGTCACCCTGGTGCACCTGATACCCCACTCCACACATATAAGCCACGCTGCTGGTGAAGCTATTATCAGGGCCTAAAAGTTTGAGAAACATGTTAGGGTGCTACATGGTGACCTGATCACCCCACTCCACACCAGATCCAAGCCACGCCACGCGCGATGCCATATTTACAGGGACCTTACATTCGAAAACTTCATAAGTCTGCTGCACTGTGCACCCTCCTACCCCCACCCCAAACCACATCAAACCACGCCCATTCCGTGGAAGATATTTACAGGGGCCTCACATTTCGAAACTCATAAGTTTGCATTGTGCACCCTCCTACCCTACCCCACACTATTTCAAGCCACGCCACTTGTGATGCCATTTACAGGGCCTCAAGTTTGACAACACTTTTGTGAAAGAGCTCCCTGCTGACCCTGAGACTAAGAATGAGCTGCGACAGGTGTGACAAGAGTCCCTAAAATGTGTAGCTGATCTTTGTAGCTTGTCTTTGTAGCTGATCTCTCCGAGTCAAAGATGAGTGAACGGTGTGTCAGGTGTACTTAAACTGTGTGGCTAATCTTTGTAGCTGACCTTGAGACGAAGAATGAGCTGCGACAGGTGTGACAGATGTACCTAAAAAGTGTGGCTGATCTTCGTAGCTGATCTCTCCGAGACAAAGACATGAGTGCGACAGGGTGTGAAAGGTGTACCTAACTGTGTAGTGTCTTTTTTGTAGTGTATTGTAGCTGAGCTCTCAGAGACAAATAAGCTGGAGCTGCAGGACAGGTGTGACAGGTTTACATCAACTGATGTTAGCTGATCTTTTAGCTAAATCCTTGGTAGGTGTCTTTGTAGCTATGTCTCCGAGACAAAGAATGAGCTGCGCGCAGGTTGACTCTGTTTTTGTACGATTAAAATGTGTTAGCTGCTTCGTTCTTGGAGTTGCCTTCAAAGTGATCTCTCCGAGACTAGAATGAGTTGCGACCAGGTATTGAAAGGTGACCTAAAAGTAGCTGGATCTGTCTGTCCACCATAAAGAAGAGGGCGACAGGGTTTTGGAAGGTTTTGTTGTTACATAAATCTGTAGCTGATCTGTGTAGATGATTATGTGTAGCTAATCTTTGTAGCTTTTTTTGTAGCAAATCTTCTACGAGACTAAGATATGGCTGACAGGTTGTTTTCTGTTGTTACCTAGATGGTAGATGATTTGGTTTTGTTTTGTAGCTGATCTTTGTAGCGGTCTTTGTAGTTGATCTCTCTGACAATAAGAATGCGGTGTCTTTCTGTTATGGAGCGATCTTTTTACCTTGTTTCAATTTGCAGCTAAACCATAGTACGATAGCTACACGTAGCTGACTATGTTAGTCTGAACATTCTGAACAAAAGACGAGCGCAAGACTGACAGTAGACTTCTTACCTTGATTGGCGATGTAGTGACGTTTGTAGTGTGACTTCTGTAGTGAACATTCTGAGACAAAGAATAGCTGTGATCTTGACAGTGGAATTATTCCGTAAGTGGGTGTAGCTGACGTGTGTAGAGGAACCTCTGTAGCTGAACATTCTAAGACAAAAGAATCAGACTGTGATTCGACGTTAGGATGCTCTGACGGAGCGGACGATATTCGTGACGGCGGTAGCTGGACACTCGGGGCGAACAGGCGGAGCAAAGCATCATAGAGTGGGATTCGTGACAGTAGGCTCTGTACCAGGATGGGGCGGGGGGAGCTGACGTGTGGCGCTGAAAAGGTGGAGCGTAAAACCCACCATCGAAGTCGGGCACAACGGTGATACGTTGGGAGAGGTATCGGTCGTCGAAGTGAGCCCTAACACGAAAACCCCGGGCCAGGGGTGGGCGGGCGAGGGTAGGTGAGCCCCTAAACCCGTAAATGCTAGAGACACCCAGGCAAGGTTGTGTGGAGCGGGTCGGGTAGAGGGGAGCCTGAAACCGAGTACCCTAAGCGGAAACCCGAAAACCGATACCCCATCCAGGGTTGGCCGGTATTCTGTATGGAGCCTAAAAAACCCTAAACCCTCACTCGAAACCCTAACCCCTATTACCCCAGCCAGGGTGTTGGGATAGGTCTTCTCGTATGTTGAGCCCCAAGCCACAGGCACCGAAACCCTTAATCGTGTCACTCCCCTGAGGTAAAATGTTAAGTTTTACATGACATGCCAGGATTGTCCTCTGACCTTGCATTCTATGACTCATGTGTGGTGTGAGCTGTTGGGAGGGTGGGTGTGTTATTGGGTTGTTGTGTGCTTGTAGATGTGTGTGGGGTGTTAGCCTTAGCACGAAACCCTTCCTAGTGCCTACCCCCTGAGGAGGTGTAATTACATTGTCACTTGCCTTGCCATCCATGTGCGGTTTGTGAGCGTGGGTCAAAGGTGTTGGGGTGTTATTGTGTGGGTTGGTTGTGATGGTAGGTGCTGTTGCGGTGTCGCTTATCACGGCAAACCTTCTAGGGTACTACTTCTCATTAAGTACGTTTACACTACATTGTATAATGACATCCTGTGTGGGCTTTGTGAGGTGTGTTGTGGGTTGGTTGTAGGTTTGTGGGTGTGTTATTTGATGGTTGTGTGCTGGTGTGTGTGGGGGTATTCAGCATTATCACGTACCATTACTAGTGTCCTACTTCTTAAGGTTACGTTTTATCACTACATCATTTACATATCATATGTGTGGGCTTGGGTAGGTGTGTGTGCGGGTGTGTGGTTGGTTAGGTGGTGGGTGTGTATTGTGTTGGTTGTGTGCTGGTGTGTGTGGGATATTCAGCATTATCACGGAAACCTTCTTAGTGTCCTACTCTCTTAAGTAGTTACCTAAAGTGTTCATTTAACTTATCATCATTGGGGCTGTGGTAGGTGGTGGGGGTGGGTGGTTAGGTTTGTGGGGGTGTTTGGTTGGTTGTGTGCGGTGTTGTGTTGCTGGGGATAGCATTATCGTCGAACCCTTCCTAGTGTTTTCCCCTCTCCTAAGTAGTTTACACTTAATTTTCATTTACCTATCATCATGTGTAAGGGGCTGTGGTAGGTTGTGTGGGTGTTTGGTGGTGGTGGGTGGTCTTGTGTTTGGTTGTTGTGTTGTGTGGGTATAGCATTATCAGTAACCTTCTAGTGTTATTTCCTTAAGTAAGTTTACACTATTGTCATTATATTATCATCATGTGTGGGCTGTGGGGATGTGTGATTGTGGGTGGGGTTGGTTAGGTGTTTGGGTGTGTTATTGTGTTGGTTGTGTGTTGGTGTGTGGGTTTAGCTACTATAACGGAACCTCCTAGGGTCCTACTCTTTAAGTACGTTTAAATATTGTTATTTCTAATAATCAGTGTGGGCTGGCTCTGGGGTTAGGGGTGTGTGGTGTGTGGTAGTTGGTGGGTGTGTATTGTTTGTGTTTTGATGGCTGTGTGTGGTCGTATTAGCATATCGGACCCTTCCTAGTTGGTGTCTACTCTCCTTAAGTACGTTTACACTACATTGTCATTTAATTACATCATGGTGGGTGTGGTAGGTGGTTGTGGGTTGTGTTTGGTAGGTGTCGGGGTGTGTGATTGTGGTTGGTTGTTGTTGCTGGTGGTGTGTGGGGAATAGCATTATTATCACGGAACCTTCCTAGTGCCTACTCTCCTTAAGTAGCTTTACATTACATTGTCCTTTACATATCATCCTGTGTGGGCTGTGGTAGGTTGTGTGTGGGTGTGTGTTGGTAGGTGTGTGTGTTTGTGTTTTGTGTATTGTGTGGTTTTTTTGCTGTGTGTGTGGGCTAGGTATTAGATATCACGAACCTTCATAGTGCCCTATCTCCTTAAGAGTTAAAATGTCATTTTACATTACATAGGGGGATGGGTGGTAGGGGGTGTTCTGGGGGGTGGGTGGGGTGTGGGGGGGTTAAGCTGTGTGGGTCGGTTATGTGGGGTGTGTGTGTTTGGTGGGGGATGAGCATTGAACGGTAACCTCCTAGGGTCTACTCTCTTTATACGGTTATACACTACATTGCGCATGTACATTCTATAATGGTGGGGGCGTTTGGTTAGGTGTGTGTGTGGGTGTGTGGTGGTAGGTGTGTTGTTGTTATTGTGTTGGTTGGTTGTGCTGGTGGGTGTGGTATTCGCATTTATCACGGTAACCTTCCTTGTGTCCTACTTCTTAAAGTACGTTTACACTACATTGTCATTACATATTCTTGTGGGCTGTTGGAGGTGTGTGTGATGGGGTTTGGTTTGGTTAGGGTGTGGGTGTGTTATTGTGTGGTTGTCTGTGCTGGTGTGTGTGTGTGGGTATTAGCACTATACGTAAAACCTCCTGTGTATACTCTCTTAAGTAGTTTACATACATTGTATTTACATTCTTATCATCTGCTGTGGTGGATTTGTGGTCTGTGGGGTTGGGTGTGTTGTAGTGTGTGGTGTGTTATGTGTTGTTGTTGTGCTGGTGTGTGTGGGTATATAGCTTCTCACGTAACCCTTCCTAGGCCTAATCTCCTCAGTAGCTACATTACATGTCCATTACATTATCTCATGTTGGGCTGGTGGTAGTGTGTGTGGGTGCCTGTTGGTAGGGTTGTCGGGGTGTGTTATTGTGTGGTTGTTGTGCTGGTGTGTTGCCCCTGTGGGATTAGCTTTATCACGTAACCCTTTCCTAGTGTCCTACTCTCTTCTTACGTACGTGTACCCACACAGTACATTGCAGGTACATTATCATCGCCACCGCTTCGGCGCCGGCTGTGGTAGGTGTCTGCCCCGCCGTTTGGGTGTGTTGTAGGTGCCCACGCGCGCCGGCCGTACCCGAGTCTATCGCCTGGTGTTCCGCGCACCGCCGACCGGTGTGTGTGCCACGGTATTCAGAACCCTAGAGCAACACCGGACACCTTCTAGTGTACTTACTCTCCTTAAGTCCGTTTACAATAAACGCCCTGCTAATTTACATACCCCCCCCCCCCACCCACCTCAACCCCCTGTGTGGGCCTGTGCGTGTGTGGGGGCGTGTTGGTAGGTGTGTGGTTGGGGTGGGGTGATTGTGTCTTGGTTGTTGTGCTGCGGGTGTGTCTGGGTATTAGTTATACCAAGGACAATTCCAGGCAATATCATGACCGTACGTTTTACACGAACATGTAATTTAATTATACTTTAATGTGTCGGGGGGCTGTGGAGGTGTGTGGGGGTGTGTTGGGAGGTGGGTGGGTGTTATTGTCGTGGTGGTGTGATGGTGTGTGGGGTGGATTCTAGAGATCAGGGAACACTACTTAGTGTCATATATCACTTAATAGTTAGAACTACATTGGATTTCAATTATAACATACTGGAGGGCGGTGGGTAGGTGTGTGTGGGTGGTGTTGGTAGGTGTTGGGGGGTGGTATTGTGTTGTGTTGTTGTGCGGTTGGTGTGTTTGTGGGGGGGGTATTAGATTAATACAGTAACCAATTTTAGGTCCTAATTCGTAAAGTACGGGTACATACATTACATTTAACATTATCACATGTGATGGGCTGGTGGATGTGTGTGGGGTGTGGTGGGGAGTGAGGGGGTGTGTTATTGTGTTGGGTTGTGTCTGGTGTTCGTGGGTTTACATTATCACGGAACCTTCCTAGTGTCCTACTCTACCGAGTACGTTTACCACTACATTGTCATTTACATTATCATCAGTTGTGGGCGGGGTAGGTGGCGTGTGGGGTGTGTGGATGTAGGTGTTGGGGGTGTGTGTAGTTGTGTTGGTTGTTGTGCCGGTGTGTGATGGGTATGACGTATCAGGAAAACCCTTCCTAGTGCCACTCTCCTAAGTACTTTACAGACATTGTCATTTACTTACTATTAGTGTGGGGTGAGGGCTGTGTGGTGTGTTTGGTAGGCTGTGTGGGTGTTGTTTGTGTTTGGTTGTTTGATGGTGTGTGTTGTTGGTTATTAGCTGTATTAGCATTATCACGTAACCCTTCTAGTGTCCTACTCTCCTAAGTAGTTTACATACATGTCATTTAATATCATTAATGTGTGGGTGTGGTAGGGTGTGTGTTTGTGTGTTGGAGGTGGTGGGTTGTATTGTGTTCGTTGTGTGCTAGGTGTTGTGTGGTCTTTACGCATTATACGGAACATGCTAGTGCCTACGTTATTCTTAAGTTCAAGTGGCAAATTAAATTGGAATTTACCTCTCTCATCATGTGTGGGCTGTGGTAGGTGTGGGGGGTATGTTGTAGGTGGGTGGGTGTTGTTATTGTGTGGGTGTTGTGCTGGTGTTGTGGGTGGGGATGTTGGTGGTGATTAGCATTATCCGAACCATCCTAGTCACTACTCTCAGTAAGTACGTTACACCTATTTTATTTACATTATTCATCATGTGTGGGATTGGTAGGTGTGGTGGGTGTGTTGTAGGTGTGTGGGTGTGTTATTGTGTTGGTTTGTTGTGTGGTGTGTGGGGTAGTACTATCAGAACCCTTCCATAGTGTCCTACTCTCTTAAGTTACGGTTAACATTGCTCATTTACATATCATTCATGTGGGGCCTGTGGTAGGTGTGTGTGGGTGCTGTGGTCAGGTGTGGGGGTGTTCTTGGTGGTTGTTTGTGCTGGTGGTGTGGGTATTAGCATATCAGTAACCCTTCCTGTGTCCGACTCTCCTTAATAGTTTTGACACTACATTTGTCATTTACATGATTCACTCATGTGGGGCTGTGGTGGTGTGTTTGGGTTGTGTTGTAGGTGTGGTGTGGGTTATGTGTGGTTGTTTTGTGCGGTGTGTGTGGGTTATTAGCATTATACGGAACCCTTCATAGTGTCCTACTCGCCTTAAGTACGTTACACTACATTGTATTACATACATCAGGTGTGGCTGTGGTAGGTGTTGTGTGGTGTTGTTGGTAGGTGTGTGGGTGTTCGTGTTATTGTGTTGGTTTTTTGTCTGTGCTGGGTGTGTGTTGGTACTAGCATTATCAGGAAACCCTCCAGTTTCACCTATATTCCTTAGTACGTTGACACTACATTGTCATTTCACATTATCATCAGTGTGGTATGTGGTAGTGTGTGTGGGGGGTTGGTAGGTGTGGGGTGTGTATGGTGTTGGTTTTTGTTGCGGTTGTGTGTGGGTTTCGCATTTCAGGGATACCCCTCTAGGTCCCTACTCTCCTACGTACGTTTACACTACATTGTCATTACATTATCATCACGGGTGGCTGTGGGTAGGTGTGTGTGGGGGGGTGGGTTAGGTAGGTGGTGGGTGGGTATTGTGTGTGGTTGTTGTGTGGTTGGGTGGCGGGTATGTAGGCATTATCACGGGAACACGTCTAGTGTCTACTTCCTAGTCGTTTACAATACATTGTCATTTTACATTACATCATGGGTGGCTGTGGTAGGTGTTGTGTGGGTGTTTGGTAGGTGTGTGGGTGGTTATTGTGTTGGTTGGTTTGCTGGGTGGTGGGTGTTAGCATTAGCATTTGAACCTTCTACGTCTATAACATAATCTATTGTTTTTTAAAGTAATGATAACGCCTGGTGGGGGTGGGTTATTACGGGAAGCCGTCTTACGGGAGGGAACGGGTGCTACTTACTGGGACAAGCTACATGGCGTTTGACAGCTCGAGGCGAAAACACGACGCGCACGGAATTCGAAACTGGCATCATGTAGTGGCGGGCAAGGGGGAGTAGCTCGGGCCGAGAGCAGGGGGACCGGGGGGGGAAAGGGGAGGGGCGAGGGCGAGGACAGGACTGCCTGCTTCCATGGAAGTCATGTCTGTGGTGTTCTAGAGTTGGTTGGTGGGTGGGAGTGTTTGTTAGTTGCTTGTGGGTGTGT
>JACBWV010000506.1:3905479-3907979 GCA_013435795.1 Chlamydomonas sp. ICE-L
TCTATAGGTGGTTGATGTTGGTGGTGGAGAGTAGTTAGTGGTGGTGGTGGTGGTGGGGTAGTGGTGGTGGTGGTGGTGGTGTGGTGGTGTGTAGGTGGTGGTGTATATGGTGGTGGTGGGTGGTGGTGGTAGTTAGTGTGTTGTGGTGTGGTGTGTAGTTGTGGTGTGGTGTGGTGGTGGTAGTAGTGGTGTGTGGTGGTGGTGACAGAAGTCGTGGTGGTGGTGGTCAGGTGGTATGTGGGGGGGGGGGTGGTGACTGGTGGTGATGGTGGGGTTGGTGGGGGGACAGAATTGGTTGGTGTTAGGGGGTGGTGGGGGCGGTGGGTCTGGTGGGGGTGGGGGTGTGGGGGTGGGGTGGGGTGGGGGGGGGGGGGGGGGGGGGGTGACAGAAGTTGGGGGGGGGGTGCCATAATTGTGGTGTTGGTGGACTGTAGTGGTGGTGGTTGGTAGTAGAGGTGGTAAGTGGTGGACTGGTTATTTGGTGGTGGATGGTGCGTGGTATTGTGGTGGTGGTGGTGGTGGATGGGTGGTGTCTGGTCGGTGGTGGTAGTATGGTGGGTGGTGGAATTAGTGACGGTAGTGGTGGACTGGTTGTTGTTGTGGGGGTGGGGGTAGTGGTGGTGGTGGAAGTGGTGGTGGACGTTGTGGTGGTTGGTGGTAGTGGTGGTATGGTTGGTGGTGGGATAGAATTGGTGTGTGGGTGGACTGGTCAGTGCTTTGTGGTAGTAGTGTTTGTTGGGATAGCTAGTGGTGGTGGGCGGTGGTGGTGGGTTGGTGGTAAGTAGTGGGTGGTGGTGGTGGTAGTGGTGGTGGTGGTTGTGGGTGGTGGCGGTGGTGGTGGTAGTGGGTGGGTGGGGTGTGGTTGTGGTTCTTGGACTTGTGGTGGGGGGGCAACTGTGGCACACTCCACAACCCAATGTATAATCTTCATCGCACGATGTGCCTACTCTATGATTGGTGGTTGGTGATGGGACGAGTTGTGGTGTAGTAGTAGTGGTGGGTGGTACTTGTTGCACAACTCCAACCCCACTTATATCTTCATCACTAATGGCCTGCTTCTTGTGGGTGAGGCGTGTGTGGTGACGCGTGAGTGGTGGAGGGTGGTGTTGTGGTTGTTGTGTGTGGGTGGTGGCGGTGGTGGTGGTAGTGGTGTGGTGGAGGTGGAAGTGGTCGTGACCATTGTGTGGGGGTGGCCAATCTGTGGCACAACTCACACTCACCGTATAAATCTCCATCACTGATAGCCTGGCTCTAGGTTGTGTGGTGAGGACGCGTATGGGTGGTGGTGGTGTTTTTGTTGTGGTGGTGGTAGTATGTGGTGTGGATGGTGTGGTGGTGGTGAACTTGTGGTGTGGTGGTACTGGTGTGTTAGTGGTGTGGTGGACTTGTTGTTGTGGTGGTGGTGGTGGTTGTGTTGTGTGTGTGTGGTGGTGGTAGTAGTTGTTGTTTTTCTGTTGGTTGGTAGTCAGTGTGGTGGTGGTGTTGTGGTGGTGGTAGTAGTTCACTTGATGGTTGTTGTGGTGGTGTGTGTGTTGTGTTGGTGTTGGTGTTTTGTGTGTTATTTGTGGTGGTATGTGGGTCGGTGGTGTTGGGGGTGGTGGTGTGGTTCTCGTGTGGTGGGTGGTGTGGTGTGGTGGTGGTAGTCAGTATGTTGGTGGTGAGTGGTGGTGGTGGTGGTGGTTGGTGGTGGTGCTGTGGTGGTGGGTGGGTGGTGGGGTGGTCGTGGTGGTGGTTTGTGGTGGTGGTGGTGGTGGTGGTGGTCGTCCTGGTGGTTGGTGGTTGTTGGTGGTCGGTGGTAGTAGTGGTGTGGGGTGGTGGTGGTGGTGGTGGTGTTGAATTGGTGGTTGGTGGGTTGTGGTAGTAGTGGGTTGTGGTGGTGGTGGTGGTGTGGGGAGTAGTGGTGGTGGTTTGGTGGTGGTGGTAGTAATGGTGTTGGTGGTGGTGGTAGTGTGGGTAGTGGTGGTTGTGGTGGTAGTAGTGGTTGGTGGTGGGTGGGTGTTATTAGTGGTGGTGGGTGGTGTGTGGTAAGTAGTGGGGTGTTGTTTTTTGTGGTAGTATTGTTCGTGGTGTTTAGTAGTGGTGGTGTGGTGTGTTGTGTTAAGTAGTGGGGTGGTGGTGGTGGTTGGTGGTGGTGGTGTGGTGGGTGGGGTGGTGGTGGTCGTGGTGGTGGTGGTGGTGGTGGTCGTAAGTGGTGTTGGTGTTCTTCGGGTGGTGGTGGTGGGTGGTCGTCGTGTCGGGGTTGGGTGGGGGTGGGGGTGGGCCAGCAGTGGTGGGGTGGTGACCGACTTGGTGGTGGTGGTGGTGTGGTGGTGGACGGGTACAGTGGGTGGTGGGTAGTATCAGGTGGTGTGGTGGACTGGTGTGGTGGTGGATGGTTGTGGTGTGGTGGTGGTGTGGTTGATGTTGGTGGATGGTGGTTGTGGTATAGTGGTGGTGGTGGAAGTAGTGACGGTAGTCGGTGGACTGGTTGTTGTTGTGGGGGTGGGGGTAGTGGTGGTGG
>JACBWV010000506.1:3912979-4375479 GCA_013435795.1 Chlamydomonas sp. ICE-L
AAATTCCATAGCATGTGTTCTCAGACACGACCGACCAAGCATAGTATACAACAGGGGAAAAGGTCAAAGCTGAACGCTTCTTCGAACATAGGGCAGTAACTTAACTTCGTCACCATGCTTGAGTGGAGAGGAAAGCTGCAAGAAATCAGAACAGGAGCAGACCCACACACAACATTGAGTAGCAGCCAATCAGCACTCTTGGTCGCATACGCATACGTAAATCTGATGCAGGGTACTTCAGGAGGACCCCAGCTCTGCTGCATGAGACCCAACCAAGTGTATAGCCTGCGTCCTGCGATGCAACAGACCCTTCCTTCTGGTCAACGGACCCTCCCCACGTTGCATCCTGCGACGGAACGGACTCTTCCACATTGCGTCTGCGATGGAGGACGCAGCGTCCTGAACAACCATGGGGCAGACCCACACACAACATTGATTAGCAGCCTATCAGCACTCTTGCTCATAAATGCATTTAGCATGCCTCCAAAGCGAGCAGAAATGGGAGCAGTGAAGATACTCTTGCACAAGCCAAATGCTACATAGACAAGTTTTCAAACTGTCTAATCCACTTAGTATGCTCCCTGGTTTCTGTGGGCCTCGCATGGGGGGACTTGGAATTGGAAGACAGTGAGCAGCCCAGAGTTGGCTGAGAAACTTTTTAATAATTCAAATTCAAATTCAAACCCACTACGCAGGAAACTTTGGACTCTCCTAATAACATCATGATGGCTGATCATGCATATGCTCTGCAGCTCACAAAGCAAAAGACATCAAAGCACCAGGCCCATGCTGATGGGATAACAGAAGAGGTAGCCACTGTGTTTGCCTTTAACCAACAGGAGGCACAGAGGCGGTGGCAACATGGATACTTATTTGTAGGGACCGGCATATCATACAATGCTGACCAAAGGCGAGTTTGATATCAGATGACATCATACAAACTGCATCAAATGGTATTGTATGTGAGTGGTAGCCTTAGCCTAGTCAGACTGCCGGCATCATATGATATCATACTGCCGTTCCCAACTTAATTGTGGATAAATTTCAGCAACCATTCTCAAACCAAGGATTCAGCAAACTGCCTGCACGTATGATCACTGCATCACCACTCAGTAGTGTACGTACCGCATGCATGTATGATAACTGCATCACCAGCTTACAGCGAATTTGTTTTATTGAAGTGTTTGCGATGCAGATTGTTCTCTTTTCTTGTTGTGCCTGGTGCTAAGACTAATTATAAATAGTAAGAAGTTGACATGCATTGCTATCGAAAGATTCTACAGGTACATGTGACATGCATCGGTAGAGTCTTGATCTTGTCATTTTCACTTTTTGGTCATGCGAATCTTGCCTCCCACCATTTTCAGTGCCGGTCGTCCATGCATAGTCGCACTCCGCGCAAACTGCGAGCTGCATTGTGGACAATGCCAAGGATGTCCTTCTTCCGTGGGTTCCGGAGCGTTCTCCAAGAGTCGCGCGGAATCCTCACATATGCGTTCTACGTAGCACTTGACGAGATTCGAGTTGGTTCCATTCTTCTTCTTGTATCGAAAGAGTTTCGTGCTGCACTTGCTGCACTCTACACTGACGGTACGGTAGCTGTCCACGACGCTTCCTCGTTTAGGCGCTGCCATGCAGATAGACGTGCTCGTGGTAAGAGATGGCGATGATGGCAGCAGACTGGTTCTTTTTCGTGTTGAGAAAGGCGTTCTTGGACCTGCTGGAACAGTTGGAACTGTTGGAACTCCTGCTTGATGTAAAAAGGCTGCACATATTGCCGATGAAGGCCTCGCCCACAGTACTGTAGTCAAGGAGACGAGAGCGGACCGCGACTTCATTGTTCCAGCGTTTCTACCGGTGCTCGTGTGTTCATATCGCTGAGCTATGGCTGAGGGCTGCGGCTGATTTCTGATTAGTGCATGCATGTGAGGGTTCGGAACCTAGGATATCATTGTCTATAAACTATCGGGAGGATGCGAAACGCCATAGAAAGCCAGGCACGGTTTCAGTAAGAGTATCGGGGTGTGGTGGACAGGAAGCATGCGAAGGGGAAACAAGAAAACGAAAAGGATAGCTGTGCAGCTATGGTCAATTCATGTACCCTGACTACTTGCGTAAAGGGTTGACCCGCAGTTAGACGTCAAGTCCAGAGCCAGCTGAGTCGTAAACTTTGGGGGCACGAAGCTCCTGCCCTGCCTTGGTTATATACATTGCTTGGGCACTTGCGTTTCCCTTAGTTCTGCTTCGAAGGCCAAAGGTCGATGGAGTTTTTGGCGGAGCCCCCTCTGGTACCCCGTGTCTCTCACAGTGTCTGTCTCTCTGTCTCTCTCTCCCCGTCTCTCCGGGAGCTGTTTGGACGATTCCCACCACCTCCGCACCCAAACCTTTGGC
The DNA here is from genome assembly GCA_013435795.1 of Chlamydomonas sp. ICE-L. Taxonomy (NCBI): domain Eukaryota; kingdom Viridiplantae; phylum Chlorophyta; class Chlorophyceae; order Chlamydomonadales; family Chlamydomonadaceae; genus Chlamydomonas; species Chlamydomonas sp. ICE-L. The sequence goes on from JACBWV010000506.1 coordinate 3,915,371, forward strand.
TAATAGTAGAGTTACCAGCATCGCCGCGGCCAAGATCCTTTGGAAGACTTGTCGAATGTTGCGTAGCTTATTCCGCTACTAGTAGCTACTTACTCCACTAGTTTCGAAACTCCCAGCCCTCCTCGCCATTGCGCCCCTGCCCTACCCGTGACTGCTAAAGCGTTTTTCGTTTGCTCACGAAGAGAGTCGAAGAGGGCCGAAGAGGTTTACGCAGACCCTGGTTTCGCTTTTCCTTTTTCCTTCAAGTTGTTATCATTACTGTCAAACGTGATAATAAACCATCCATGTCTCCATGATGCTTCCGTATTCCAGCCTCGTAAATTGTCAAATCTTCAAGCTATGCTCGATATTTTTGTAAACCATCCTAGTTATTTGTGTAAGACTTTCAAGGCTTGAAGCCTTGGTCATAGGTATTCGTCGAGTCCGGGTATAGCTGGATTTCAAAATCCCTTTGCACTCAAAAAATTCAAAAATGGTGTCTTCCGCCGACGTGCGAGATTCAATTCTGACACATTATCGGATTCGAGTACTGCATACAGGAGGTTAGTAAAGTAGTATACCTATTAAGGGCACCTTGAGGCGTGTTCAGAATGAAATTACGAGAGTTATTAATTTAACATATTTTCATTTAATTTACATTTTTTTAAATTCAATTTGATGTCATCAAATCGAATTGCGTTTACGCGAATTGAGTGCATTTAATTCATTTGAATTGGATCGATTTTAGTTAACTTTGGTGTAATTCCATTGTATCGAATCTTTGGCTGGATGGATCGAACGAGGATTTATGTCTGAGCGGGTCTAACTGTCATTGGATTTATCGTAGGTGAACGCAATAACGTTACGTGGCTGAACGTGTACACGGGTGTAACCGTCGTCGGATCGAACGTGGATTAACGTCTGAACGGGTTGTTCGTGGGTAAATGTCTGAACGGGTGTAACCATCGTTGGATTTATCGTGGGTGAACGCACTAACGTAACTAGGCTGAACGTGTCTAACCGTCGCTGGTCGGGTTGATTTTAGGGAATTTGTACGAGGTATTGCATGAACTCTGAAAACGAGAAATTTTGTGAGCTCCGTGTGCTAATTTTTAGCAGTGCCCTAGGGGAATGTTTCGACCATTGTGGGGCTTACATGTTTCGCCTCGAATTTTTGACGACAATTCTGCTCCCAAACCAATGTATGGGCACATGTTTGGATGGTACAAATTTGAAATGTTGAAAAAGGTTACCCGTTAATTGTAGCTTTTGACCCCGAAAAACACAAATCTTAGCTCCTTTTCTTGAATTGCGATGCTCATATGTGCTCTGGTGAGAATTTGTCCGGTGAAAATAAGTCTTATAATTTATCTAAAATATAGAATGTTCAAGTACGGACAGACGGACGGACTAACTAACGGACATTTTAATTGGTGTAAACCCTTCTTCCAAAAATCTGTTTTTTTCATTCGGGCATATATACATTTGAACTGTCCCAAACTATATGATTTTCAATATGCACGCAAGGGGGAGGTGTGGTACAGGGTTGTTCAGGAGGACCCCCAGCTCTGCGCACTCAGATGTAACAAATTGCACAGCCTGCGTCCTGAGGCGTAGCACATTTCATTGCCTGCGTCCTGATACGCAAACGGCCCACAACCGACAAAAAACTGGCGAACACAGTCCACTCCCACTCGATTTATAGCTGCCAGAGTATTTTACAGTGCAGACGTTTTATGGAAGCACACCCCGGGTCGATACCCAGGGATTAGCACACAGATCGTGCCCCCCCTTTATTTATTAGTCTTGTCAGTTACATCGTGTTGGTGCTTCCAAACCGGGGTTGAAAAACCCCGTAGTACATATCACTAGCATAATGTGGCCAACGGTGCTTGCATCCGCGGTGATTCTTCTCAATGTGGTGGTCCTACGGTGACTGTAGCTAGCTCGGGCTTACGCTGTGGTGTCCTTAACATCACGTCCTGTGAGTAACTGTATTACACGGATGTAACCATTTCAATTTCAATTTCAATGTTTACACTCCACATGTAAACATGTGTATTCTGCATGCTGACAGTGAGCAGCTGATAAACCATGCTATGAAATCAAAATAAGCACGCCCACTCATTGAGCAGCCTTAACAGTCGGAGGGAGTGACCACATGCCATGCAAAGCCAAGCCAGGTTAGTTTCCAGGCCAAATCCATGCCACAAGCTAACCAGGTTTAGCATCGCAGGGACGATTAGCGTTTGTTATGGAGTTTTATTGCAACTTGCTCAATATCACAGCTTAAAAAACTGATTGATGCTTTCACAGTACGGATAAGGATGGAATGAATGTATTGCTTGTGTATGAGATATTGAAGGCACGAGTCAAAATGCATGTCATCATGACAACTGACAAAACCGCTAACAAAAACAGATTATAAAGTGCGATTATCGGAGCGAATCTGAGTGCAGGTAGTGGCGGGTATCGGGAAGTGGTGGTGTCCGGTTAGAGGCGGGTGTACGCGATCGATACCGCCAGGTCCGGCGAAATTATATCGACCCCTGCTGGAGTACAGAAACTGCTGGCAGGTGCATTCCAAACTCTCTTTCGTAATGACGAGAAGGTGGGGTTGAAGAATGGAAAGCGGTCTTCTGCGAAAGCTTCGAATGTTGAAATAACTGCCGACTACGGCGACCGGGCTTGAAGCAGATTTGAAACCACTCCCACCAGGTCGAGATTCAAGTCAACTGCACCTTTTCTCCCAGTAAGAGGCTGCTAAGGCTGGAGCCATGCAAATGAGTGCAAGTGAAAGCTGCGAAACAGCCTAAGCAGACCGTCAGCATCACCTGTTGGCACATGGTCAGGGTTCAAGTTATATAACAGCACCTTTCCCCCCAGAACAAGGATGTGTACCGCCATTTTTAGCGCGGAGGGGAAGGTGCGGTACAGCGTTTGAATTTGAACCTCCGAAACATCCTCACAGATATCCTCTGCGACGAAGTTACGACTGCGGATAACTCCAGGGCCCTTTTCCTCACGTCGGGCGTGGCTCAATTTATATGACGTTCTCGTAAACTGACCATTGTTGAACCAACACTCCTCTCCTTTCTCCCTTCCCCCCCTTCATCACTGCGACCCCTGGAATAAGATTGCGTTCTCTTCTCTGTCTCTGCTTCCTTCCCAACTCCCGCCCCAGTGTGGCAGTTTTCCTTGCCCCGTGCTTCTGTCCTCGTTAATCGTACGAAGTTTCAATGGGAAGACCACGGAAAAGCCGCAAAGAGGATGTAGGCTTGAAGCACCCCCTCATCACCTCCTTCTTCCCCACGGCAAATATCGGAACAAGTGCGTGCGCGCGTGCCTGCTAGCTCGCAGCACTGCGACAGCCGCGAGATTGCAGTAATAACTAGCAAGGCACCATGCGTTCTCGCGTAGCCAGCGGCTGCATTCTTTCCAACCAAGCAATTGCAGTCCCCGAAAGCATTCACATTATGGAATTTCAGTCCTGGATAAGCAAAAGAGTCTTACATGGACTGAAATACATGTAGCCAATCATTGGATTGTATTCATTAACATCAACACCTACACCAACAACAAAATTCAACACCACCAACACCACCAACATAACCACCACTACCAACTCAACCACCATCCCCCCCCCCCCCGCCCCCCCCCCCCCCTACTAGGCAAGGAAAAACCGCCTGTTGGTCGCCCCAGGAAGACCGTGGCTGCAATCAACACCACCGACTCCGTCTCTGTGCGCCGTGTACGGGACAAGAGCCCTATCTGTCTGAAAGCCATGGCAGCTGGTGTGATGAAGAAGGCCAGGCCCAGTGCCTCAAAGACGAAAGCCACCACAGAACCCCCCGCCAGCAAAACTGCACGCGCCAGCTCAACCAAAGGGATAGTGAACGCGCTCACCATCAGCTACCCATCCTCCATCCACCACAAAAATGAGATCTACTCAGTGGGTGACGCAGTTTACCTCATCGCAACTGAGGATGTGCAAGCACTACCCGCTGGTTGTGAGGGTGATTGCTGTATCATGTGTGGGAGTGATGAGCGACTGGACAGCATTGTTGAGTGCAGCCGGTGCTTGGGTGGCTTCCACACAGACTGCTTGGTGCCAAAGCTCAAGAAGATTCCTGAGGTGGGCTTCTATACACGACTATATAGCTATATCTACTTTATACTGCTACATATTGTGGCCGCCGCCAAGGTAGGGTGTGTTTACATGTTTGAATGAGTGTGTGTGGGCATTGGTCAATGTACTTCTGTGTGCTTGGGTGGCTTCCACACAGACTGCTTGGATCCAAAGCTCAAGAAGATTCCTGAGGTGGGCTACTAGACACGACTTTATAGCTATATCTACTTTACACTGCTATATATTGTGGCTGCAAGCTAGGGTGTGTTTACATGTTTACATGGGTGTGTGTGTGCTTTGGTGGCTTCCACACAGACCGCTTGGCGCCGAATCTGAAGAAGGTTCATGAGGTGGAGCGGCTGTTTGTTCTAATTTTTGTTTTTTTCAAATCTGAAAGTCTTTCTTTACTAGCTTTATGGTTATATGCCTCCTCCAGGGACAGCGTTTAAGTGCTTTTTATAGCTTTTTGTTGCTGTTCAGGGCCATGTGGGGCAGACACAACTTTTTGTTTTCCTTTTTGTAGCGATAATTTCGCTGAAACGGGGTCGGAATTAGTGATCGCTGCAAATAGCGGGGAAACAAATCCCTGGTTTACTTGTTATGGCGCGCAGTGCCGTACTGGGGTGTGTACTGTACAGCCACCATTCATCCCCCTTCGGTCGCTCTTGGCGTTGCAGGTCGTCGTCAACCGCGATGGTAGCTTGTCCAGTTGAGGTAGGAGACCGCTCCCCACCCGCGTACGACGGGCTCCCTTAACACCACGCCCCACCAGGCGTTATCATTACAGCCACCATTCGATATTCTGCTGGGCACTCCTTCAAAAGCCTATGCGCACTTAGGGTCGGCAGTAGATACCCACCCTCGACCAAATGAACTCACTGTACCTTGTACTGTTCCATCCCCCCCAGGGAGACTGGCTGTGCCCAGGCTGTACACAAGGCAAGCCAGCAAGAAACAGGGAGATGCGTACCTCATGCGAGAAGTACCTTTTCCAGGACAATGTTTTGTCGGTGAGTTTATCGCAGAGGGGCAGCATGGTAGGGAGTGGGGGGGGTGGGGGGGAACTCTCTTGTGTAGTCCCATAACCACCATCTATAGATGGCTGGTGAGTAGGGGTGAGAGGAATGGTGTATGTGTGGCGCTGTGTGCGTGTGACGGGGGATGGGTGGGGTGGGTGAGGAGCTCTCTTGTGTAGTCCAATGACCACATCTTTAGATGGCTGCTGAGTAGGGGTGAGATGAATGGTGTCTGTGTGGCGCTGTGTGTGTGTGGCGGGGGGTGGGTGGGGTGGGTGAGGAGCTCTCTTGTGTAGTCCCATCACCACCTCTTTAGATGGCTGCTAAGTGGGGGGGGAGAGATGGTGTCTGTGTTGTGAAGTGTGTGTGACGGGGGGTGGGTGGGGTGGGGGTGGAGCTCTCTTGCTGAGTCCCATGACCACCTCTTTAGATGGCTGGTGAGTGGGGGGGGAGGGATGGTGTCTGTGTGGTGGTGTATGTGTGTGACGGCGGGTTGGGGGTTGGGGGGGGTGGGGGGGAGCTCTCTTGTGTAGTCCCATTACCACCTCTTTAGATGGCTGGTGAGTGGGGGGGGAGAGATGGTGTCTGTGTGGTGGTGTGTGTGTGACGGGAGGAAGGGGGGGGGGGGGGGGGGGGGGGGGGGGGGAAGCGTGCGAGAAGTGCCTCTTCCAGGGTGATGTTTTGTTGGTGAGTTTATCGCAGAGTGGTGTTGTGCAGGGGGTGGTGGTGCATAGGGGTGAGGTGCAGGGTGGGGTGATATACCGAAGCACGATAAGGTGGGTGGGGTGGGTGAGTGGGCTGATAAACCAGGGTGGGTGGGATTAGTGGGTGGGTGGGCATGGCGGGTGGGATGATAAATCGAAGCATGATAGGGTGGGTAGGCTGGGTGAGTGGGAAGATAAACCAGGGTTTGTGAGATAAGTGGGTGGGTGGGCACGGTGGGTGGGGCGATAAACCGAAGAACGATAGGGTTGGTAGGGTGGGCAAGGTGGGTGGGGTGATCACCAACCAAAATCACAATAGCAGACAAGGGTCAGACAAACCACCCCACCCATCCACCCACCCACCCACCCACCCACCCCACCCATCCACCCACCCACCCATCCACCCACCCATCCATCCACCCACCCATCCACCCACCAACCCATCCACCCACCACCCATCCCCCCCCACCCCATCCGCCCACCCATCCCAGCCACCCACCCCCCATCCACCCACACCACCCCCCCCCTCCACCGCACCCATCCACCCACCCCACCCACCCCACCCCCCATGCCACCCACCCACCCACCCCCCAACCCTCCACAAAAAACACAAAACGATTTCCCACGCCACACCATCCCCCACCCATTCCACCTCACCCACCCCACCCATCCCCCACCCATACCACCACCCACACCCCCGCCCGCCATCCCCCCTCCACCCATCGCCTCCACCCACCCACCCATCCACACCACCCACACATACACATCCACACACCCACCCACCCAACAGCCACCCCACCCATCCACTCACCCACACCCCCCCACCCTCTTGCACCCACCCACCCCATCCACCACCCGCACCTATCCACCCAATCCCACACCACCCACCCACCCACCCATCCACCTACCCACACTCCCACCCATCCAAACACCACACCCCCACACAAGCACACACACACCCATCCACCCACCCACCCCACCCATCCACCCACCCATCCACCCACCACCCACCCATCCACACACACACACACACACCCGTCCACCCACCCACCCCACCCATCCACTCACCCACCCCACCACCCTCTTGCACCCACCCACCCATCCACCACCCCATCCACCCACCCACCCATCCAACCCACCCACCCCACCCACCCACCCATCCACCTAACCCACTCACCCACCCCACCACCCTCTTGCACTTAGCTGGTGCTCATCAAAAGATTTGTCACAAACCGGAAGGGAGACGGAAAAACTGAGATCAGCTGCGTAAACTTCATTCGACCCGAGGACACACACCATGGCAGAAACGTGGGTCAAAACTTGTACCCTCCTTGTATACTCTTTTTTATAATCACTTGCAAGGGGGGGGCAACAACAATGTGAAGTACACCATCCCCAAAAAGTGCTGAGGCACCCTTCTGCAGACCCCCCCCTTCCCCCCCAGCTCCGGAACCCACAGTACAGCCAGTATCTCAGCCACCACTTAGTGTTATGGTGTCTAATTATGCTCAGATTACAGGGTTTTTTAAGGCCTATACATTGAGGTTGGTCTCGAGTCCATTGGGGATGTTTGATGCATAGAAAATCATCATCATCAATGTCACATTGTTTGGTGGGGCTTGGGGGTCAGGGCCCCTTGGCCCCTAATGTGCCCACCTTTAATACTCTTCAACAATCAGGTATTCAATAACCAGGTCTTCAATCCAAGCTTCAATTGGGCATTAAATAATCAGGTCTTCAATAATCACTAATGTATGTATGGCTGAAGGGCACAAAGTAGTCCTTTACAACATTTGGTCTTAGTTGGTGACGTCATCAACCACCATTCTCCAGAACAATGCCGGCGCGTCTACTAGGGATGCCTCAAGCCACACTTGAACTCGCTCCCTTTGCACACACTGGGCATAATGTGTGGTGGATCTCTCCCCCAATAGCATACATGGACTGGTATTTAGTAGAGGAACACCCTAGTTCCACTCTCATGTCATTCTGAGGGCTAGAAAAAAGTGCCTGAAAAGTACCGGTTTTTTTGAAAATGTCAGATTTTCTCCTCCCCCCCCCCCCTCCCCCGAGACCCCAAACTTTGGAGGCCCAACACTTTTTTCTATTGGGCCAAATTAAGAAATCAAACCTGATTCTTCATCCTCTCTATGATATCTACAAAGTTCAGGGATGGTGTCATTTTGGTTTGCCCCCCCCCCCCCCCCCCCCCCCCCCCCCCGATCACTTGCGTATATTTTAAACACTATTTAGTAACCACATGCGTCTACTTCACCTGGCCCGAGGACACGTACATTGGCAGACAGGTGGGTTAGAGGCGTTTCCCTATTTGTATACTCTTTTAAATAATCACTTGCTTCTACTTCACTGGACCATTTTTATATTCACTTGCGTCTATTTTTATACTCTTTTTTGTAATCACTTGCGTCTATTTTATACATTGTTTTGCAATCTCTTGCGTCTATTTCACACAACCTGAGGATACGTACGTTGGCAGGCAGGTGGGTTAAAACCTTTGCCCTATTTGTGTACTCTTTTTCAATATCACTTGCATCTATTTTTAAATAAAATATAGTAATCACCTGCGTCTACTTCACTCTACCTGAGGACACATACCTGGACCCACGTTTATTTTTTGTTGTGATGTTTTCGCCAAAAACGCTTTAAAATTCGTGGCTGACTCTCACAAAATTTATGAAGGGCCTATAGTTCTGAAATTATTGATGGGGAATTTTCAAAAATGTTGTATAAAACAAGTGCAGTGTGATATGGCCAAAAATAGGTTGCATGCAGTTTTTGCACCAATCCAACCCACTTAGGAGGCCGATAAAATTCGAACTGCCCAATGTTTACACCCATCGCCTTGGCTACATAGTCCAGGAACCCCATAGAGCCATTGGACAACTTCTAAGCCCATTCGGGCAAATTTGGGAGGACCCAAGGCTATTCACCTCCAATTTTAGGCTCAAGCACACACATTAAGGGCCTCTACTCAGCCAAGACTCCAAGCCCATCGGGCGCCGGGTGCTTAACTTCCGCCGCTCAAAGAAGTAGTGCCAGCAAATTAGGGCTAGTTTACGCTAGCCACCCCCGATCGTCGAATGCTGTTGGACAATACATAGGGCCCTTATGCATCGTCTCTGATTACAACGCTCCCAGCAGTGTTACAACGTTAACACAAGGTTCCGGCACCTGACCTTCCCCAGACCCTCCCCAGACCCTTCGCCTGAAATTATAATTACAGCAGAATAAAGCCTGCTCTAGAGGACAAACCATCTATTAGGAACCTTGTTAGACCACCAAGCTGTTGTTCCGCTCCTCGGGAGCCTCCTCGCTGCAGCCCGGAGGTGATACGGAGTCAGTCCCAATTTAGGCCAGGGGGGAGGTAAAGAGATGCTTCGCTGACTCCTGCTCTTTCAACAACTGGATAATAGCGAAAGAAATAGCACTGCAACGAAGTAGCTGGGAAATCTTCGTGCACGCGGATTTTTCGAAGATTTCACTTCCAGGGTTGCCGGAAATACGAGGCATGACAGGACCCAACCAACACCAACCGACACCAGCCTCGAAAGCAACACATCTCCTCGAGAAATTAGATAGCTGCATGTGTCCGCATTCGCACGCGCTTTCATCTGCATCAAATTCGATTTTTTCGTGAAGGTCGACTTGTCTCTGAACCGCACTACACTGGACTTTTTTTTATAATCACTTGCATATATTTTTGTACTCTTTTTTATAATCACTTGCGTCTGCTTCACTCGACTATTTTTTATAATCACTTGCATCTATTTTTATACTCTTTTTTATAATCACTTGTGTCTATTTTGCTGTTGTTGCACTCACTTGCGTCTACTTGAGGACACCTACCTAGGCAGGAAGGTGGGTGAATCCTTTACCCTATGTGTGTACTCTTATTTAGGATCACTTGCGTCTTCTTCACTCGACCTGACGACACCTACCTTGGCATACAAGTGGGTTAAAGCCTCTACCCTATTTGTGCACTCTTTTTATACCGGTAATCACTTGCGTCTACTTGTATACACATATTTGTACTCCCTTGCGTCTACTTCACTCGACCTGAGGACATGTACCTTGGCAGACAGGTCTGTTAAACCTTTGCCCTATGTGTGTACTTTGTTTTAGGATCACTTGCGTCTTCTTCACTCAACCTGAGGACACCTACCTTGGCAGGAAGGTGGGGCAAAACCTTTGTACTACTTGTATACTTATTGTTATAATCACCTGGCTCAAACTACTAGTATATACTGGCGGACGGCATAGACTCGACAGACTTGGGTTTTCAGGTCCAACCACATGTTTTACCTCTGGTGTTTTTCGACACCTCTTCTTCTTTCCAGCCATCACGAGAAGTTGACTAGTTGAGCCATGATTGACCACATTCTCATATTTTTGTGTCTGAAGGTAAGCCGGCAAATTATTTAATTTCTTCCTTCACTTTGCTTCGCACAAGGCACTGGTTCGAGATTCTCTCTGCCGGGTTTGAAATTACAGAAAGTTGCAGAAATACAAAATAATAGAAGATGAAACACTGGTGGACAAAGTACTTGAGGACTGGATACTGGTGGACCAAATACTAGAGGACAAGGTACTGGCCGATAAAGTACTAGAGGATGAAATTCTGGTCGACAAAGTACTAAAAGACAAAGTACGGGCAGACGAGAATACTAGAGGACAAGATATTGGTGGACAAAGTACTAGAAGATGAAATACTGGAGGACTAAGTACTAGATGATGACATACTGGTGGACTAAGTACTAGAGGATGAAATCCTGGTGGACAAAATACTTGGGGACTAGATACTGGTCGACAAAGTACCGTACGCGCCTTAAGTATTAGCAAGATTGAGTAGTGGCAAATGTCATTTCCCCCCTAAAAGTGGGTCTCAGAAAAACATGGCAGAACTAACTTGGCAAAGTGGTCTATGGCTTTGACCGTCTCAAGCTCAGACCTGAAATCCAGTTGGCTAAGGGTCTTGTGTTATTCTTACATTTCCTTGTTACATTTTCAACAAGTACTCTGCCCAAGCTTTCTGTAAAACCATGTAACAATTCAAATCAGGAGCATTAAACTTGCTAGGGCTTAATAGCCAGACCGGTACATGGCTCCAGCCAGCCAAATTGCTGGCTGGAGCCATGTAACCAAGTTGAAGGTCAAGTACATCTTCACAAAGTAGTCTGCCCAAGCTTGCTGAAAATAAAACCATGTAGCAATTCAAGTCAGGAACATTTAACTTGCTAGGGCTTAGTAGACAGGGTACCATGGTAACCGTAACTTGGCAAAGGCCAACCACCTGGAGCAGTCTCAAGCTGGATCCCTAATCCGGTTTGGCAAAGGGTCGTTTGCCAAACCGTTTGCCAATACTTACGGCGCGTACGGTGCTAGAGGATGAAAAACTGGTGGACAAAATTCTGGAGGACCAAATGCTGGTGGACAAAGTACTAGAAGATGAAATTCTGGTGGACAAAATACTAGAGGACAAGATTTTGGTCGACAAATTACTAAAGGATGAAATACTGGTGGACAAGATCCTGGTCGGCAAAGTACTAGAGGATGAAATCCTGGTGGACAAAATGCTGGAGGACAAAACACTGGTGGACAAAGTACTAGAGGATGAAATATTGGTGGACAAAGTACAAGAGAATGAAATACTGGTCGGCAAATGACAGGTGGACGTATGTATGTACCTTTTTGTCTTCCAGCCTAGGTAGCTACCAGGGTAATTCAAAGCGCGCGCTTTTGAGCGCTGACTTTTTGACCCCCTCTGCGCTTTAAGCGCAGTTTTTTGCAACCCCCTGTGGGCGCAGCAAGCAATTTTTGCGCTTTTTGCACTAGACAGCGCAGTTTTTTTGTTTTCAAGTGCGCCAAAGCGCTGCCCAATTTTTCCATTTGAAGTTCCCTGGTGTCACAAGACCACGGGCATTCTCCCGTATGGGATAATATATGGCGCTTCAAGGTGTACTCTGTCTTATACAACTTGTTGCACTCATGGCAGAGGAAACCAGAGACTTTCTTCATTGACTTAGTTGACATTGTTCAAGTCCAATTTGGCCATTTGGAGTACCCTGGTAGCTACATGCTATAAGGGATGAGCTCACAAAAAATGATGGTGATGGGGGATTAGGAGTGGTACTGCTAGGTGAGGGGCTGTTGATCTTGGCCCAAAGCTGCGACCACTTCACCTCCTCCAGCCACTCTGCCATGCGGTTGGCCATGTGCAATGATATGGCCACTAATACAGGCTGGAGCATGGTATCCAGGGCAGCAGCCTCTGCTGCATCCAAGTTGTCAACCTTATCCTTCGCACACAAATCCTTCACGTCGTAGTGTATCAGTTTGTCCGACCATGAGGACGGGACGTGCTTGCGTAACTTGCTATGCATAATGACGGCCAGGTCCTTGGCCCATGCCCGGAAAAAGGCTGTGTCAGATTCAACCTTATCATTTGGCAGCAACCAGCCCTGTATGTACGTCATGGTGGTGGTGTGAGCGTGTGTGTGTGTGTGGTGGTGGTGGGGTGGGGGGGGGGCTGCATTTATGCCATGGTGGTGGTGCGTGGGTGGGCACCTCCTTGCCCCTCCCTGAAGCCCCTTGCATCCCTCCAAAACCATGCCCCTCACTGGACACCAAAGGATCATGGCTGCACCAAGGGTTCCTACATTGGACAGTAAGTACTCTGCCCAAGCTTTCTGTAAAACCATGTAACAATTCAAATCAGGAGCATTAAACTTGCTAGGGCTTAATAGCCAGACCGGTTCATGGCTCCAGCCATGGCTACAACAAGGGTTCCTTCCTTGAACAGTAAGTGCAGGCCCTGTAAGCCTCTTTCAGTGATATACATTGGTCTAGTGGTAGACTAAGTCACTTTAAGAATGAGGAGTCGGGGTTCGACTCCCCCTTCGGTCGCTCGTGGCGTTGCAGGTCGTCGTCAACCGCGATGGTAGATAGCTTGTCCAGTTTAGGTAGGAGACCGCTCCCCACCCGCGTACGACGGGTTCCCTTAACACCACGCCCCATCAGGCGTTATCATTACAGGCCCTGTAGCACGCATTTTCGTTTGTCGAAGCGGAGCTTGAGCTTGAGGACGTGCTGGTTCGTGTCGCCCCACGTTGGCGGACAGCGATCTATCCATTTACCCGTAATCCGGCACAAATTGGCTCGCGTACTTCTTGTCAAAGCGTTAGAATTCTTGGTCTGTACTTGGATCGAAGACCTGCTGTGCTGAAGCCGCACTCCCCATTGCCCCACACAGAGGGGCAGTAGGACGCACATAAAGGCTAGCAGAACGAATAGAAAGGCTAGCAGAAAGGAACGAGGGAGGCTACCAGGATAGCAGAACGGAATGATAGAAACGAGGCTAGGAGAGTGGAACGAGGCTAGCCCCGTTGACTCGTCAACGAGGATAGCAGTTAACGAGGATAGCAGCAACCGAGGCAAGCAGAGAACAGAATAGAAAGAACTTATAAAATGTTAGGTGCCGCGCCGTCTTGTAGAGCGGGGTTCCCAGAAATTACTCGTGGGTCGCGCCATTAATTTCGCGGATAATTTTTATACGCAAAATTAATGGCGCGACCCACGAGTGAGTATTATTAATTAATTAATAAATTCCATTACACCTGTCACCCACAGCGTGGGTGCTGCCAATGATTTCTCGGGGGGCGTATTGAACCCCCCCACCCACATACACACATACACACCCACACACACAAATCCCCCCCCCCCCCCACACACACACACCACCACCACCACACCACCACCAATACACACACACACAAACACACACACACACACACACACACACACACCTGCAGGAACACCACTTCACCCGGGAAGTGTTCCTTCTCTCTAAGGCGCACCAGAGTGAGTGGGAGAGTGTGGATATCATCTTTGGGCCTGCCACCGTCTGTCAGCCCCAGGACTTCAACGACACTGAAGGCTCCGATGTGTTTGTCTGCAAGGATGAGTACGATCTAGTCTCGAAGGTTAGTCTTTCACCCACCCCTAACTGAATTGAGCCAAGACAAGTCAACCAGGCCAAAGCAAATGAGTATATGACGCTTAAGGCTGCAATTTGGTTGTGGTTAAGTTTGAGCACGATGTTGTTTGGAAGGTGGGACTGTCACCCACCCCTTACTGAATTGTGCCAAGCCAAGCCAACCAGACCAAAGCAAATGAGTTTACGACGCTTTGGGCTGCAATTTGGTTGTGGTTAAGTTTGAGCACGATGTTGTCTGGACGGTGGGACTGTCATCAGGAGGGGGGAAGCTAGTACGGACTTTGCCAGTCCGGAGGTAACCGGTTACCCCTAAATCCTAACCCCCCTGAACCCTAAACCCTAACCCCCCACCCCCGGACTGGCAGTGTCCGTACTAGCTTCCCCCTACCCTGTCACCCACCCCTTACTGAATTGAACCCAATCAAACTAACCCAAATGACTCTGACTTAACGTCTGTATTCGAGTACGAGGGATTGTTGTGTGGACGGTGAGACTGTCACCCACTCCTTACTGAATTGAAACCAACCAAACTAACCCAACTGACTCTGACTTGACGTCTCTGTATTCGAGTACGAGGAATTGTTGTGTGGACGGTGAGACTGTCACTCACCCCTTACTGAATTGAAACCAACCAAACTAACCCAAATAAATCTGACTTTGTATTCGAGCATGTCTTTGTAATCGAGTATGAGGACAACGCTGTGTGGACAGTAAGACTGTCACCCACACCTAAATGAATTGAACCATGCCACCTCAAACCTAACCAGACCCTAAGTGCCCCTACTCTTTTGTAGGAGTGGCAACGCCATTCGAACTGAATCCTCTGTGTTGCTGGTTTGTGTAGGGAGGCCCCCTTCTGGGGTAAAAATCCGTTCACAAAAAAAAACGAAGCAAATGACACACAGTTGCGAAGCGTTTGTATGTGAGTATTGTGCACACTCCCTCTCTCCAACCCTACACCCCCTCCAACCCAACACTTACTCCCTCTAACCCTACACTCCCTCCAACCATACGTCCCCTCTAACCCTACACCCACTCCCTCCAACCCTACACCCGCAGCGCTTCAGGCGGCGTGAGGGGCGGAGCAAGGGTGTGAAGGCAAACCCCCGAGCCAAAGGAAGCCCACCTCCATCCCTCCACTCCCTCAAACCATATGCCCCCTACAACCCAACACCCACTCCCTCGAACCCTACACTCCCTCCAACCCTACACCCGCAGCGCTTCAGGCGGCGTGAGGTGCAGAGCGAGGATGTGAAGGCAAACCTCCAGGTTAAAGGAAAGGGAAACGACAGAGATGACGATCGTGAATATGTTCCCAGCAGTGATGATGAAGATGACGAAGACAACATCACGAGGGACAGGTGAGTGTGTGTTGAGGTTGATCAAAACGTTGCGTTTCACAACGATTGTGAATGAGCTGCCAGCAGTAACGATGGACATGATGATGATGACAAAGACAACATCACGAGGGACAAGTGAGTGTGTGTTGAGGTTGATCAAAACGTTGCGTTTCACAACGATTGTGAATGAGCTGCCAGCAGTAACGATGGACATGATGATGATGATGAAGACAACATCACAAAGGACAAGTGAGTGTGTGTTGAGGTTGATCAAATCATTATATTTCACAACGATTGTGACTTGCCCGCCAGCAGTGATGATGATGATGAAGACAACATCACCAAGGACAAGTGAGTGTGTGTTGAGGTTGTTCAAACCGTTGCGGACCTAACCAAACTAACCTAACCCAACCTAAGCAGGCCTAACCTAACTTAACCTAAGCGAACTTAACCTAACCTAACTTAACCTAACTTAAGCCAACCTAACTTAACCTAACCTAACCTATCCTAACCTAACTTAACCTAACCTAACCTAAGCAGACCTAACCTAACCTAACCTAACCTAACCTAACCTAACCTAACCTAACCTAACCTAACCTAACCTAACCTAACCTAACCTAACCTAACCTGAACTAACCAAAGCAGACCTAACCTGACTTAACCTAACCTAACCTAACCTAACTTAACCTTAGTGAACTTAACCTAACCTAACCTAATATAAGCAGACCTAACCAACCTTGTGCAGGAACTTGAAGCCAATCTATGTATTCTGGGAAGAGAAGGGTATGCTAAAGGGTGGCTCATACACCCCACCACCACCCACCCCACCTCCCTCTACCTGCCCACCACCACCCACCCCACCACCCTCTGCCCACCACCACCAGCACCACCCACCCCAACACCACCCTCTGCCTGCCCACCACTAACACCCAACCCACCTCCCTCTGCCTACCAGCACCACCCACCCCAACACCACCCTCTGCCTGCCCACCACCACCACCCAACCCACCGCCCTCTGCCTGCCCACCACCATCCACCCCACCACCCTCTGCCCCACTACACCACCACCCTCTGCCCACCCACCACCACCAGCCACCCACCACCACCAGCCACCCCACCACCTTCTGCCCCCCACCACCAACACCCTCTGCCCACCCCCACCACCCAACCCACCACCCTCTGCCTGCACACACACCACCCACCCCTCCACCACTCTCTGCCTACTCACCCCCCCACCCCACCACCACCCTCTGCCTGCCCACCACCACCATCCACCCCACCGCCCTCTGCCTGCCCACCACCACCACCCACCCCACCGCCCTCTGCCTGCCGGCCACCATCACCCACCCCACCGCCCTCTGCCTGCCGGACCACCACCCAACCCAACACCACCCCTGCCTGCCCACCACCACCACCCAACCTACCGCCCATCTGCCCACCACCACCACCACCCCCACCGCCCTCTGCCTGCCCACCACCACCCAACCCACCGCCCTCTGCCTGCCCACCACCACCCAACCCACCGCCCTCTGCCTGCCCACCACCACCCACCCCACCACTCTCTGCCTGCCCACCACACCCACCCCCACCACCCTCTGGCCCCACCACACCACCACCCAACCCACCACCCTCCTGCCTGCACACAACCACACCACCCACCCCACCACCACCTCTGCCTACCGCACCCCCCACCACACCACCACCCTCTGCCTGCCCACCACCACCATCCAACTCCACCGCCCTCTGCCTGCCCACCACCACCACCACCCACCCACCGCCACGCCCTCTGCCTGCGCCTAACCACCACCCACCCCACCGCCCTCTGCCTGCCCGACCACCACTCACCCCAACAACCACCCCTCTGCTGCCCCCCACCACCACCCCCCCGCCACCACCTCTGCCCCCACCACCCACCCACCCCACCCCACCACACCACACTACCCCACCACAGCCACCCCCTCAACCGACCGCTGCATTCCTGCCCACCACCACCCCCCCACCACCCTCTGCTTTCCTCCACCACCCTCTGCCCACCCACCACCACCAACCCCCTCCACCCTCTGCCCACCGACCACCCACCCAACCCACCACCACCCTCTCTTCCCACCGACCTCCTACCCAGCCCACTCCACCACGCCTCTGCACAACCCACCACACCCCTCTGGCCCACCACCCCTACCACCCCAGCCAACCGCCCTCTGCCGCCCACAACCACCACCCACCCCCCCTCCCTCTGCCTGCCTGCCTAACCCACCACACCCCACCCACACCACCACCCTACCCCCGTCCCTCTTCCTGCCGCTCAACCCTCTTCCACCAACACCACAACACCCCCACCTCTGCCACCACAACACCACCTACCCCCCACCACCCCTCTGCCTGCCCACCACCACCCACCACCGCCACTGCCGGCTTAGCCTGCCCATAAACCTCCCACACCCCCCGCCCTCTGCCTGCCTGCCACCACCACCCAGCCCACCACCCTCTGCCTGCCCACCACCACACCCACCCCTACCACCCTCTGCCGCCCACACCACCACCAACCAACCACCCTCTGCCTGCCCACCACCACCCAACCTACCGGCCTCCGCCTGCCTGCCCCCACCACCACCCAACGCCAAACGCCCTCTGCCTGCCCACACCATACCAACCCACCACCTTTGCTGTCCACCACCACCACCCAACCCACCGCCCTCTGCCCTGCCACCTTCACCCCGCCCCACCATCGCCCTCATTCCTGTCACCACCTCCCGCCCCAACCATAGCCCTCTACCTTCCCACCAAACCACCACCACCACCCCTCCTGCCCTCCACCTACTACCCAACCCAACGCCCTCGCGCCTGCCCACCACCACCCCCCCACCACCACCCCTGCCTTCCCACACCCCCAACCCAACGCCTCGCCTGCCCACCCACCCCCACCCCACCGCCCTCTCCTTCCCCCAACCACCCACCCCCCCCGCCCTCTGCCTGCCCACCACCACCCACCCCACCGCCCTCTGCCTGCCCACCACCACCCACCCCACCGCCCTCTGCCTGCCCACCACCACCCACCCCACCGCCCTCTGCCTGCCACCACCACCCACCCCCAAGCCACGCGCCCCTGCCTCCCACCTCCCCCACCCACCGCCTCTGCCTGCCCACCGACACCACACAACCCAACCCAACCCGCCCTCTGCCTTCCCCCCACCACACCAACCCACCGCCCTCTGCTCCCACCACCTCACCCACCCAACCCACCTCCTCTTCCTTCCACCACCCCCCCCACCACCCCCCCGCCCTCTCCTAGCCCACCACCCCCCCCAACCCCCACCCGCCCTCTGCGCCCACCACCCCCCCAACCCCCTTCCCTCTGCCTGCCCCCACCACACCACCCACCCTCCCTCATTCCCCTGCCCTCCACCACCAACGCCCGACCTCTCGCCGCCCACACCCAACCCCCAGCCCCTCTTCCTGCCCCCACCACCACCCCCACCCACGCGGTCCTCCTGCCTGCCCATCACCACCCCAACCCACCGCCCTCTGCCGTCCCACCCCCCCCAACCCACCTCTCTTCCTGCCCACCACCACCCACCCACCCCCTCTTCGTGCCTGTCCTGCCCACCACCCCCCGACAACCCACCGCCACTGCTGCCCTGCCCCCCCAACCACACCCCAACACCCCTCTCCTCATTCCTGCCCCCCCACCGCCCCGCAACCCCCACCGCCCCTCTTCTGCCCCCCCCCCCCCCCCCCCGCCCCACCCGACTACCCTCAGTGCCTTCCCCCCCGCAACTGCCCGCCCCCCTACGAAACGAGGGCCAACCCATCCCGCATTCTCTTCCCACCACCACGCCCCCACCCAACCTCCCTCATGCCATTCCGATGCCCCCTACCCCCCAACCCCCCCCGCCGCTCAACTGCATTGCGGCACCCAGGCCGCACCCACACCCCCCTCCCCTCCCTCGCTGCCTTCCCCCCCCCCCGCCCCCCCCCCTCCAGAACTCTGGCCCGAGCCCCGCCCCCCCCCCACCGCGCCCCAAGACCCCAGGCCCTACACTTGGAACATTGCTTTCCCCCCCCCCCCCCCCCACACCCGCCCACGTTACCTCCCTCTCCTTCCACCCACCCCCCCCTGAAAGCACCCCGGCAACCCCTCCCCCCCTGACGCCTCGTTGGCCTGCCCCCACCCCAACCCCCCCCCCCCCCGAACCCCGACATCCGCTGTCCTTCCTTCCCCCCCCCCCCCCCCCCCCCGCCCCTCACTTCCACATATGGAATTCTTCCCGCCCCCCCCACACCCCCCCCCACCTCCCTCCTTCGCTTCCCACCGCCAAGCCCCACCCCCCCGCCCCCCCAGGACCTCCGTCCTCAATCTTAGCCATTCCCCCCACCCCCCCCCTGGAAGAAGAAAGAAGACAAGGAGCCCCCCACCGCGTCACCCAGCCCCCTGCCTGTTCCCGTCAGCGGTTACCTGGCCCTCCCACCCCCCTACACCCCACCGCCCTCTGCCTGCCCCCCACCACACAACCCACCGCCCTCCTGCCTGGCCCCCCACACACCCACCACCCCGCCCTTTGGCCTGCCCACCAACCCCCCACCCCACGCCCTCTAGCCTGCCCACCACCACCACACCCCACCGCCCTCTGCCAGCCCCACACCAACCCCCCAACCCACCGCCCTCTGCCTGCCCACCACCACACCACCCCACCCGCCCTATGCCTGGCCCACCACCACACCACCCCACCGCCCTCCCTGCCTGGCCCACCCCCACCCAACCCACCGCCCTCTGCCTTCCCCACCACCACCCCACCCCACCGCCTCTGTCCTGCCCACCACCACCCCACCCCACCGCCGACGCCCTCTTGCCTCCCCACCACCCCACCCCCACCACACACCCCACCGCCCTCTGCCTGCCCCACCCACCCGCCCAACCACCGCCCTCCTGCCTGCTGCCCACCACCCCCCCCCCACGCCCACCCCACGCCCTCTGCCGGCCCACCACCAACACCACCCCATCCGCCCTCTGCCTGCCACCACCACTCACCCCACCCCCGCCCTCCGCCGCCACCCACAAACACCCAACCAGACGCCCTCCCCTTCCTTCTGCCTGCCCACCACCACCCAACCCTACGAGCTCCTCATTCCTTCCTCCACCACCACCCCACCCCACCCGCCTCATGCCTGCCCACCACCACCCACCCCCCCCCGCCCTCTGCTGCCCAAACCCACCCCCCCAACCCACCTCCCTTCCTGGCCTGCCCCCACCCCCCAACCCACTCCTACTCTGCTTCCCCCACCACTCCACCCCCCACCCCGGCCCTCTGCTGCCCCACCACACCAACCCACCGCCCCTGCCTGCCCACCACCCCCCACCCCACCGCCCTCTTCCTGCCCACTTCAACCACCCCACCACCCCGCCCTCCTGCCCTGCCCGCCACCACCCCCCCAACCGACCTCTGCTTCCCCACCACCACCCCACCCCACAAGCCCTCTGCCTGCCCCACACCACCACCCCACCGCCCTCTGGCCTCGCCCACACCCCACCCCCAACCCCCCGCCCTCTTCCTGCCCCCCACCACACACCCCACCCCCCACCCCCCCCCCAACCCTGCCCTGCTGCCTGCCCCACCCGACGCCACGCGTACAAACCCCGCCCCCGACCTGTAAGCCCACCCCCCCCACCTCCGGAGCCCTGCTATGCCAGCTTCCTGCGCCACCCCCGCCCCAACCCACCGTCCCTCCTGCCTGCCCCACCCCCCCACCACCACCCCATCCCCTCTTCCTTCCCACCAACCACCCAACCCACCGCCCTCCTTCCCCTTCCCACGCCACCACCCAACCCCACCTCCCTGCTTCTTCCCACCACCAACCCCCCACCCACCCCACCCCCTTCCTTCCACCCACCACCCCCTCACCCCCCATCCCACCCCCCCCCCCTCCCCTCTTTTCTGCCACCCCCCCACTCCACTCCCACCGCCCTCTTCCTTCCCACCGAACCTACCCAACCCCACCCGTCCTCTCCGGTTCCTGCCCCCCCCCACCCACACCCCAACCTTCCCCTCTTCCCGTTCCCCCCCACCCCCCACCCCCCCCTCCTCCATCCTCCTCCACCCCCCCGGCCCCCCGCACCCCCCACATCCTCTCTCCTTCCCACCCCCAACCCCCCCGCGGCACGGCCCCCCCGCCCCCCCCCGTCCACCCTGCGGGCACTCTTCGCTTCCCCCCAACCCACCCCGCCGCCCAACCCCCCCCTCCCCGTCTTTCTGCCCACCACCACACAACCCACCGCCCTCTGCCTAAGCCCACCACCCCCCAACCCACCGCCCTCTGTCCTCCCCCCCACCACCCCACCCCACTACCGCCCTCCCTGCCTTCCCACCCACCCAAACACCTCAACCACGACGCCCTCTGCCTGCCCACCACCACCCCACCCCCCCTCCCTCTTTCTTCCCACCACCTTCCCACCACCACCCCACCCCAGCCGCCCTCCTTTCTCGCCACACCACCACCCCACCCACCGCCTCTCCTGCTGCCCCACCCCCCCCCCACCTCCCCCCCCCAAGCCCCCCCCCTGCCCTCTTCCCTGCCCACTCACCCCCACACTCCCTGCCTATCCGCTCGGTGCCTAGGCGCGCCGCACTCACTCCCCCACACCCCCAACCCCCCTGCTGCCGCTCCTTCGCCTGTCCCCGCCTCCACCCCTCACCCCCCCCGCCGAACTCCCTCTCGTTTCCTGCCGCACCCCCCACCCCCCCGCCACCAACCCAATACTTCCGCCCTCATGCCTTCCCCCACCCATACCCCACGTCCCTCCCCCTCCCCTCCTGCTATCCCCCCCCCCGACCCCCCCCACGCCCCCCCCTCCCTCTATTGCTTCCCTTCCCACGCACCCCCCCTCCGGGGGACCCCCCGTGCCCCTCTTCCATTTCCCACCATCCCCCACGCGCGCCCCCGATACCTTATTCAACCTCTGTTCCTCCTGTATCCACCCACTTGGGCCCGTGGCATGACCCTGCCAAGCCGATCTATGCAATTATGGGCAGAATCATGCTAACACTTCTCTCTTTTGCCTGAAGGGTGGCCTCATACAAACCCACACCAACCATCACCCACCCCATCCACCACCACCCACCCCACACCACACCCCACTTCACCCCCCCACAACCCCTCTGCCTGCCCACACCAACCAAAACCCCCACCACCCCCTCCCACCCCCCCGCCTCTGCCCTGCACCCTGCTGCCCACCACCCTGCGCCATATCAACAGGTATGCTGAAGTATGCTCATACACCACACATCCCCACAACCACCCCAACCCACACCACCACACCGCCCATGCCCACCGCCCAACCACCAAACCCCTATGTGTCCCTTCCCCCCACCAACCCGACCCCCCCAACCGCCTCTGCCCCTTCCCCCCCCCCCCCCTTTTCCGTATGAGGGTGTGCTGAAAGATAATGCTCATCACTAACAGCCACCCAGCCCAACCACACCACTTCACTATCCAACCCACCCCCCCCACCCCACCCCAACCCCACACCGCACTTCTGCCTTGCCCACCGCACCCTTTGCATGTGCAGGAACTTCAAGCCGAGCCTTGCTTCAAGGGATTTTGGACTCTTGAAGGGCGGGGGCATGCTTCAGATGAAACAAGCACCCGGAAACGGAAGGTACCCTGGCCAATTGCTACCAACAGTGTCCCAACAGGTTGGTGGCGGCAGTGATTGTGTGGTGTGGTGTATGGTGCACGGGTGTCTGTGCGTGTGGGGGTGGGGGGGAGGGGTGGGCCCCCTGTTTGTGAATGTTGGGGGGGGGAAGAGGGGGCTGTGTTCTGTGTGTCTGGGGGGCGTGGGGGTGTGGGGTGGGGGCGCGCTGTGTTTGGGTGGTTTTGGGGGCACGCTGGGTGTATGCAGCAAGAAGGAATTGGTTAACACAGCCCACCCCTTTGAAACACGAAGGCCTGCCACATCGCCAGTGTTCAACAGGTATTCGCTGCTAGTGTGTGCGGGTTTGGGTGGGGTGGGGGGGGCGCTGGGTGGTGATGCATCCATAATATAATGGGTTCACACCCACCCCACCCCTTGGAACACAGAAGGCTGCCAAATTCAGGCCAGTGAGGAAGGTGCCCAAGAGTGTGGTAGGTGTTGTGGGTGGTTTTGGGGTGTTGGGTGGTGTGGGGGGGGGGGGGGGGGCAGCAAGAAGGGTTCCCCAACTCAGTAGTGATCAAGATGTTTTTACTCACACCAATGGCTCAAGATGAACAAAACTGCAGGAACACAGGAATCAGCCTGCCGATTGCTTCAGTGATTATTTTTTCAAACTTGAAAGTAAAAAAATAACCGATTGCTTCAGTGATTATTTTTCAAACCTGGAAGTAAAAAAATAACCGATTGCTTCAGTGATTATTTTTTCAAACCTGAAAGTAAAAAAATAACCGATTGCTGCAGTGATTATTTTTTAGCACTGGTGAGCTGGACCCGGCGCTGCATGTTAAGCCAGCAAGCGCAGGCGTCAGGTCCCAAGGACTGAGGGGTATTAAGCCCTATGTGGAGCTTATACCCTAATATCGTGCCTGATGAGTGATAACGGGTTGGCGTTTTTATTGTCGCGGAATATCCTATACGCCTCGATTTGACGGTTGCTTCCGTCAAATTAAACGTTAAATTTTCCTGTCAGTACGGCACCTAGTTAGGATTTTACCTGACTCAAAAGAAGCATCTTTTCTAGTGACATAATGATAATGTGAGCTCATAGACACAGCGAATCTTGGCCATAAGTATTGATAGCTCGCTACAGTCGATCAAACCTAAAACAAATTGAAACATTTGAAAATTGGACATCCAAGATTGCCCTGCCACTGAGCCATTCGGTTCTGATTGGTGATGATCATACCTATGATATTGTGACTGATTTTTAAAGTACACAATGACTGCAGCGACAAGGTGTGGAACGTGCAGCAAGACTGAAAAAGAAAAATGGGTCTCTGCTACACTGAGTGCGGTAAGCAAATGTGAGAGAGACTGGGTATGCTTTGTGACTTAGCCTGTTTCTCGTTCATATGGTATGTATTTGTACAGTCCAGGGGTAGCCAAATAGGCTAAAGGGACTTGCCCAACCTTCAACACGGGAAAGGCAATTTGTTTGGGTCCAGCTCACCAGTGCTTGGGTCCAGCTCACCAGTGCTTGGGTCCAGCTCACCAGTGCTTGGGTCCAGCTCACCAGTGCTTGTTCCGTATACAGCCCCTCCCAAGATTGAGCTTGGGCAAGTCTATCTAGCCTATCTGGCTAAGCCTTTACTGGCTAGACTGTAAAAACACACACATTTAGTATGTCCTGCCCGTCCATGCCTCTCACTGAGCATGAGGGCTGCGCCTCAGGTCAAATCATCGTGATGCCCTATGACGAGACACCCGAGCATAGTTTTGCGCCCTATTTACTGCGGACTCTTTGACTAATATTTTAGCTATGTTGACTTTTTTTATTTGGCTTGAGCCTATGTATCGCGGCTGGACCGCTGTTGAACAGTGTAAACCAATTATCTGAGCATGAGGCATGATTAGGGAATGGCAATATGACATCATATAATATCATGTCATCATACGATATCATATGATATCATACTTGCCTTTGTTCAAAATCATATGATATGCCGGTCCCTAGGTATGAGTGATGCAACAGCATGCCCTTTGGTGGTTGGCCCCACTGCAAGCAAACAGGCTGGCCCTCTCAACCTCACACCTCGTAATAAGGCGTACTATTTATTTATTTATTTATGGATGTATTTATTTGTTTATTTATTCAATTGTGTGTTAATTTTATTTATGCATTTATGTATTTATTTATTTATTTTTAGTCTGTCCTTTGGTGGTTGGCCTCAGTGCAAGCAAGGAGGCTGGCCCTCTCAACCTCATGCCTCGTAAAAAGGCATATCATTTATTTATAAAGAGCATGCCATGTCCTTCCATGCGCGGCAGCACGATTTTGCGCACACTTTTTGAGCCCCACTGCGTGTTTCGCGCAATTTTTCAACCCCCTGTGGGCGCAGCGCACAGTTTTTGCGCTTTTTGCACTACAAAGCGCTGACCAATCTGACGCTTGTGCACTTTAAGCGCTGACCAATTTGACAAAATGTAGTACCCTGCTTCCATGTCTATCTGGCCAGGAGGTGTGATTGATGTCCCTAGTTCATCAGTGCTTGTTTTCGTCTGAGCCCCTCCTGATATCCGTCCACATTGCCACTGGGCAGGAGGTATCTATGTGTGTATTTTTGCAGTCAGTCAGTCAGTCAGTCAGTCAGTCAGTCAGTCCGTCAGTCAGTGAGTCAGTGAGTCTGTCAGTCAGTCAGTCAGTCAGTCAGTCAGTGAGCCAATGAGTCAGTGAGTCAGTGAGTGAGTCAGTGAGTCAGTGAGTCAGCCGGTCGGTCAGTCAGTCAGTCAGTCGGTCAGCCAGTCCGTCCGTCCGTCAGTCAGCCAGTCAGCCAGTCCGTCCCTCCGTCCGTCCGTCCGTCAGTCCGTCGGTTAGTCAGTCAGCCAGCCAGCCAGCCAGCCAGTCAGTCAGTCAGTCAGTCAGTCAGTCAGCTAGTCAGCCAGTCAGCTAGTCAGCCAGTCAGTCTGTCTGTCTGTCATTCAGTCAGTCAGTCAGTCAGTCAGTCAGTCAGTCAGTTTGTCTGTCAGTCAGTCAGTCAGTCAGTCAGTCCGTTAGTCAGTTAGCCACTCCTGATTTCCACATTGCAGCTGAGCAGGAGGTATGTATGTGTGCTGGCCCCCTCAGCCTCACGCCTCATAACAAGGCATATCATTCATATGTTTACAGCATGCCCTGTCCTTCCATGTCTTTCGTTCAAGGAGGTGTGATAGATGTTCTTAGTTTATCAGTGCTTGTTTTTGTTTGATACCCTCCTGATATCAGTCCACATTGCCCCTGAGCAGGAGTTATCTATGTGTGTATTTTTAAAGTCGAGGGGTAGCCAAATCCACTCCACCGCAATCTACCCCCACCACCACCACCACCACCACCATACACACACACCCCACCCCCTCACCTCACCTCACCCCAACCACTATAACCTCCCGCAATATCCTCCATCCCCTCCACCCCTATCCCCACCCATCCCCTCACCCCACCCCATCCCCCATAACCTCCTTCACCCCTGTTATCCTTATCACCCCCCCCACCCACACACATCCCCTCACCTCACCCCATCCCCCATATACCTCCCACAATATCCCCCATCCCCTATCACCCCTGTTACCCCTATCACCCCTAACCCCCCCCCCCCCCAATCCCATCACACCTCACCCCAACACCCATAACCTCCTTTAACCGGCCTGTTATCCCCCCCCGCACACACCCCACACACAGTATCCACTCACATCATCCCATCGCCCCACTAACCTCCCACATATCCTCCATTCCCGCTATCCCCTCCTCAACCCCCCCACCCACCCATCCCCCTCAACCTCACCCCAGCACCTTCCATAACCTTCCTCATCACACCCCTGTTATCCCTATTCACCCCAACCCCCCCATCCCCTCACCTCACCCCCATCTCCCCATAACCTCCCACAATTCCCCCCCATCCCCTATCAACCTCGATCCACCCCACCCCCCACATCCCCTCACCTCACCCCATCCCATCCCCCATAACCTCCCACAATATCCCCCATCCCTTATCCCCCCTATCCCCGCCTATCCTCCCCCCCCCCCCCCCCCCCCCCCCCCCCCCCCCCATCCCCTCACCTCACCCCATCCCCCAATAACCGCCCACAATACCCCCCCATCCCCTTTCAAAACCCCCCCCCCCCCCCCCCCCCCCCCCCTCCATCCCCTCCCCTCACCTCACCCCATCCCCCATAACCTCCCACAATATCCCCCATCCCCTATCCCCCCCCCCCCCCCCCCCCCCCCCCCCCCCCCCATTCCCATCCCTCACCTCACCACCCCATCCCCATAACCTCCCACATATCCCCCATCCCCTATCACCCCCTGTTACCCCTATCTACCCCCCCCCCCCCCCCCCCCCTTACCCTCACCTTACCCAACCCCCATAGCCTCCTTCACCCCCTGTTATCCCTATCACCCCCCCACCCCCATCCCCATCCCCTCACCTCACCCATCCCCCATAACCTCCCACAATATCCCCCATCCCCTATCACCCCTATCACACCCCCATCCCCCCCCCCCCCCCCCCCCTATCCCCTCACCTCACCCCAACCCCATAACCTCCTTCACCCCAACCAGGCGGCTCAACTTGCCAAGGCTGTGAACAAGGAGCTGATTTCTCTAAACAAGCAGGGTGATGAGCTGGGTGACAGCCTGGCCAAGTTGCTGACTGATGTCAAGAAGCTGGGACTGCATAACACACTTTGTGGCAGGGGGGTGAGGAGGCCAAGGTGGGTTGTTTAAAAGGTTGGGTTGAAAGGTTGGGTTGAGGTTGGGTTGAGGTTGGGTTTAGTTGAGCTTGGCTTGGCTTGGCTAGGCTTGCCTGGGGAACGAGGATGTTAAGGTGGGTTGTGTTGAAAGGTTGTGTTGCAATGTTGGGTTGAAAGGTTGGGTTGGGTTGAGGTTGGATAGACTTGAGGTTGGGTTGAAAGGTTAGGTTGAAAGGTTGGTTTGGGTTGAGGTTGGATAGACTTGAGGTTGGGTTGAAAGGTTAGGTTGAAAGGTTGGTTTGGGTTGAGGTTGGATAGACTTGAGGTTGGGTTGAAAGGTTGGGTTGGGTTGAGGTTGGGTAGGCTTGAGGTTGGGTTGGGCTGAAAGGTTGGGTTAGGTTGTAAGGTTGGGTTGGGTTGAAAGGTTGGGTAGGCTTGAGGTTGGGTTGAAAGGTTGGGTAGGCTTGAGGTTGGGTTGAAAGGTTGGGTCCGGTTGAAATGTCGGGTTGGATTGAGGTTGGGTTGAAAGGTCGGGTTGGATTGAGGTTGGGTTGAAAGGTTGTGTTGGGTTGAGGTTGGGTTGAAAGGTTGGGTTGAAAGGTTGGGTATAAATGTTGTGTTGGGTTGAGGTTGGGTTTAGTTGAGCTTGGCTTGGTTTGGTTCAGTTCGGCTCCGATTCGCTTGGCTTGACTTGCCTGGGGAGTGAGGATGTCAAGGAGGGATGGGTTGAAAGGTTGGCTTGGGTTGAAAGGTTGGGTTATGTTGAGGTTGGGTTTAGTTGGAGTTGACTTGGCTTGGCTTGGTTTGGCTTAGCTTTGTTTTGCTTAGCTTGGCTTGGCTTGGCTCAGCTCCGCTTGGCTTGGCTTGGCTTGGCTTGCATGGGGAGCAAGGATGTTAAGGTGAGTCGACTTTGTAATATCTGGCTTTTGGTAATACCTGCCTTTGTAATACCTGACTGATCACCGATCCGAACCGAATGGCTCAGTGGCAGAGCAAACCTGTGTCAGCTTCAATCTCTTCAGGAGTGGAGAAACGTTTAAACAGCGGTAGCACTCTTGATATTTCTTTACACAGAAGAGGTAAAAACAAAGGGAAGGGTGGACCGATAAGGGGCACACCGCTACGGGGACAAAAGGACAGAACCCTGGTTTAGAACAGGGTTTGGCTATACTGTGTCATTGATAGCGATAGCTGTCAGTGTACATCAGGAGATCGTTCTGAGGACACACAAAAGTATTCAGCAAGGCATAAACAGCGGGTGTAACACACCAGATGCTGATACTCCACCTATGACGCAGGTGACATACAATACTACTTCTCCACCTATGACACCAGTGTCAGAGAACGACAAACTGGCAGCAAACAAAAATTAAAGTAAAGGCTGAAAAAACTGGAAAACCAGGAGAAAGCTTGAAATGAAAGAAATGTGGGAATAGTAACAATAAAAAACCACTGTGGTACTCCGAAAATGTAGAAGCAAAAAGCAAGGGTCACCCCAAGCTGGGCTGAAAAACAAAATGGAAGTGTAACCATCCAGGGTCTGCGGAACAAATTCTATTCATGCAGAATAGGAGGTCTAGGCACTAAACCAGAAAATCACCAGGAGGCCAGACAGTAGTCAATCCTAATACCAAAGTAAGGGTAACAACGGTAGCAAACCTAATGCCGAACTAAGGATAACAACGGAGACTGAAAAAAAAAAAAAACTCAAAGAGAAGAGGTCATGCCATGCATCCGAACAAACTGCCAGAACAGAGCAGGCTCCAGAGGCTTGGTGAAGGGGTCTGCACAGTTGTCCTTAGTGTTAACATAGGCAACTACCAACTTCAACCAGCTCCTTGATGTAGTGGTGAATCACATCAATGTGCTTGCTCTTGGGAATCATCTTCCAGTCATTGCACCATGACAGGGAGCTTTGGTTATCACCCTGAATGGTGATAAGTGAACATGGCAACCCCAGGTCATATCGCAATTTCATCAACCATTGCACTTCTCTGGTAGCCTGAGACAGAGCCATGTACTCAGCTTCACTGGTGCTAATGGCAACAGTAGGCTGCCTCTTGCTCATCCAGGTGACCAGGGAACCAGAAGCTAGAACTGCAAAACCAGTATGAGATCTGCGGTCAACGAGATCTTCGGCAAAGGAAGGAGCTCCACCGTCTATCAGACTTGCAGCACTAGAGACCGAAGCGTCTCCAGCGGCATGTCCAGCAGAGGGTCCAGCAGCGGCAGTTGCGGGAGGGTTAAACCCATCGCTCTCGTAGTCAGGCTCGTCGTCAGAGCTGGAGTCATCCATGGAGTCGCCAAAATGTGCATCAGGAGGGACTCCATTACGCTGATGCTCCAGCAGCTGAGTCTGGAAGACATAGGACTTCAGAACTGCATAGAGGCAGAGTTTGGGGTACAGTCAAGGTGATTTATCCTGGACCCTTCCCTGCATGATCAGACAAGTGGAATTGACTTGGAAAGATGATAGCTTTCAGAAGTTCAGGGCGGAAGAGTTTGGGGTACTGTCAAGGTGATTTATCCAGGCCGCTACCCAGCATCATCAGACAAGTGGGATTGACATGGAAAGACGTGAGCTTCCAGAAGTTCAGGGCGGAAGAGTTTGGGGTACTGTCAAGGTGATTTATCCAGGCCGCTGCCCAGCATGATCAGACACGTGGGATTGACATGGAAAGACGTGAGCTTCCAGAAGTACAGAGGGACAGTGTCTGGGGTAATGTCAAGGTGACTTATCCAGGACGCCACCCTGCGGGTGCAGGGAAGAAGGGGTGGCATGAAATGGTGAGGGCTTTCAGAGGTTCAGAGCGACAGAGTTTGGGGAGTTGTCAAAGTGAATACATCCGGTCATCACCGCCCATGTAGGGGGTGAAATGGAATTAACTGTTACATAGTTGTCTAGTCAACTCTGGGCTGCGCAACCGTCTTCCAATTCCAAGCCCCCCCGTGCGATACCCACAGAAACCAGGGAGCACACTAAACAGGTTAGACAGTTTAAAGACATGTCTAGGTCAGTGGGTGGGTGTGTGGGTTGGGTTGGGGTAAGTTAGGCAGTGAGTTTGTACATGTGTGTTTCGGTGTGGGTGAGTGGGTGGCTGGGTGGATGGGTGGGTTTGTTTGTTTGGTGGTGGTGGTGTGTGTGTGGGGGGTGAAATTTAATGGTGTGGACCTGCAGATGGTGACGGGTTTCGGAATTTTCCAAGTCGCCCCGTTAGATACCCATGGAACCCAGGGAGCACACTAAACAGGCTAGACAGTTTAAAGACGTGTATATGTCAGGTGAAATGGTAACTTTGTCCAGGTAGAGTACCAGCCCGTTCCCTACCGCGGTAAGACAGGGCTCCCTTAAGAACACACCCCACCAGGCATTGTCATTACTTTTAAAGACGTGTCTAGAAATTGAACTTGAACTTGCTTACATAGCTTCAGCCAGCAATCGGGCTGCTCGGCGTCTTAGGCAGTAAAACACAGACCCCCCACCCCCCCCCCCCCCCCCCCCCCCCCCCCCCCCCCTGCTTATCTGCACATGCTGGGCCGCGTCCAGGATAAGTCACATTGACAGAACCCCAGACACTGTCCCTCTGTACTTCTGGAAGCTCACGTCTTTCCATGTCAATCCCACTTGTCTGATCATGCAGGGAGGGGTCCAGGATAAATCACCTTGACAGTACCCCAAACTCTGTCGCTCTGTAATTCTGAAAGCTCACGTCTTTCCATGCCACCCCTTCTACTCTGATCATGAACGGTGACATCTGGGTTCATTCACCTTCACAGAACCCCAA
Source organism: Chlamydomonas sp. ICE-L (assembly GCA_013435795.1). Lineage (NCBI taxonomy): Eukaryota > Viridiplantae > Chlorophyta > Chlorophyceae > Chlamydomonadales > Chlamydomonadaceae > Chlamydomonas > Chlamydomonas sp. ICE-L. Next base: position 3,946,690 of record JACBWV010000506.1, read on the forward strand.
ACTCTATCGCTCTGAACTTCTGAAAGCTAACATCTTTCCATACCCCCCCTTCTTCTTCTCTGATCATGGACGGTGACATCCAAGTTGGCTAAACAACTATGTAACAGTTCATTCCATTTCACGCCACACATGGATGGCGACGACCGAGTTCATTCACCTTGGTAGACCCCCAATTTCTATACTCTGTACTTCTGAAAGCTCACATCTTTCCATGCCACCCCTTCTTCTCTGACTCAGCAGGACGGCGTCCAGATTGAATAGCCTTGACAAAAACGAGCTGAACAAGCTTCAAAATCGTCACAGCAATCATCTACAGCAAATGAAGGAGGCTGAGGCCAAGTGCGCCGCCTTCGCTCAAAGTCTGGAGGAGGTTAAGAAAAAGGCTGGAGCACCCACAACTGCCAGGAGGAAGAAAGAGAAGGTTTGGTGTGCGTGTGTGGTGTGTGTTTGTGTGTGTGTGTCTTGTGGTGTGTGTGTGTGTGTGTGGTGTGTGTGTTTGTGGGTGTGGTGTGGTGTGTTTGGCAGAAGAAGGCAGAAGCACTACCAGCTGACAGGAGGAAGAAAGAGAAGGTTTGGTGTGCGTGTGTGGTGTGTGTTTGTGTGTGTGATGTGGTGTGTGTGTTTGTGTGTGTTTGTATGTGTGTTGTGTGTGTGGTAGAAGAAGGCACAAGCACTACCAGCTGACAAGAGGAAGAAAGAGAAGGTGTGGTGTGTGTGTGTGGTGTTTGTGTGTGTGTGTGTATATGTGATGTGGTGTGTGTGTTTGTTTGTGTGGTGTGTGTGGTGTGAAGGTTTGTGTGTTTGGTGTGGTGTGTGTGGCAGAAGAAGGCAGAATCACTACCAGCTAACAGGAAGAAGAAAGAGAAGGTGTGGTGTGCGTGTGGTGCGTGTGTTTGTGTGTGTGTGTTTGTGGTGTGTGTGGGGGGTGTGTGTGTGGTGTTGTGAGGTGTGTGTGGCAGAAAACGGCTGGAGCACTACAAGCTGCCAGGAAGAAGAAAGAGAAGGTTTGGTGTGCGTGTGTGGTGTGTGTCTATGTGTGGTGTGTGTGTTTGTGTGTGTGGTGTGGTGTGTGTGGCAGAAAAAGGCAGAAGCATTACCAGCTGACAGAAGGAAGAAAGAGAAGGCGTGGTGTGTGTTTGTGTGTGTGTGGTGTGGTGTGTGTATGGTGCGTGTGTTTTTGTGTCTATGTGTGGTGTGTGTGTTTGTGTGTGTGTGTGCATGGTGAGGGTGTGTTTGTGGTATGTGTGTTTGTGTGTGTGTGTTTGTGTGCGTGGTGTGGTGTGTGTGGCATAAGAAGACAGAAGCATTGCCAGCTGACAGGAGGAAGAAAGAGAAGGTGAGGAAGAGAAGACGGAGGTGTGGTGTGATGTGTGTTTGTGTGTGCGTGATGTGGTGTGCGTGTGTGATTTGTGTGTGTGGGTTTGTTTGTGTGGTGTGGTGTGTGTGGCAGAAGAAGGCAGAAGCACCGCCAGCTGACAGAAGGAAGAAAGAGAAGGTGTGGTGTGTGTTTGTGTGTGTGTGTGTGTGGTGTGTTTGTGTGTGTGTGTGGTGTGTGTGTGTGTTTGTGTGTGTGGTGTGGTGTGGGGGCAGAAGAAGTCAGAAGCAATGCCAGCTGACAGGAGGAAGAAAGAGAAGGTGTGGTGTGTGTGTGTGGTGTGTTTGTGTGTGTGGTGAGTGTGTGTGTGTGTGTGGTGTGTGTTTGTGTGTGTGGTGTGTGTGGCAGAAGAAGACATAAGCACTGCCAGCTGACAGGAGGAAGAAAGAGAAGGTGTGGAAGAGAAGACGGAGGTGTGGTGTGTGTGTGTGATGTGGTGTGCGTGTGTGTTTGTTTTGTGTGGTGTGGTGTGTGAGCGTGTGTGTGGTTTGGTGTGTTTGTGTTTGTGGTGTGTGTGTATTGTGGTGTGTGGTGTGTGTGGTGTTTGTGTCTGTGTGTGTGTGTGTATGGTGTTTGTGTTTGTGTGTGTGGTGTGTGTGTGGTGTGGTGTGAGTGGCATAAGAAGACAGAAGCACTGCCAGCTTACAGGAGGAAGAAAGAGAAGGTGAGGAAGAGAAGACAGAGGTGTGGTGTGTGTTTGTGTGTGTGATGTGGTGTGTGTGTTTGTGTGTGTGTGTTTGTGCGTGTGTGGTGTGTGTTTGCTTGTGTGGTGTGGTGTGTGTGTGGCAGAAGAAGGCAGAAGAAGACAGAAGCACTGCCAGCTGACAGGAGGAAGAAAGAGAAGGTGTGGAAGAGAAGGCGGAGCAGTGGTGTGGTGTGTGTGTGGTGCGATTGTGGTGTGTGTGTGTGGTGTGTGTGCGTGTGATGTGTTTGTGTGGTGTGTGTTTGTGTGTGTGGTGTGTGTGTGGTGTGGTGTGTGTGTTTGTGTGTGTGGTGTGGTGTGTGTGTGAGTGTTTGTGTGTGTGGTGTGTGTTTGTGTGCATGGTGGTGTGTGTGTGTCTGGTGTGTGTGTGGTGGTGGTGAGGTGTGATGAGATGTCCCTTTAGCCTATTTGGCCTACCCCTGGACTGCAACATACATACAGGTGGAGGATGGGTTGCAACACGAGAGTGGGGTCAATATCCTCATGGGTGGCCGTGGGTAGGGTAACTGTCCCCGTGTGTGGGGTAAATATCCCCCTCTAGAATTCTCATATATAATATGAAACAACTGAACATCACCTTCTCACTTTATTTGTGTGGCTTTTTAAACCCAAGCATTCCTGGTCAATAAGCTGTCCAGGGGTCCTTTATAGCAATTCAGGGGATGAACTGGACAGACGTTTCGTACTTCGTCGAGAATGGTCGAGAATTCCATACCAAATTGTCGAGAATTCTCGGATTTCCAGGCCAAACTTTTCGACGAAGTACAAAGTACGAGTTCTCGCGGAAATGTTTTGTCCAGTCCATCCCTTGAATTGCTATAAGAACGTGAGCGCCTGTGTTGAGTCTAATCGAGGGACCATGGTCAAATCAATATACGATTTCTCATATATATCGTATATAGTTTAAAGCAACTGAGCATGACTGTCCTGCTTTTCATGTCGCATTTTAAAACCCGAGTATTCCTGCTCCATGGCCTTTTTAGGACGCTTTCAAGAAGGCCGGCGCCTGTGTTGAGTGTAAATGTATAATCAACAGACTATGGCCAAATCAATTATACGATTTCTCAAACATATTATGTATAGTTTAAAGCAACTAATCATGACTGTCCCGCTTTTTTATCTCGCATTTAAAAACCCAAGCATTCCTGCTCCCTGGCCTTTTTAGGACGCTCTCTAGAAGGCCAGTGCCCGTGTTGAGTCTAGACAAGAGACTATAGTCAAATCAAAATACAATTTCCCATATATATCGTATATAGTTAAAGCATCTGAACATGAATGTCTCCCTTTTTTTATCTCACGTTGTAAAACCCAAGCATTCCTCCTCCTTGGCCTTTTTAGGACGCTTTCAAGAAGGCCAGCGCTCGTGTTAAGTCTAATCAAGGGACCATGGTTAAATAAAAATACAATTTCTCATATATCTCGTATATAGTTTAAAGCAACTGAACATGACTGTCGTGCTTTTTATGTCGCATTTTAGAACCCAAGCATTCCTCCTCCTTGGCCTTTTAGGATGCTTTCAAGAAGGTCAGCGCTCGTGTTCAGTTTAATCAAGGGACCATGGTTAAATAAAGATACAGTTTCATATATATGTCGTATATAGTTTAAAGCAACTAAACATGAATGTCCTGCTTTTTATGTCGCATTTTAAAACCCAAGCATTCCTCCTCCTTGGCCTTTTAGGACGCTTTCAAGAAGGCCAGCGCCCATGTTAAGTCTTATCAAGAGACTATGAGCAAGGTGAAAACAGAGTCAAGCAAGACAGGTAGGCAGCTGGATGAGCTGTTCCGCCACCTATCAGCAGAGGAAGAAGCTGCCAGCCTGGCAGCCAAGAGAGCCACCGACATCGCTGCTGACAAGGAGGCCGACCGGCTGACGGCAGAAGCTGCCCAGAAGCAGGCTGAAGAAGAGGCTGCTAGGCTGGCTGCTGAGAGAGCCCGGCTGGAGGCTGAGGAGGCTGCCAGGGTGGCGGCAAAAGCTGCCCAGAAGCAGGCTGAAGAAGAGGCTGCCAGGCTGGCTGCTGTGAGAGCCCGGCTGGAGGCTGAGGAGGCGGCCAGGGTGGCGGCAAAAGCTGCCCAGAAGCAGGCTGAAGAAGAGGCTGCCAGGCTGGCTGCTGAGAGAGCCCGGCTGGAGGCTGAGGAGGCTGCCAGGGTGGCGGCAGAAGCTGCCCAGAAGCAGGCTGAAGAAGAGGCTGCCAGGCTGGCTGCTGTGAGAGCCCGGCTGGAGGCTGAGGAGGCTGCCAGGGTGGCGGCAAAAGCTGCCCAGAAGCAGGCTGAAGAAGAGGCTGCCAGGCTGGCTGCTGTGAGAGCCCGGCTGGAGGCTGAGGAGGCTGCCAGGGTGGCGGCAGAAGCTGCCCAGAAGCAGGCTGAAGAAAAGGCTGCCAGGCTGGCTGCTGAGAGAGCCCGGCTGGAGGCTGAGGAGGCTGCCAGGGTGGCGGCAAAAGCTGCCCAGAAGCAGGCTGAAGAAGAGGCTGCCAGGCTGGCTGCTGTGAGAGCCCGGCTGGAGGTATGTATGTGTTATGCATGTGTTTTTGCAGTTCAGGGGCAGACAATTAAGCAAAAAATAGGCCTGGCAGATATGTATGCGCTATGTATATGGATCGACATATCATGTGATTTTGGCCAAAGGTGAAAATGATATCATTTGATATCATACATATTGCATCATATGATATTGTATATAAATGGTAACTTTAGCCTAGTCAGACTGCCGGCATCATATAATATCATATGATATCATATGATGACATGATATCATACGATATTTCATATTGCCGCTCCCTAATAACATGCCATCAATAACAAACCTGCCTCAATAGCTGAGCACCTAACCATGGTCTCATGCAGACGCATTAATAACACACACACTCACACATGATCAAGTGCTACTCCTAGCATGGGTGTGGGTGTGGGTGGGTGGGTGGGTGTGAGTGTGGGGGTATGACATGATATCATATGCAATCATATTGCCGTTCCCTATGTCTGTGTTGTTACAGTCCAAGGGCAGTCAATTAAGCAAAAAATGGCTTGGCAGATATGTAAGTGTCATGTGTGAGTGTCGACAGTTCAGGGCAGCCAATTCAGCAAAAAAAGGCCTGGCAGATATGTATGTGTTATGCATGAGTGTCGACAGTTCAGGGCAGCCAATTCAGCAAAAAAAGGCCTGGCAGATATGTATGTGTCATGTGTGAGTGTCAACAATTCAGGGCAGCCAATTCAGCAAAAAAAGGCCTGGCAGATATGTATGTGTTATGCATGAGTGTCAACAGTGACTTGATAATCTCTCCCAGAAGGAGGCTTTGCTTTAATACACCGTACTTGGATTTCGGCAGCTAGGATTTCGACACCTAGGATTCCATACTTTCTGTCATCAACCCACGTCACACTTATCACTCTGCCCACTATGAACCGAATTATGAGCGATTAAAAAGTTTAGACAAAACATGGAGATTAATTTATATTGTGTTGCGGGTCAAGACATCCTCAAATCGCGGAGCGCAAAGACCGCACTCAGAGCAGACGCAAGATGGAAGTACCTACCATGCGCCATTCGATTCCCCCCGTCCCATGACTCAACTGCTAAACAAACTCAACTGTCCCCTCAACTGACTCAACTGCTTAACTGGCTCAACTGCTAAACCGACTCAACTGTCCCCTCGGCTGCTTACCTGGCTCAACTGCTAAACCAACTCAACTGTCCCCTTGACTGACTCAACTGCTTAACTGACTCAACTGTCCCCTCAACTGACTTAACTGTCCTCTCAACTGACTTGACTGTCCTCTCAACTGACTCACTGCTAAACCGACTCAACTGTCCCCTCAACTGACTCAGCTGCTTAACTGACTCAACTGTCCTCTCAACTGACTCAACTATCCTGTCAACTGACTCAACTGTCCTCTCAACTGACTCAACTGCTAAACCAACTCAACTGTCCCCTCAACTGATTCAACTGCTTAACTGACTCAACTGTCCTCTCAACTGACTCAACTGTCCTCATAACTTACTCAACTGGCCCCGCTGACTCCAGGTTGGAGATCCTGGTGTAGCCAAGTCCCATATGTTGCGCGCTGCAATGAATATCGCTCCCCATGCTGTCAGCACTACCGGACGCGGCTCCTCAGGCGTTGGTCTGACCGCCGCCGTCACCACTGACAATGAAACTGGTAAGCGACCCTGTGATGTTGGTGGTTGGACAGTGATTATTTTTCAAAATGAAACTAGCGATCGCTATATATAGCGGGGTAAAAAACCTGGTGGTTGGCCCTAGTGAAAGTAAACAGGGCGGCCCCCCTTAACTTCACGCACTAGTAATAAGACGTATACCTTATTTACTTTCAGACAGACCCCATGGCATGTCGCCTCCCAGGCTAGATGTAGTGAGTATGGAAGGGGTGGGAGGTATGTGTGGGTATGGTGTGATTACTCATCCTTTTGAAATATTGCAAATCCAAATTTATGTGATACTTTTCTGGCAATGATGTGGGATGGCCATGCCCATACCTCCTTTTGGTTTCAATTGCAATTGAAATTGAAATTGTTACATCCGTGTAATACAGTTACTCACAGGACGTGAAGTTAAGGACACCATAGCGTAAGCCGGAGCTAGCTATAGTCACTGTAGGACCACCTCAGTCAAAAGAATCACCATCGATGCCCGCGGAGGCAGGCACTGTGACCACATCGTGCCAGTGCAGCTTACTACGGGGGGGTTTCACCCCGATTGGGAAGCACCAACACTTTTAGTTTCACATAACATGTGCATCAATAAGATAATCATTTTTTTCTACCGTGAGACGGGAGGGTGACATACAAAAAATATCCCCCCCAGAAAAGTTGGAAGAGTCAAAAGGGGGGGGGGGGGGGGGGGGGGTACCCCACCCCACCAAATTTAGATAACACCTAGCCTATGTTGTGGCAAATCATCTCCTTTAGTACCCAGCATTTTCAAAACCCCAGGGAATGTTGTGGATTGTTTTTAAACAAGATCTGACCACGATTACAAATTAATCCATTATGCACCCAAGATAACTCAATATTTTAGCTTCCTTATAGTTCCTTGCTTTCCTTTAACATCGTTTATAGCTGACTTGCCTAATATTGGCCAAAAACCTGCATGGGCTTGCTACATGAAACCCACCAAAAGGTCAATGTAACGCCCATCTGCGTCCACTATGATTATGTCAGCTTCAAGGTGCACTAGCATGCTTTAGTTTGGGCTGAATAGCCAGCCAGGGGAGCTGCCTACAAGCTGCTGCCTGTGGCCTAAAATAGGCCAAGAAACCCTTTGTAGTAGGGCCAAGAAACCCTTTGTAGTAGCACTCCAAGGCACCTCGGTTACACGATGGGCCTCGGTAGGACGGTTGTTCTCACAGAATGGCTGAGGCCACTCCACAGGCCTCCAACCTTGGCAGATAGTTTGTTACATAGCAGGTGTCTGGAAGGTGTGAAATTAGAACGCTTGCATTGAGACGAAGTCGTTGCACTTCTCCAGAGATGAAACGGAGCAGTCAGAAAAAAGTTAGGAAAAAGTTGGCTAGGGGGCAGTGTGTGTGTGTGGGGGGGGGGGGTACCCCCCGGGGTACCCCCCGAGAAGGTGCCCAGAATATCGCCGGACCCGGGGTATCGATAGATCACGTGATCCCCTAATAGAAACCACTGCCCGATACCCCAACATGGGCCGTGCCGGACTTTCTATGGCTCCTGGCATCCTCCTGCGTGAGATACTCATCTTATTATTTAAAGTAGAGCGGCCGTGATATGGTTTAGCCTTTTGGGCCCAGGCAGTTAGGCTTTTGGTTTCAGTGGTTTCGGATCTCGATTTTTTGTGACCTGTCGCTGACGTGGCCACGGGGGTGGTCCGCCCGTCGGTACGACGGGCTCAGATGCTAGTTTTAATGTATAAAGCAGTATAAAGTTAACTCAAATGCTGTTTCAAGTTTTAATTCTAGCTGAAGCTATGTGTAGAGATATATCCATCCACCCTCCATCTCCATCCATCTTCATCCACCTCCCACCTCTATCCATCTCCAACCTCCATCCACCTCCCACCTCCATCCACCTCCCACCTCCATCCATCTCCCACCTCCATCCACCTCCCACCTCCATCCACCTCCCACCTCCATCCACCTCCATCCGCCTCCCACCGCCATCCACCTCCCACCTCCATCCACCTCCCACCTCCATCCACCACCCACCTCCATCCACCACCCACCTCCATCCATCTCCCACCTCCCACCTCCATCCACCTCCCACCTCCATCCACCTCCCACCTCCATCCACCTCCCATCCACCTACAGGAGAGAAGCGTCTTGAGGCAGGAGCCATGGTCCTAGCCGATTGGGGCATCGTGTCCATTGATGAGTTTGACGAGATGAGGCACCAGGACTGCGTGGCCAGACAGGATCATGTGATGCAAAAGGACGTTGGATGCGATGACGAGCCCGAGGACGACGGAGAGAAAGCTGAGGAGGATTACCTTGAAGAGCCTGATCGGTTTGTAATATACGTTGCATCTGGTAGTCGGCCCCTTCAGCCATCATTCTACAGCCTGACAGTATGCAATCAAACCAAGTCTGTTTGGGCAGCCTGAAGGCTAGCAGGCAATGTGCAATGTGGTCAAACCAAACGAAGCCTGCTTGGCTACACCTGGCCTGCCACATGAGCACAAAATGCCAGCCATCATTCTATAGCCCAACAATATGCATACGTGTGGCCAACCTATGCTCGCTATTAGTAATCTTCCCACACATCTTTAGTTGAGTATAATTGAAACTAGGCCCCTTACACTATTAGTGTATTAATAGTACATTACTAGACCCCGAATACTTGTGTATTTTTGGCGGAGCCCCCCTTTTGGGGGGCGGGAGCCCCCAGTGTTACCCATATGTCCGTTCGACTGACCGACCATCCATCCATCCATCCATCTGTCTGACCATGATGAAGCCCGACACGTCAGCCAACTCGTGTGTGGAGGGTAGAGAGGTACAGGGGAGAGAAAGAGAGTGTGTGGAGGGTAGGGGGGTACAGGGGAGAGAAAGAGAGTGTGTGGAGGGTAGGGGGGTACAGGGGAGAGAAAGAGAGTGTGTGGAGGTAGGGGGGTACAGGGGAGAGAAAGAGAGTGTAGTGGAGGGTAGGGGGGGGGTACAGGGGAGAGATAGAGAGTGTGTGGAAGGTAGGGGGATACAGGGGAGAGATAGAGAGTGTGTGGAGGGTAGGGGGGTACAGGGGAGAGATAGAGAGTGTGTGGAGGGTAGGGGGATACAGGGGAGAGAGAGAGAGTGTTGTGGAGGGTAGGGGGGTACAGGGAGAGATAGAGAGTGTGTTGGAGGGTAGGGGGTAAAGTGGACGAAAGAGAGTGTGTGGAGGGTAGTGGGGTACAGGGGGAGATAAGAGTGTGTGGAGGGTAGGGGAGGTAAGGGAGAGAAAAGAGAGTGGTGGAGTGGTATGGGATACGGGGAGAGATAGAGAGTGTGTGGAGGGTAGGGGGGTACAGGGGAGAGAAAGAGAGTGTGTGGAGGGTAGGGGGGGGTACGTGGATATAAGAGAGTGTGTGATGGTAGGGATGGTACAGGGGGACAGAAAGATGTGTGTGGAGGGTCAGGGGGGTACGGGGAGAGAAGAGAGTTTGTGGATGGTAGGGGGTACAGGGGAGAGGAAGAGACGTGTGTGGAGGGTAGGGGGGTACAGGGGAGAGAAAGAGAGTGTGTGGGGGGTATGGGTTAACAGGTGAGAGAAATCGAGTGTGGTGGAGTGTTAGTGGTGTCAGGGGGAGAGAAGAAAGTGCGTGGAGGTTGGGGGGACAGGGGAGAGAAAGAGAGTGTGGTTGGAGGGTAGGGGGGTACAGGGGAGAGTAAGAGAGTGTGTGTAGGTAGTGGGGGTGTAAGGGGCTAGAAAAAGACTGTGGTGGAGGGTAGGGGGGGTACAGGGGAGAAGATATAGAGTTGTGTTGAGTGTTAGTGTGGGGTAAAATACAGGGAGAGAAAGAGAGTGTGTTGAGGGTAGGTGGGTCAGTGTAGATATAAGGAGTGTGTGTAGGGTATGGGGGTACAGGGGATAGAAAAAGAACTGTGTGGAGTAGTGGTGGTCCCATGTATGTATGTTTATAAGGTGTCAGTATGGATGTTGTGGTAAGGGAGTCAATTATGGGATGTGTTTAAGGGAGTCAGTATGGGATGTGTGTATAGGAGTCCAGTATCGGTATTGGTGTAAGAGAGTCATATGGGATGGTGGTGTAAGTGAGTTCAGTATGGGATGTTGTTTAAGGGAGTCAGTATGGTGTGGTGGCAGGGGAGTCAGTATTGGATGTGGTGGAAGGGAGCAGTATGGGATGTGTGTCAGGGAGTCATGTATGGATGTGTGCTAGGGAGATCAGTAGGGGATGTGTGTACGGAGTCAGTATGGGATGTGTGTAGGGAGTCAGTATTGGGCTGTGTGTAAGGGACAGTATGGATGTGTGAAGGGAGTCAGTTTAAAACCAAAAAATGGGATGTGGATAGGGAGTCATGTGGGATGTGGTGAAGGGAGCAGTATGGGATGTGTTAGGGAGTCAGTATGGATGTGTGTAAGGGAGCAGTAATGTATGTGTGTAAGGGAAGCAGTATGGGCTTGTGGTGTAAGTAGTCAGTATGGTAGTGTGTAGGGAGTCAGTATGGGATGTGTGTAGGATTCAGTATGGATGTGGTGTATTGGAGTCAGTATGGGATGGTGTGTAAGGGAGTCCGTATAGATGTGTGGTAGAGAGTCAGTATGGGATGTGTGTAAGGGAGTCAGTATGGGATGTGTGTAAGGGAGTCAGTATGGGATGTGTGTAAGGGAGTCAGTATGGGATGTGTGTAAGGGAGTCAGTATGGGATGTGTGTAAGGGAGTCAGTATGGGATGTGTGTAAGGGAGTCAGTATGGGATGTGTGTAAGGGAGTCAGTATGGGAGGTCGTAGGGATTCATGGATGTGTTCAGGGAGTTTGCGTGGAAGGGAGTCAGTATGGATGTGTGTAAGGGAGTAAGTATGGGATGTGTGTAAAGGGAGTCCATCAGTATGGGATTGCGTGTAAGGGAGTTCTGTATGGGATGTTGGTAAGGGAGTCAGTATGGGATTTGTGTAAGGGAGTCAGTGTGGGATGTGTGTAAGGGAGTCAGTATGGGATGTGTGTAAGGGAGTCAGTATGGGATGTGTGTAAGGGAGTCAGTATGGGATGTGTGTAAGGGAGTCAGTATGGGATGTGTGTAAGGGAGTACACATGGGATGTATGAAAGAAACTAAACATGGGATGTGTGAAAGGGAGCCAGAATGGAAAGTGTGTCAGGGAAGGAACACAGGATGTGTAAAGGGAAGCATCCTCCACTAGCAAGACATGGCTGCTTTTTATTTATTTATTATAATAATAATTATTATTATTATCATTATTCTTATCATTATCATTATTATTATATTATTATTATTCTATATATATATACTAGTATGGTAGCCCGTGTGGCCGGTGGCCACACCTACTCTCACGAAGACCCCCCCCCCCAATCATATCTCCACCCCCACCCCCACCCAGCCATGTACCCCCGCCCACAAACATACTCCCTTACTCTTCCTGACATATTTCCTGACTCCATACCTTCCCCCACCCAAGCCATCCCACCAGCCCCCACCCTCTCCCCACTCCCATCCCTCCCCTCCCTCCTACAAGCACACACCAGCACACACATACTCCATATCTGCCTCCCTCCACTTCAGCTGTGGGCTTTGCCATAGCTGAAAGGCAAACGGGACGAAGAGCTTCGACAACGTTTGCGCATCATCCGACTCCGCTAAAAGCATCGGACCTGCTTCCCTGCCACCTCACCTGTGATCGATAGTCGACCCCACTGAAAAAGCTAAACCTGCGCAATCGCAACTGTACATAACTAAAGCTTCTTTTTAGCGAGCATGTATTCAGTTCGGCCGAAGAACAATCCTGTTCACCGCAACTGCTCCCGAAGTCAACTCGACCTGAGACTTGGAAACATCGCTAGGTTCATCCATTCAACTTTGCCGCGTGCTCGCTATAGCACAAAGCACAGCGACGACATGTTTATCGATGCATTGGGAAGAAGTTGCAGTCAAGTTGCTGATTTGAGATTTTCGGTCAAGTTAGGGCGAGAATGCTCAGCGAGATTTTTCATTCGGTCAACTTTGATGCGTACTTGCTAAGGCACAATGCGGAGCGACATGTTTCTCAATGCAGTGGGAAGAATTTGGAGTCAAGTTAGTGACATGGGATGGATGCGATTCGGACATTTCTGACAGGTCAGCTGACTCACCACGTCACCTCCCGGTGTGCGCAGCGACAGGTCTCTTGACGCAAGGGAAAGGTCTTGCAGAGATGCAGGGGGAAAAGCTTGTAGGAAGACGAACTGTAGCGCTACCGAAATCAGGTGGGTGAACTCAGGCGGGAAAAGGAGAAATCGGGCGGGATGCGCAACAGGTAGAATACGCAGGAGGCGAAGGTTGCATAAGGCAGAATTCGCAGGAGGCCAATCAGGCAGAAGTTGAAGCAGGAGGGATTAAAAGCGGGAATTGGCTGAGCGGGAATTGGCTGGGCGGGAAGTCGGTTAAGTCAGTTACGCGATGACACCACCACGACCACCACGATCACGACCATGATTTCTCTCTCTATATATATATATATATATATATATATATTTTTTTTTTTTTTTTTTTTTTATGGACGGAATTTCACCCCAGGAGATGGGACACCTTACACAAACCAGCGGCTGCACAGGCAAAGGGGGACAAGGAATCTACACATTGTTTCATGCACTTATTCATCTAGTTCTGTTCCCCCTCACCCACCCACTGAACCCCACTAAACGAACTACAACCAATGTTGCCCTCAGGCAATGGGTCTCCCCAGCCCCCCCCCCCCCACACACACACACACACACATACACACACACACACACACACACACACCACACCACTAAACAAACTACAACCAATGTTGCCCTCAGGCAATGGGTCTACCCAGCCCCCCCCCCCCCACACACACACACACACACACACACACACTAAACGAACTACAACCAATGTTGCCCCCAGGCAATGGGTCGCCCCAACAGCTCCTCTGCACCCCAGGGCTCCAGGACCCCAGGACCCCAGGACCCCAGGACCCCAGCAGCTCCTCTGCACCCCAGGGCTCCAGGACCCCAGGACCCCAGGACCCCAGCAGCTCCTCTGCACCCCAGGGGCAGCGCATTGACGCTGGTGGCGTGCTCAGCGACAAGCAGCGTGCTGTGGTGGAGGTCATTGGTGACTGCCTGACCGAGTGGCCATACCCAGAAGATTTAATTCCCTTGGACCACCTGCAAGCCCGACTGAGGGACAAGAAATTGGTCATGGTGGATTCTGTACTTGCCGAATTCTTGACCTTCTGCCACGTAGGTCTCAATGATATAATCCCCAGGGGGGGGGGGGGGGGGGGGGGGGGGGGGGGGGGGCAGTTGTATTGTGTTGTGTTGTGTTTTTGGAGGCAGTTGTGTGGTGTGGTGTGGCGTGGTGGGAGTTGTGGTGTGGTGTGGTGTGTTGTGTTGTGTTTTTGGTGGCAATTGTGTTGGGTTTTGTTGTGTTTCGTGGTAGGTGGATTTGTGATTATCAATTATATAATCTCTTTTGATAGCCTTACACACTGCTGGCCTTCCACAGCCTCCTTTGATTGTCTTTTAGGGTGCTGGCCTTGTAGAGCCTCTTAGATAGCCTTACACATTGATAGCCTAGCACAAAGATAGCCTTCTACATTGATAGCCTGATACACAGCCTGATACATTGATAGCCTTATACACAGCCTGATACATTGATAGCCTTATACACAGCCTGATACATTGATAGCCTTGTACACCGCCTGATACATTGATAGCCTTATACACAGCCTGATACATTGATAGCCTTATACACAGCCTGATACATTGATAGCCTTATACACAGCCTGATACATTGATAGCCTTATACACAGCCTGATACATTGATAGCCTTATACACAGCCTGATACATTGATAGCCTTATACACCGCCTGATACATTGATAGCCTTATACACCGCCTGATACATTGATAGCCTTATACACAGCCTGATACATTGATAGCCTGATACACAGCCTGATACATTATATACTTAAAGAGCCTCCTTCGATCGTCTTCTAGATTGATAGCCTTCTGCGTTGGCCTTAAAAATTGAAGAAAAAAAATGGAAATTTCAACATCCAAGAATTGTCACAATGACCTTTAAGTACATGCCCAGTGGGATTAAGGGAACCAGATCGTAAGAATGCGATGCTCGAGCCAACATCGCATCTAGATACCAGTTACCGTGCCGGTGCGTTGGCCTTATATAACTAGGGAACGGCAATATGATATCATGTCATCATCTGATTTTATACAATGCCAGCAGTCTGACTAGGCTAAAGTTACCATTGATATACAATTTCATATGATGCAGTTCGTATGATATCATACGCGCATTTTTTCAACGTCATATTATATGTAGGGAACGGCAACTAACATTAGTGTTTGAAAAACTAATATTAACTAATATTATTATAGTGTAACAATAATATGAGTTTTTCAAATAAATTCAAAATTCTGGTGAGACGGCTCGTCCGACTAATATTATTTAATATTATTTATTCACGTATATTAAATAACATAGCCGACCCCTAATTATATATAGCCAGTCCCTATTTAGAACCGAGGCCCAATCCTGTCATTTGTGATAATGATGATTATGTTTTTCCTGGTGCCCTACTGAACTCAAAATGTGCCCTCGGCTTGACCGAGTGAAGGGGGACTTACAAACATCATGCACAAACAAGAAAAGAAAAAGACAGCCGGCACGTAGTGGCCGAGGAAGATTAGCTTCCAGGGAGGGGGGGGGCGCGAGGGGGCTTCGCCGTTAATGAAAAGCAGGAAACAGGAGATATGCCACAAGCCAACTGTCTGCCAACGGTGCAAGTGCCACGTGTTGAGTGGGGTTTAGGAGATAACGCTGGCAATATCCGAAACCAGTTGACCGGCAAGACCTGGGCACGAGCGAATTTATGAACTTCTACGTGCCGAATGGCGCATGCTACTGGAGGCGCAGGCGCTTGATAAGTGGGGGAGCGAGGGGGAAATAGTAGCAACAACCTATGAACTTGCACAATCATTCGGGCAGAATCATTTCTGTCTGAGTTGCTCTAGCCTCGTTTGATGGTGGAGGTGCTGGAGCCTCATTTGCAGCTTCGGTCTTTCATCGAAATTTCAGCTGCCGCATGGCGCATCGTAGCAGCAGGCGCAGGTGCTTGGGGAGATACTCGCAACACCTAGTAATTCGACAATTATTCCAATCATGCGAACACCTTGCTTCGTGCCTAGCAAAATTCTGGTGCTTAACCCTTCTTCAATGGCGGAGTTGATGGAGCCTGTTACCCACCTCGATCCCATGAGCTGGTGCTGGTGCGGTCTTGGCCTTCTTCTATCCATGCGAGCTGCAGGCGTAGGCGCTACAGAAGTAGGAAACGAGTGAAGAGATACTCGCAACAAAATCTCACGACTTCATTATTTCTGAAACATCATGCGTACTCAGTCTCGTTTGTTCCCGAGTAAAACCCTGCAGTTACGTCTCTTTCATCAATGGCGAGGCAATCTATACAGCCTCGTCCAGTGTTTTCATGGAGCATGCAGGTTGTCGTGGGACGTCTCGAGGCTGAGAGGTTGCGCCTATCTCTCTCCTCGCTCATCATTTCACCATGCTCCAGGTCCTGCTCCTTCAGATCTTCTTTTACCGATTAATTCGTAGGTACTGCATAGCGCATGCGAATTGATGGCGCAGACACTAGAAAAGTACGGAGCGAGCAAAATTATTCGCAACAAAATATCCAGACTTCATCTTCTCTGGAAACTAATGCGTCCAGTCTCGTGTTGTTCGTGTGTTATCCTACTGTAACGACTGTGTCAAATATGGATAGGCTTCCTTATCAGCCTCGTTTAGATTGGTCTCCGACCTCGCTAATCACTTCCTGCGTTTGCGCCTGCGCCTACATCTACCCATGCGCCATTCCTTCCTGCCGGTCCAATGGTTTCGGACGATGCCAGCGTCATCTAGTAACACCTGGTTGTGAACTCGCGGCCATTTAAACACGTGGCAGTTTCTTGACAGGAAGGATGCTATACCCTAGATTCGAGAAGGAAAAGGAAATAAAAGAGTGACAAAGAGTAAAGTGAAAGAAAAGAAAGACGAGGAACCCAAAGCTTATAGACTAGCTAAGGTTGGTGGTTGGTAACAGGAGAATATATATTTTCGACCCCCTAGGCTATATAAAAGCAGTAAGCTAATTCCGCGTGATTAAGGAAGCTGTCCAAAGGGGGTCCTCAGACAACACCATCAAACCGGGGTGGTGGCTAGGGCCTAGGGGGGGGCGGTACCCCCCATGATAGCGGAAGAAGGAGTGTGGGACGAGTGTGCAGCAGATTCCATGCGCCGGCGGGTACACACAATGGTATGTGCGCATCGGACGGCATGCAGGTGGAGGGAGTGGAGGAGGCGGGTGGTGTCAGTAGGATGGATACCGAGAGAAGAAAAAATGGGAATAAGGGAGGCGAAGAGGGTACCGAAGGAGCCGAGGATGATGGGGTCCGGGAAGATGACCCGCAACAGGGTGGTGAAGTAGCTTGCATACTACCCAAGTGTAATCTGCTCGCAATCAAACCAAGTCACTACGGCAGTACACTCTTGTACCAGCCGAAGCTTTTACACAAACAGGAGTGGCAGGCTGGCCCCAAGCACATGGCTTGGCTTGTTTAGAAACCCAACTAAAAAGGAAAAAACAATTTGTGATTCCACAGGTTCAGTTCATCAATGCCTTATCTTTCGATGCCCTTCCTATCACGGCCGGGCAAGTCCCTTGAGCCTATTTGGCCTTCCCCTGGACTGTAACATACATGCCTACACAAAGCCCAGCCCTGTCATTTGTGATTTCAGAGGATAACTACGACTCCAACTGAGGAGGGCCGACCCCCCCCCCACACACACACCACCACCACACACACACACCTGTTCTCTCACACACACACACACACACACACACACCTCACACACACACACCTGTTCTCTCACCCACCTGTTTGGTTCTCTTGTACAACCTATCCTGAATTTTGGATGTGAGGTGTGGGCTCCTTCTATTCTGAACAACACACTTATCTCAAATGACCATGCTTGTGAGAAATGGCATAGAGGTATACTTAAACAAATGTTGGGTGTTTGCCAATCTACTACATCTAATATTATCATGGAAGAGCTGGGTAGAACCCCGTTGTGTTTTGCTTGGCTTAAACAAGCTTTGCGCTTCTGGAACAAGACCATAGATAAAGAACCTGAGGATCTCATTAGAATACCTCTTGAGGAATCTTTTGATTCCAACACTGGCTGGGTTCATGACTTACGTTGTGCTCTCCACAAGCTAGGATCCAGTAAAAACCTCAACATTTTGGAGGCTATCGATGTCGAAGGTATTATGTCTAAAGTTTTTGAGTCGTGGAGGTTTAAGTACCCAAGTGACACCAATGCAGTCAGAGACATCCCTGATGAGAGAAGGGTTGGCTTTAAACGCCTCCGATACCAAAAATGGTTCGCAGCCAACAGCAATGATGAGAATGGCTTGATTCCCTTTACATCTGCCTTACATAAGCAGGATCAGATTCGTTCTATAGCACAGTTTAGAATGGGTTCCCATTGGCTGAACACAGAAAGAATGAGGGTGGTGGATAGAGCACACATCCCTCGTTCAATGAGACGCTGTCAAATGTGTGGGTTCCAAAAACCTGAGGATGAAATGCATATGTTTGAGTGCCCTTTTTATAATGATATTCGCCTCCGCTACCAGAAGCTGTTTACAGATATTTATAGGCATGTCCATGAGGATACCGACTTAACCGTATGGAATGTGGAATTCTGCGATTCCACATTCAGAACCTTTATGAATGGAAATGGCACTAAGACTTTCTGGAGCAACCTAGCCGACTATCTTTCTACTTGTAGAAGAGCAAGACAGGAAGCCCTGGACTGCTTAGTGGCACCGTTATTTATTATCCCTTTTTTTCTTTTCTTCTTGTGACTTCTCATTTGTTAGCTTCTTACCTCCGCCACTGTAAGTGGTTGAGATCAGGGTCCGGCTCTAGGGGGTTTAATACCTACGCCACCAAAATGGTGGTTGGGAGCTTGGCTTGTTTGTCCTCGACACACCCCTGATGTAATAAGGTTTTTTGCTTTGTGGGTGCTTTTTCTTTTTGTTTAAAGCACAGAGTCTCATACACCCTCGCGGTGTCAAGTAGACTTTAACATGTAATGTAATGTAATGTAATGTAATGTAATGTAATGTAATGTAATGTAATGTACACACCTCCCCCCCTAAATGAGGTGCTCAGATAGGCCTGAACTATGGGTACAAAAACAGCCATGAATCATGTCATTATAGCCCCATTCTCAGAAAATATATTATTTATAACTGAAGCCCAACCCTGTCCTTTGTCATTCCCCAGGAAAACTATGAGGAGAGGAAGTGGCACTTCAAGCTCCCGCACATTGTTTACGACAAGGACGAGAAGAAATTCGTTGGCGTCTAGGACAGCGCTGCTCAGAGGACTGGGTGGTGTTCCCAGCTTGTGGCATATCCCAAAGTTGGTTACATTTCTGATGTAGGATTGGGTTGCGATATGTAGTTTCCCGAGTGATGTACGGGTTAGAATGATCACCACAACCGGAGGAGTCCCCGGTTCAAATCTGCACCGAGACATGTGCACTAGAAATCCCTGGTTTCCGTGGTTCTCGCACGGGGGGTAATTGTTGAATGCAATGTGCAGACGGTTAGAAGCCGAACCTGGCATATAGAACCTTGTAACAATTATACAATTATGTAGTTGTCCTAACTAGGCTAGCTTGGAGTACTTGTCCTAACTAGGCTAGCTTGGAGTGCTTGTCCTAACTAGGCTAGCTTGGAGTATAGTTGTCTAAACTAGGCTACCTTGAAGTAGTTGTCCTCGCCAAGGTACTTCTGTTGCATCTTCACTATCAACTTGTGGGGTGGGGTGGGGAAGCATGACGGGAGAGTATGAGGTGGATGTGCTAGATGATGCGGTACGTGGCGGATGGGGGTGGGTGGGATTGGGTGGTAGGGTTGGGAGGAATGGGGAAGCATGGGATGGATGTGCTAGGTGCTGTGGCTGGTGGTGGATAGGGAGATAGGGGGAGGGTTGGGGGGATGGTGCAGGTGGTGGATGGGGAAAAGGGTGGATGGGGGTGGCGGGTGAAAGGGCGGTGGGTGGTGGTGTGGGGTGCTGGGGTGCTGGGGTGGCGGGGCAGTGGAGGGGAGTAGGAGATATAGTGATATACGGTACCTGCTTGATATTGTGGTGGGGGTTGGCGGTGGGGGTGGCAGGTGAGTGGGTGCCGGTGTGGGGTACTGGGGTGGCGGGGCAGTGGAGAGAAGTTGCAGTATGTCCTATCCACGTGAGCCATTTTCAGAAATAGTCTTTCTCGAATTTCCTAGACCTCATTTCAAATGTACGGTTCGTTATAATTGTACTATTGAGGACTCGTTATAACTTCGTGTCCAAAAAGAGAATAGAAGAGCATTGGGCGGTGGAGTGGGTGGTGTGGTGGGATGGGAGAGTATGGGATGGACGTGCTAGATAGGTGGTGTGGTGGGTGTCGGCTGGAGATGGGGTGGGTGATGGGGGAGTATGAGATGGACATGCTAGATGATGTAGTAGGTGGCGGATGGAGATGGGGTGGGTGGTAGGATGGGTGCGATGGGATGGGGGAGCATGACGGATGGGAGAGTACGTATGAGATGGACGTGCTATATGATTTTGTGCGTGCAAGGGTGGTATGGGGTGGCGGGTGAGTGGGCGGTGGGGTGGGTGGTAGGGTGGGATGGGGGAGAATGAAGCAAATGTGCTATGTGCTGTGGTAGGTGGTGGATGGGGGGATAGAAGGTAGGGTGGGGTGGGTGGTGGGGTTGGGTGGGATGAAGAAGCATGACAGGAGAGTATGAGATGGACGTGCGTGGTAGGTGATTTCGTGGGTGGAGTGGGGTGGCGGGTGGGTGAGTGGGTGGGTGGTAGGGTGGGTTGGGGGAGCATGAGATTGGGAGTTGGCGGTGGGCGGGGGTGGAGGAGGGGGAGATAGGGGATGGGTGGTGGGGTGGGATGGAGAGGCATGACGGGAGATTATGAGATGGACGTGCTAGGTGCTGTGGCAGGTGGGGCAGGGGGATGGGTTGGGTGGGTGGGTGGGTGGGGGAGTATGAGATGGACGTGCTAGGTGATGTGGTGGGTGGTGGACTGATGGGGCGATGGGGGGACGGGGTGGGTGGTAGGGTGGGATGGGGAAGTTTGAGATGGACGTGCTAGGTGATGCGGTGGGTGGTGGACTGGGGGTGGGGTGGGTGGTGGGGTAGGATGGGATGGAGAAGCATGGCGGGGGGGTATGAGATGGATGTGCTGTTTTTTTTGTTTAGTTGTGAAAGGACTTTCACCCCAGGAGGTGGATCTCCCGACACAAACCAGCGACACGGAGGATTCAGTTCGAATGGTGGTGCCACTCCTGCAATATGCAAAGTAGGCGCACTTATTTGGATGATGTGGTTAGTGGCGGATAGGGGGATAGGGGGTGGGTGGTAAGGTGGGTAGGATGGGATGGGGAAGGTTGACGGAATAGTATTACATTACATTACATTACATTACATTACATTACATTACATTACATTACATTACATTACATTACATTACATTACATTACATTACATTACATTACATTACATTACATTACATTACATATTAAAGTCTACTTGACACAGCGAGGGTGTATGAGACTCTGTATGTATGAGATGGATGTGGTAGATGCTGTGGTAGGTGGTGGATGGGGTGGGTGAGAGGGTGAGGGGCAGGATGGGATGGGGAAGGTTGACGGGAGAGTATGAGATTGACGTGGTAGATGATGTGGTAGGTGGTTGATGGGGTGAGTGGTAGGATGGGTGGGTGGGGTGGGGTGGGATGGGTAAGCATGGCGGGAGAGTATGAGGTGGACGTGATATATGATGTGGTAGGTGGGGGAGGGAATGTACTGTTTGTGTATGAGATATTTAAGGCACCAGTCAAAATGCATGTCATCATAACAAGGCACCAGTCAAGAAGGCGTGCGTCTTGTGTTCTTGCTTGCAATTAGCTGTATTTATTGCGTTGAGGGTTAGCTGTGATTCAGAAGGCCGTCATTCAGCTATAAAAGAAAATATGACGAGTCCTAAGCGGTTGTCGAAAATAAGTGGTCTTGGTATTTCTTTTCTGAGTCATGCAGGAGGGTGACAACTGACAGAATGCCATGAAACAATGTAAGACAGATTAAAAAGTGCAATTATCTGAGCGAATTGTCTGATCATCTGAGCGAATCTGAGTGCAGGTATCGGGAAGTGGTGTAGGTCAGAGGGGTGTAGGTCCCGGTGTAGGTTATATGCGGGTGCACCCGCGGGGCAGGTGTACGCCAGACTAGAGGGGTGTACGCGATCGATACCGCCAGGTCCGGCGAAATTATATCGACCCCTGCTGGAGTACGGAAACTGCTGGCTGGTGCATTCCAAACTCTCTTTCGTAATCCCGAGAAGATGGGGTTGGAGGACGGAAAGCGGTCTGCTGCGAAAGCTTCGAATGTTGAATAACTGCCGACTGAGGCGACCGGGCTTGAAGCAGATTTGAAACCACTCCCACCATGGTTGAGATTCAAGCCAACTGCACCTTTCCCCCCCAGTAATAGGCTGTTAAGGCTGGAGCCATGCAAACGAGAACACGTGCAAGCTGCGAAACAGCCTAGGCAGGCCGTCAGCAATACCTGTTGGCACCTGGTTGAGGTTCAAGTTATCATAACAGCACCTTTCCCCCCCAGAACAAGGATGTGTACCGCCATTTTTAGCGCGGAGGGGAAGGTGCGGTACAGCGTTTGAATTTGAACCTCGAAAACATCCTCGCAGATATCCTCCGCAGCGACGACAACGACTGCGAATTACTCCAGGGCCCTTTTCCTCACGTCGTACTTGGCTCAATTTACATAACGTTCTCGTAGACAGACCATTGTTGACCCTGCACTCCTCTCCTTTCTTTCTTCCCCCCCCTTCATTACTGCGACCCCTGGAATAAGATTGCGTTCTCTTCTCTATCTCTGCTTCCTTCCCACCCCCCGCCTCTTTTGACAGTTTTCCTTGCCCTGTGCTTCTGTCTTCGTTAATCGCACGAAGTAAACAATGGGAAAACCACCGACAACCAAGAGCGAGGATGTAGGCGTCAGGCAATCCACCATCAACTCCTTCTTCCCCGAAGCAAAGAGCGGAACAAGTGCGTGCGCGCGTGCCTGCTAGCTCACAGCACTGCCACAGCCGCGAGATTGCAGTGATAACTAGCAAGATCCATTGCGTTCTCGCCTAGCCAGCGGCTGCATTCTTTCCAACCAAGCAATTGCAGTCCCCGAAAGCATTCACATGGTGGAATTTCAGTCCTGAATAAGCAGAATAGTCGCAGATGGACTGAACTAGCTGTAGCCAATCATTGGATTGTATTCATTAACACCAACACAACATCAACACCAAAACCTACACCAAAAACAAAATTCAACACCACCAGCACCATCAACAATACCACCAACTCCACCAACATAACCACCAACACCAATACCAACATAAGCACCACCAACTCCACCAACTCCACCAACATAACCACCACCACAACCACCACCAATACCACCACCAACTCCACCAACATTACCGCCAACAACAACTCAACCACCATCCTCCCCCTTGCCCCCCCCCCCCCCCCCCCCCCAGACAAGGGCAAACCGCCTGTTGGTCGTTCCAGGAAGACCGTGGCTGCAATCAACACCACCGACTCCGTCTCTGTGCGCCGTGTACGGGACAAGAGCCCTATCTGTCTGAAAGCCATGGCAGCTGGTGTGAAGAAGAAGGCCAGGCCCAGTGCCTCAAAGACGAAAGCCACCACAGCCCCCCCCGCCAGCAAAACTGCACGCGCCAGCTCAACCAAAGGGATAGGGAACGCGCATACCATCAGCTACCCATCCTCCATCAGCCACTTTGATGAGATCTACTCAGTGGGTGACGCAGTTTACCTCATCGCAACTGAGGATGTGCAAGCACTACCCGCTGGTTGTGAGGGTGATTGCTGTATCATGTGTGGGAGTGATGAGCGACTGGAGAGCATTGTTGAGTGCAGCCGGTGCTTGGGTGGCTTCCACACAGACTGCTTGGTGCCAAAGCTCAAGAAGATTCCTGAGGTGGGCTACCATGCACTGGGTGTGTTTACATGGGTGTGTGCATTGGTCTTCGTACTTTTGTGTGCTTGGGTGGCTTCCACACAGACTGCTTGGCACCAAAGCTCAAGACGATTACTGATTTTAAGCGGATGTTCATTTGATGTGGCGCGCAGCGTCGTACTGGGGTGTGTACTGTACAGCCACTATATATTTTGCTGGGCACTCCTACAAAAGCCCAGGCGCACTTAGGGTCGGCAGGAGATACCCACCCTCGACATATTGAACTCACTGTACCTTGTACTGTCTCTTCCCCCCCAGGGAGACTGGCTGTGCCCAGGCTGTACACAAGGCAAGCCAGCAAGGAACAGGGAGATGCGTACATCATGCGAGAAGTACCTCTTCCAGGACGATGTTTTGTCGGTGAGTTTATTTTATTTTGTCGGTGAGTTTATCGCAGAGGGGCAGCGTGATGTGGGGCAGGGTGGTGTGGGACAAGGTGGTGTGGGGCAGGATGGGGTGGGGCAGGGTACGGTGGGGTGGGGCAGGGTGGGGTCATAAACCGAAGCATGGTAGGGTGGGTGGGGTGGGTGCGTGGGGTGATAAACCAGGTTGGGTGGGATAAGTGGGTGGGTGGGCAAGGTTGGTGGGGTGATAAACCGTAGCACGATATGGTGGGTATGGTGGGTGCGTGGGGTGATAAACCAGGGTGGGTGGGTGCGATGGGTGGGTTGGTGGGAAAGGTTGTGTGTGGTGATGAACCGAAGCAGGATAGGGTGGGTTGGGTGGGTGAGTGGGGTGATAAACCAGGATGGGTGGGTGGGTTGGTGGGAAAGGTTGTGTGTGGTGATAAACCGAAGCACGATAAGGTGGGTGGGGTGGGTGAGTGGGGTGATAAACCAGGGTGGGTGGGATAAGTGGGTGGGTGGGCAAGGTTGGGTGTGGTGATAAACCGAAGCACGATAAGGTGGGTGGGGTGGGTGAGTGGGGTGATAAACCAGGGTGGGTGGGATAAGTGGGTGGGTGGGCAAGGTTGGGTGTGGTGATAAGCCGAAGCACGATAGGGTTGGTTGGGTGGGTGGGCAAGGTGGGTGAGGGGTGATAAACCAAATCACAAGAGCAGAAAAGGGTCAGACAAACCACCCCACCCACCCACCCACCCCACCACCTTGCACCCAGCTGGTGCTCATCACAGGATTTATCAAAAACCGGAAGGGAGATGGGGAAACTGAGATCAGCTGCGTCTACTTCACACGACCTGAGGACACGTACCTTGGCAGACAGGTGGGTTGAAACTTTTACCGTATCTGTATACTCTTTTTTATAATCACATGCGTCTACTTCACTGGACTATTTTGTATTTCCACTTGAATGTATTTTGTACTATTTTTTATAATCACTTGCGTCTATTTATATACACATTTTAGCAATCACTTGCGTCTACTTCACTGGACCATTGTTTATATTCACTTGCATCTATTCTATACTCTTTTTTATATCACTTGCGTCTATTTATATACACATTTTTATAATCACTTGTGTCTACTTCACTCGACTTTTTTTTATATTCACTTGCGTCTGTTTGTGCACACTTTTTATACCGGGAATCACTTGCGTCTACTTTTATACACATTTGTACTCCCTTGCTTCTACCCCACTCGACCTGAGGACATGTACCTTGTCAGAAAGGTGAATTAAGAGCTTTACCCTAGGTGTGCACTCTTTTTATACCGGTGAGCACTTCTGTCTACTTGTATACCCTTTTTAAGGGTCACTTCAGGCTACTTCCCTCGACCTGAGGACACCTACCTTGGCAGGAAGGTGGGGCAAAACCTTTACACTATTTGTATGCTTGTTTTGATAATCACTTGCGCCTATCTTGTTGTTGTTGCACACAATTGCGTCTACTTAAGTCCACCTGAGGACACCTACCTTGGCAGGAAGGTGGGGCAAAACCTTTACACTATTTGTATACTCTTTTTATAATCACTTGCGTCTATTTATTACAGTTTTGTGTAACCACTTGCGTCTATTTAATACAGTTTTGTGTAACCACTTGCGTCTACTTAAGTCGACCTGAGGACACATGCCTTGGCGGGAACGTGGGGCTAAACCTTCACCCTTACGTATACTTGTTTTTATAATCACTTGCGTCTATTTAATACAGTTTTGTGTAACCACTCGCGTATATTTAATACACTTTTGTGTAACCACTTGTGTCTACTTCTTATAATCACTTGCGTCTATTTAAGTCGACCTGAGGACACATGCCTTGGCGGGAACGTAAGGCTAAACCTTCACCCTTACATATACTTATTTTTATAATCACTTGCGTCTATTTTTATATAACTGCCTGTGTGCATGTAACAAACACTGACACCGACCCTGGCTCCCCCCCCCCCCCCACCCACCCACCCACCCACCCACCCACCCACCCACACCCACACAAACACAAACACCCACACAAACACAAATCCACCCCCCCCCCCCCTGCAGAAACACCACTCAACCCGGGAAGTGTTCCTTCTCGCTGAGGCAGACCACTATGAGAGTGTCGATAGCATCTTTGGGCCTGCCACCGTCTGTCAGCCCCAGGACTTTGACGACACTGAGGGCTGTGATGTGTTTGTGTGCGAGTATGAGTACGACGTTGTCTGGAAGGTAAGTCAGGTTTCACCCACCCTTAACTAAATTGAGCCAAGCCAACCAGACTAAAGCAAAGGAGTATATGACACCAAGGGCTGCAATTTGGTTGTGGTTGAGTGTGAGTACAGTGTAGTCTGGAAGGTGGGACTGTCACCCACCCCTGACTGAATTGAGCCAAGCCAAGCCAACCAGGCCAGAGCAAATGAGTACATGACACTGAGGGCTGCGATTTGGTTGTGGTTGAGTATGGGCACGATGTTGTCTGGAAGGTAAGTCTTTCAACCAACTGTAACTGAATTGAGCCAAGCCAAGCCAATCAAACCAAAGCAAATGAGTACATGACACCGAGGGCTGCGATTTGGTTGTGGTTGAGTATGAGCACGATGTTGTCTGGAAGGTAAGTCTTTCAACCACCCCTAACTGAATTGAGCCAAGCCAAGCCAAGCCAATCAGACCAAAGCAAATTAGTATGTGACTCTGAGGGCTGCAATTTGGTTGTGGTTGAGTGTGGGTACGATGTTGTTTGGAAGGTGCGACTGTCACCCACCCCTTACTGAATTGTGCCAAGCCAAGCCAACCAGACCGAAGCAAATGAGTACATGACCCCGAGGGTTGCAATTTGGTTGTGGTTGAGTATGAGAATTGTGTGTGAGAATTGTGCACACTCCCTCTCTCCAACCCTACGCTCCCTCCAACCCAACACCCACTCCCTCCAACCCAACACCCACTCCCTCCAACCCAACACCCACTCCCTCCAACCCTACACCCCCTCCAACCCAACCCCCACTCCCTCCAACCCTACACCCCCTCCAACCCAACACCCACTCCCTCCAACCCTACACCCCCTCCAACCCAACACCCACTCCCTCCAACCCTACACCCACTCCAACCCTACACCCCCTCCAACCTAACACCCACTCTCTCCAACCCAACACCCACTCCCTCCAACCCTACCCCCCCTCCAACCCAACACCCACTCCCTCCAACCCTACACCCCCTCCAACCCTACACCCCCATCCAACCCAACACCCACTCCCTCCAACCCAACACCCACTCCCGCCCAACCCTACACCCCCTCCAACCCTACACCCCCTCCAACCCACCAACCCCCACCCCCTCCAACCCTACACACCACTCCAACCAACACCCACTCCCTCCAACCCTACACCCGTCCAACCCTACACCCCCTCCAACCCTACACCCCCTCCAACCCAACACCCACTCCCTCCAACCCTACACCCCCTCCAACCCAACACCCGCAGCGCTTCAGGCGGCGTGAGGTGCGGAGCAAGGGTGTGAAGGCAAACCCCCGGGCCAAAGGAAAGGGAAACGACAGCGATGACGATTGTGAATGGGCTGCCAGCAGTGATGATGAAGATGACGAGGATAACATCACTAAGGACAAGTGAGTGTGTTCAGATTTATCAACACATGGCATTTCACAACGATTTCGACTTGCGCACTAGCAATGACGATGAACATGATGAATACAACATCACGAATGACAAGTGAGTGTGTGTTAAGATTTATCAAAACATGGCATTTCACAACGATTGTGATTGGACGGCCAGTAATGATGATGAACATGATGATAATAACAATATCACGGAGGACAAGTGAGTGTGTGTTGAGGTTGACCAAAACGCTGCATTCCACAACGATTGTGACTTGCACGCCAGCAATGACGATGAGCATGATGATGATTACAATATCACAAAGGACAAGTGAGTGTGTGTTGAGGTTGATCAAAACGTTACAGTTCACAACGATTGTGACTTGCCCACCAGCAGTGACGACGAAGATGATGAAGATAATATCACCAAGAACAAGTGACTAAGTGAGTGTGTGTTAAGGATGATCAAAACGTTACGTTTCACTACGATGCTGGCCAGCAGTGATGATCAGCATGATGATGATGACACCCACCACCCCCCTGGGCATAGAAGGGTACGCTGAAGTATGCTCATACACATCACCACCACCACCCACTTCACTTCCACCCACCCACCCCACCCCACGCCACCACCCCCTGCCTGCCCACCACCCTTGGCATGTGCAGGAACTTCAAGCCGATCTATGCATTCAAGGGATTTGGAACGCTGAAGGGCGGGGGCATGCTCAAGATGAACAAAGCAGCAGGAACACGGAAGGCTGCCAATCGCTACCACAGTGTCCAAGAGGTGGGGGCTGTGCGTGTGGGGGGGAGGGGTGTGCTGGGTGTGTGTGTGGGGGGAGAGGGGGGCTGGGTGAGTGTGTGTGGTTGGGAGGGGTGGGGTGGGGTGTGGGGGGGAGGTATGCTTAAGAGCCGGGGCATGCTGAGTGATAGTGAGTGTGTATGGGTGCGTGTGTGTGTGTACAGCAGAATGGAATGGAAACCGGTCAACAACCATTGCTCAAGACTCACTCATTCACTCCCTCTGCTGAAGATAAATAAAGCTGTGGGAACACAGAAGGCTGCCAATCGCTACCACAGTGTGCAAGATGTGTGGGTGGGTGGGTGGGTGGGGCTGGAGTGTGTGTGTGCATCAGAATGGAATGGAATATAATGGGTTCACACCCATTGCTCAAGATGAACAAAGCTACGGGAACACGGAATCCAGGCTGCTGGTCGCTACCACAGTGTGCAAGAGGTGGCTATGGGGGTGGGGGTGGGGGGGGTTGGGGGAGGGACAGTGGGTGTCGGGGGGGATGTGGGTGCTGGGTGTGTGCAGAATGGGATGGGTTCACACCCACACCAAACCTTGGATCGGGATTACCACCCACCCCCACCTCCAGGGAGAGGAGGGCCCTATATTGTCACCAACACCCACATCCACACTTCAAACTATACAAACACACACACAAACACACACACAAACACACACACAAACACACACACAAACACACACACAAACACACACACAAACACACACACAAACACACACACAAACACAAACACACACACAAACACACACACAGAAACACACACAGACACAAACACACACACAAACACACACACACACACACAAACACACACACAAACCCTCACCTACAGTCCCCCACACCCACCTTCAGGAAGAGGATGGCCCTCTATTGAAAAGCCAAGGCGCCGTCTCCGTGCCCGTGCGTGCACCAGCTGGACCCGGGGTGCTGGCACGCCGTGCCCTCGCACTCTCCAGCGTTCCATCTACCCTCCCTTGTCGGGACACAGAGAAGGCACACATCGGCAACTTTGTCCAACAAGCAATTGGGCCAGGTGTGTGTTGGTTGGTTGTGTGTGTGGGTGTTGGGCATGTGTGTGGAAGGTTATGTGAGGGTTGTGTAGGTGGGTGGTACATGTAGCCCACTGCAGGGACACAGATAAGGCACACATCGGTAACTTTGTCCAACAGGCAATTGCGCCGGGTGGTAGGTGGGTGGGTCGTGGGTAGGCGGGTGTTAAGTATGTGGGTGGAAGGTTATGTGAGGGTTGTGTAGGTAAGTGGTACATGTAGCCCACTGCAGGGACTCAGAGAAGACACACATCGGTAACTTTGTCCGATAGGCAATTTGGCCAGGTGGGTGTTGGGTAGGCGGGTGTTGAGTAGGTGTGTGGAAGGTTATATAAGGGTTGTGTAGGTGGGTGGTACATGTAGCCCACTGCAGGGACACAGAGAAGGCACACATTGGCAACTTTGTCCAACAGGCAATTTGGCCAGGTGGGTGTTGGGAAGGTGGATTGTTTAGGGTT
Source organism: Chlamydomonas sp. ICE-L (assembly GCA_013435795.1). Lineage (NCBI taxonomy): Eukaryota > Viridiplantae > Chlorophyta > Chlorophyceae > Chlamydomonadales > Chlamydomonadaceae > Chlamydomonas > Chlamydomonas sp. ICE-L. The sequence continues at coordinate 3,976,422 of JACBWV010000506.1, forward strand.
TAGGGCATGTGTTGGTTTACAGGAAATGGCATCCCTAAGTATGTTCCCTTCCTTTCTGTTGATTTCCCTCATGTCAATGTTAAGCATCTAAGGTCTCAGGATTGCAACCTGCCACCTCACAACACCCTTATGAACCCACCACCACCGCAGACAACAACAGCAACCCACTAACACCCCACTACACACCGCCCCACAACACACCGCCCCACAACACCACCAACACACTACCACCCCAGCACACAAAATGAACAACACAAACCTACCATCCCATCCCACCAGCACCACCACAACACCCTCCGCCACCACCTCACCCTCCTACCCCCTTGCCCTCCACCACTGCCACAACAACCACCTCATCCTCCACCACCACAACACCACCACCTGGCCCTCCACCACCACCCCGTCCTCCTACACCCTGGCCCTCCACCACACCACCACCACCACCCTACCCTCCTACCTCCAGGCCCTCCACCACACCACCACCTCACCCTCACCGCCACCCTACCCTCCTACCCCCTGGCCCTCCACTACACCACCACCACCTCACCCTCACCACCACCCTACCCTCCTACCCCTGGCCCTCCACCACACCACCACCAACTCACCCTCACCCTCCACCACCAACTCACCCTCCTACTCCCTGGCCCTCCACCACACCACCACCACCAACTCACCCTCCTACCCCCTGGCCCTCCACCACACCACCACCACCAACTCACCCTCCTACCCCCTGGCCCTCCACCACACCACCACCAACAACTCACCCTCCTACCCCCTGGCCCTCCACCACACCACCACCACCAACTCACCCTCCTACCCCCTGGCCCTCCACCACACCACCACCACCAACTCACCCTCCTACCCCCTGGCCCTCCACCACACCACCACCACCAACTCACCCTCCACCTGGCCCTCCACCACACCACCACCACCAACTCACCCTCCTACCCCCTGGCCCTCCACCACACCACCACCACCAACTCACCCTCCACCTGGCCCTCCACCACACCACCTCACCCTCACCACCACACCACCCTCCTATCCCCTGGCCCTACAGATTCTGCCGGCAGCCCAGGGGTGTTGTACATCTGCGGTGTACCCGGGACCGGCAAGACCGCCTGTGTGATGGAGGTCCTAAACAAGCAATACAATGAGGGCTCTGCATCGTTCAAGAACGTGCAACTTGTCACTCTCAACGCACTTTCCCTGCCCTCCCCACAACACGTGTACAGCAAGGTCTGGGAAAAGTTGACGGGCCAGAGGTGTGGGCCTGCAAGGTAAGCTGACTGTTGGTGTTGGTGGGCAAGGGGGTAGGAGGGTGTTGGTGGTGGGCAAGGGGGTAGGAGGGGTGTTGGTGGGCAGGTGGTGGTTGGTTGATGGCGGTGGACCTGCAAGCTGAGACGGTGGGGACAAGCTGGTGTTAGCCTACAAGGTGAGTTGACTGTGGTTGTTGGGTGGTTGGTTGATGGCGGTGGACCTGCAAGCTGAGCTGGTGGGGGCAAGCTGGTGTTGGCCTGCAATGTGAGCCAACTGTTGTTGGTTGGTTGGTTGATGGCGGTGGACCTGCAAGCTGAACTGGTGTGGGCCTGCAAGGTGAGCCGACTGTTGTTGTTGGTTGTTGGTTGGTTGATGTTAGTGGACCTGCAAGCTGAACTGGTGTGGGCCTGCAAGGTGAGCCGACTGTTGTTGTTGGTTGGTGGTTGGTTGATGGCGGTGGACCTGCAAGCTGAACTGGTGTGGGCCTGCAAGGTGAGCCGACTGTTGTTGTTGGTTGGTGGTTGGTTGATGGCGGTGGACCTGCAAGCTGAACTGGTGTGGGCCAGCAAGGTGAGCCGACTGTTGTTGGTGGTAGTTGGTTGGCGGTTGATGGCGGTGGACCTGCAAGCTGAACAGGTGTGGGCCAGCAAGGTGAGCAGACTGTTGTTGGTGGTGGTTGGTTGGCGGTTGATGGCGGTGGACCTGCAAGCTGAGCTGGTGTGGACCTGTAGGGTTAGCTGAACCCTAACCCAACCCCCAACCCTTGCCCCCACAGCTCTTGCCCCCTCTAACCCTCACCCTCCACTCCAACTGCAGAGCACTAGCAGCCCTGGAGGCAATGTTCTCTCGTGAAGCCTCCACCTGCGCCCTTAAACGACAGATAGCCCCAACCCCCCAACCCTAACCCTCACAGCCAATCCCCCCCCCTAACCCACCCACCCCCAAACCTTGCCCCCACAGCACTTGCCCCCTAACCCTCACCTCCACTCCTCCGTATAGGCGCCTAGCAGCCCTGGGAGGCAAATGTTCTCAGCTGCAAGAGCTGCCACCTACGCCCCCCCAACGTCAGATGACCACGCTGCTACTGGTGGATGAAATCGACGTGTTGATCACCAAGGACCAAGCGGTAGGTGCACCTCATAATGTTATTCTATTATGATTGCCAGCTGCTAACAAACAAAAGCAAACGGGCTGACCACCTGAACCTCACGCCTCCTAATAAGGCGTACTTTATGTATTGCCAGCTGCCTACCCATCCACACACCCACACACACCACAGACACACACGCACACCACACACACACCTTCCCCCCCCACACACCCACCACACACATCCACCACACACGCTCCCCACCTGACCCTCCCAGGTGCTCTACAGCCTCTGTGAATGGCCCGTCCACCCTTGCTCCCTTCCAAACCAGTTTGCTCACAGCCAACCCTTGATCACTCCCTCTCCCCCTCACCCCCAACCTCTCATCACCCACTCCCCCCACCCCCCCAACCACTCTCCGCCTCTCCCTCCCAGCTTCTGTACAACCTCTGTGGATGGCCGTCTACCCTTGCTCCCTTCCAAACCATTTCGCTACAAGCCACCCTGCCGCACGCCTCTACCCCTAAACACATAACAACAACCACCCCCACTCCAACACCTCCCCCACCCACCCGTTCACCAAAGCCCACCACCTCAACCCACCAATCCACCACCCTCTCACCTAAAGCCACTCACCACAACCCCTCAACCACTGCCGCACCCTCTCTCCCTCCCTCACCAATACTCACCCGTCTGACCCACTCCGTTCCCCATCCCCTCCCTCCCCCCCCCTTCAACCCACACACCCACCTACCCCTTTACCCTCCCAGCTTGCGGTACAACCTCTTTAAGTGGCCCACCCGCCCCGGCTCCCGCCTAGCTGTCATGGGTAACTCCAACACCCACAATCTCGACTCTCGAGTACTTCCCCGCATTGCCTCTCACCTCCTCATCCACCCACCCACTCCCCACCTCTCCCTCCCAGGTTCTGTACAACCTCTTAAGATGCCACCAGCCCCGGCTCCGCCTAGCTGTCATGGAACTCAACACCCACAATATCGACTCTGAGTATTCACGAATTGCCGTACCTCATCCACCCACCCACGCACACCTCTCCCTACCCAGGTTCTGTAAACCTCTTGATTGGACAACCAGCCCCGGCTCCAGCGAGCTCTCCTAGCTGTCATGGGTATCTCCAATACCCACGATCTCGACTCTCGAGTACTGCCCCGCATTGCCAGCCGCCTATCGAACAGCAAGCTCGCATTCAACCCCTACAGCATGGCACAGCTTAATCCATTTGTGGGGGCGACTACCGTGAAGGATATCACCCAAGTAGCCCAAAAGATGTCAAGCCCCAAAAACTTCCTTGCCTGATTGCTGCCATTGACCTTGCTGTCAGGAAGGTGGGTGTGGGTTGTCAGGAACTGCTAGGCTACGGGGGTTCTGAGGACATCTGGTCAGGGGTGTTTGGAGTTGGGTGGTGGTGGGAGGCGGGTCTTGTTGGTGGAAGAAAAGGCAGTCGTGTGAAGGGGGAAAAGGTTTTGGGTCCTGGGTGGGTGTAGAGGAGGGCAGTGGGGTGGGTGCCTAGGGATGCATGGTCGTGGGTGGACAAGAGAATGGTGCCTGGGTTTGTGGTGTAAGAGGAGGCAGTGGTTTGCACTGGGGCTGCCAGTGGGTGGGTGGAATCGGGAAGGTGGGTTCTTGGTTGCTCGGAAGAGGAGGCTGTTGTCGGGTGCACAACATTACACAGCTTAAATCCATTGTGGGGGGGCGAATAACGGGAATGGATATCATTGCCGATGCTGCCATTGACCTGGCAGTCAGGAAGGTGGGTTGGTGGGGTGTAAGTGGGGAGTTGGGCCTGGTGGGTGGGAGAGTAGGCATTGGTGGGTGAAAGCATCATCCACAGGCGACGTGCAATTATTTACCACATCAAACCCTTCCTTACCACAATTATTTACCACACCACACCATTTCTTACCACACAGATACTGGGCACAATAATTTACCACACCACACCCTTCCTTACCAAACCCTTCCTTAGCACACACACATACTGGGCACAATTATTTACCAAACCACACCCTTCCTTACCGCACACACATACTGGGCACAATTATTTACCAAACCCACACCTTTGCCCTTACCACACAGCACATCTGGCACAATTATTTACCAGAACCACACAACCCGTCCTACCAAACCCCTTCCTTACCACACCCTTCCTTAGCACACACACATACTAGGCACAATTATTTACCACACCACACCCTTCCTTACCACACCCTTTCTTAGCACACACACATACTAGGCACAATTATTTACCACACCACACCCTTCCTTACCACACACACATACTGGGCACAATTATTTACCACACCACACCCTTCCTTAGCACACACACACACTAGGCACAATTATTTACCACACTACACCCTTCCTTACCACACACACATAATGGGCACAATTATTTACCACACCACACCCTTCCTTACCACACACACATACTGGGCACAATTATTTGCAATGTCTGCAGGTCCATTATGTGATATGATATGATGTCGGCAGTCTGACTAGGCTAAAGTTACCATTTAAAAACAATGTCATTTGATGCAATTTGTATGATAGCATACTCACTTTTGGCCAACATCATATGATATGCTGACCCCTACTTCTTTGCAATGCCTACAGGTAGCATCATCCACCAGTGACGTGCGACTATTTACCACATCCTTCCTTACCTCACTCATACTGGGCACAATTTTTTGCAATGTCGGCAGGTCGCTTCATCCACCGGTGACGTGCGACGAGTGCTGGAGCTCTTGCGCCGCTCCCTTGATATGGCAGAGAACGACTTGAGGAAGCTGGGAAAGACAGCAACCGCCGCAAACAGCAAGGGCCTAGTCACGGTGCGTCTACCTCTTCTGTCCCCCCCCAATCGCGACCCCCCCCACCCCCCTCCCCCCCCCCCGCCCACCCCCCCCCCCCTGAACCCAGACCGGCATCCTCTCTGTCCTCCCCCCCCCCATTCCTCTAAACCCACCCCCCCCCCCACCCGCCCCCCCCCCCTCCCTTCTATCTTCCCCAATCCTTCCTCTGCCCCTCTAATATCCTCACCCTCCCCTCCCCCAAGCCCCTCGCCAACAGTCCCCATCACCCCCAACCCACCCCCTCAACTCACCTCACACCCTCCTTCCCTACGAGCGAACAACAGCAAGGCCTTAGTCACGGTACGTCTACTCTTTCTGGTCCCCCCCCCCCCCCCCCCCCCCCCCAATCCCATCCCCGCTCCCCATCCTCATCCCCCCCCCCCCCCCACTCACACTCACAGCCCTCCTTTCACTAACGAGCAGAACAACAGCAAGGGCCTGTCACGTACGTCTACCTCCTGTCTTATACCCCCCCCTTAAAATCCCCCTCCCCCCCCCCCCCAAAATAAGCCCCCTACACTCCCTACCCCCAATCCCCACCCCGCCCTTCAATCTCATCCTCAACCTCCACCCCCTCACCCTCACAGCCTCACACCTTCTTTACCCTACGAGCAGAACACAATACGTGCTGAAAGGCCACAGTGGAGACGTACGCATCCATCCACATGTAAGTTATTCTGTCCCCCCCCCCCCCCCCCCCCCCCCCCCCCCCCCCCCCCCAAAATTCCCCCCTCACTCCCCTCACTCCCTCCCCCATATCCCCCACCCCGCCGTTTTAATCCCATCCTCACCCCACCCCTCACCCTCACACCCTACTTTCCCTACGAGCAGAACAAATACGTGCTGAAGGCCACAGTGGAGACGTACGCATCCATCCACATGCAGTTCTTGAGATCATGCAGCCGTTTGGAAAAGCTCATCATGGTTGCGCTCATGCTTGAGATGAGGGCCACCAAGAAACAGGAGACCACCGCCCAGGTAGGTGGACCCCCCCCACACACACCACCACCATGAGTGTGCGAGGCTGTAAGTGTGTGTTAGGCTCTTGTGTGCATTGGATTGAGGGCCAAGGTGGGTGAATGTGGGTGTGGTAATGTAAATTGGCTTATGGTGGTTGCGCTCATGCTTGAGATGAGGGCTACCAAGAAGTAGGAGACCACCGCCCAGGTAGGTGTTCATGTGTGTGCTCCTCCCTAAGCCCCTCCCCCCACGAGGTTGCTAGTGGACCCCCCCCCCAACCCAACCCCCAACCCCCCGCATGAGTGTGCTAGACTGTTAGTGTGCATTGGATCATCATGGTTGCGCTCATGCTCAAGATTAGAGCTGCAAAGAAGCAGGAGACCACATCCCAGGTAGGTGGACCCCCCCCCACAAACACACATGAGAGTGCTAGTGGACACCCTTCTCCAGCCCCATGAGTTTGCTAGACTGTCGGGTGAGGTGAATATGAGTGTGTGGGTGGGTCTGTGCATTGGCTCGCCATGGTTGTGCCTCCTCCCCTCCCCTCCCCCCCGGGAGTGCTAGTGGACGGCCCCCCACCCCACGCCCCACGAGTGTGCTAGTCTGTTGGTGTGCGTTTAACTCTTAGTATGCATTGTATAATGGATGCTCCCCCCCCCCACCCCACCCCCCTAACCCTCACACGCACCCTCACCCCCCTGAACCTAGCACCCACCCACGCAACCCCACCCACCCTCCCACCCACTGCAACCCCACCCACCCACGCAACCCCCCACCCTCCCACCCACCGCAACCCCACCCACCCACGCAACCCCACCCACCCTCCCACCCACGCAACCCCACCCACCCTCCCCCACCCACCGCAACCCCGCCCCACCCTCCCACCCACCGCAACCCCACTCACCCACGCAACGCAGGCCCTCCACCACCGCCTGCACACCCACCTGGGTCTGATCATGCCGGAAGCCAAGTGCCCTGCTGGCACCGTTGTGGCGCTGCTAGCTGGCCTGGGGTCAAAACGCCTGCTGCTCACAGATCCAGGCTGGCGCCACATCAAGATGAAGGTCAGCTTCAACGTGACGGTGGATGACGTTGTGGTGGCGCTTAAAGAGGATCCTGGCTTGGCCTCGGTCCACAGTCAATTGGGGGCCTAGGACAACAGATCCAGCCTGGCGTCACATCAACTTAACGGTGGATGACGTTATGGTGGCGCTTAAAGAGGACCCTGGCTTGGCCTGAGTCCACAGTCAGTCGGGGGCCTAGGACACCCCAAAGGCTGCTTGGTGCACCATTGTGCTACATAAAGACAGTGCTTAGTTTCTTTGGACAAACAGGAACGGACTTTAGGGGGCCATAGCCCCCCAGTTTCTTTGGACAAACAGGAACGGACTTTAGGGGGCCATAGCCCCCCAGTTTCTTTGGACAAACAGGAACGGACTTTAGGGGGGCCCCCAGAAATGAACAAACTATAGGAGGGCCACAGCCCTGTTTAGTCTGTTTCACTTAGGGACCAACAGGATCATATAAGATTGATCAAGGGCAAGTATGATATCATATATGTTAGTGGTAACCTAGACCGCCGTCATCACATGATATCATACAGGCCTATCTAGTCTGTCATACTTAGCTGTTGTTGTTTTCAGTCACCCACAGATCTAGGTAGTCTCCCTAGTAGATAGCTACGACAGAGGATCCACATGACCAACATGTTGCTAGCAACAACATGGTCAGTCAGCCAGCTAGCAACAACATTGGTCAGTCAGCCAACTAGCAACACAGCTGCCGTGTATCAATGACATGGTCTGTCAGCCAGCTAGAAACAACATTGGTCAGTCAGCCAGCTAGCAACATGGCTGCCGTGTATCAATGACATGGTCAGTCAGCCAGCTAGCAACATGGCTGCCGTGTATCAATGACATGGTCTGTCAGCCAGCTAGCAACAACATTGGTCAGTCAGCCAGCAAGCAACACGGCTGCCGTGTATCAATGACATGGTCTGTCAGCCAGCTAGCAACACGGCTGGCGTGTATCAATGACATGGTCTGTCAGCCAGCTAGCAACGCGGCTGGCGTGTATGGATGACATCCATAGGGGCGACCTGACAAAATGACCTATTCCACTAATTCATTGGCTGGTTCTTTAACTCGAACTAGCTTACAAGGCTCCAGCCAGCAATTGGGTCGATAGCCGTCTTCAACAGTAACAATGACAATTAAAATCAATACATATTGATCAAAAACACACAATTAGCTGCTTCTATCAGACTATACCCCCCCCCCCCCCCCCCCCCCCCCCCCCCCCCCCCTCCCTGTTCTGGCTGAATAGCCAGGCATGGAGCTGCCTAGAAGCTGCTGGTTGTGGAAATACCCCCCTACCCCCTCCACACACACTGTTCTGCCTGAATATCCAATAGGACATAGAGCTGCCTAGAAGCTGCTGGTTGTGGAAATCACCTCCCCCCCCTGTTCTGCCTGAATAGGCAATGGGACATGGAGCTGCCTAGAAGCTGCTGGTTGTGGAAATCACCTCCGCTCCCTGTTCTGGCTGAATAGGCACTCGATACACTCATAAGGCAGCTCCCTGAGCCAGCAACTGTGGCACACCCTACTTTTTCACCCAGCAGTTCTGGCATGCCAGAAGTTGTGGTTATGCCAGCGTCCAGTTGCACCAGGAACATGGTTACGTGGCTTCAGCCAGCAATTTGGCTGCTAGCCGTCTTTGGTAGTAACAATAAATTACCTGGAAAAATAACGTTGCACTAGGCCGCTCCAGGTTGAATGGCCAGCTAGAGGAGCTGACTAGAAGCTACTGCTACAGCCGTACAGAAACGCTCTGAGCTGTTCAGTGCAGGGTACTTCCATTGACCAACTTGGCCAGCGCTTTAGCGCACTTCAAAGGAAGAAAAATTGCGCTTTGTAGTGCAAAAAGCGCAAAAATGCTTGCTACGCCCAAAAGCGCGCGCTTGGAAGTACCCTGGTTCGGTTTTGAGCCGACTTTTTGACAATTGATGTGTGGATTTGTTTAAATGGACTTTGCATTGCTAGTAGAAGAAATTAATTATTGTTAGTAGAGGAAGAAATTGAGAGACATCGAAAAATTGTGTATCCACACTGACAAGGGAACTTCAGGAGACCCCGGCTATTGGAGGCGAACATCCTTTTTGACAAAATGTGTCCTTGCCATGTGTTGGGATCAAGACCCCACACACACACACTCCTACCCCCCTACTCACACTCCTAGACCCACTTGTGCTTGGTGAACCCTCCTGCACTCAGTTGGGAACATGTACACCCCCCAACCCACCCCCCAACCACAGATCAGATCTTAATCCTTGCTTTCGGTATCTACCGTAGGTTGTATAGTATTGATTATTGAATAGCTACGTTTTTTCCAGTCAACACTGGGCTGCACACCCTCCTCCAACTCCCCTCGTGCGAGCTTATACAAAAATGAAAATGTAAACATCCAAGAATTGTCACAATGACCTATAAGGACAAGCCCAGTGGGATTAAGGGAACCGGATCGTAAGTATACGATGCCTGAGCCGACATCGCATCTAGATGCCAGTTACCTTGCCGGTCGACAACCCTCCGGACGGGCCCAAGCGCACTCAAGGGGGAACCCCGCACCTGCCTCAATTTTTGACCTTTGCTCTGCCACTGAGCCATTCGGTTTTGATCGGCGATTATACACCCCACTCCTCATGTAATCACTGGGCTGTAGAAAGTATAAGACGTGTCCATATCAAGAGTGCTGCCTTTGGAACTTGATCTTGGTTCTTCTTTAACTTGAATGTGGCTTCATGGTCGCTTTCATGGTCCAAAAGCGGCTAGTAGCACCCCAAAGACTGCTTGGAGCACCATGGTGCTACAAAAAAACAGTGCTTAATTTCCTTGGACGACCCCGTAGCAATTGGCGGAGAGTGTTGGATACCGGAGCGACAGGTGGCACTGGAATCGAGTGCAGCGGACCGAAGCCGAAGACATAGTTAATAAAATAATAAGTGTCAGGGTTATGTCCCGGGAATACGTGCTTACCAACAAGGCGAATCTGGGGTAGGGGTGCTCAAAATCAACCAGCCACGCTAGCATAAGTGTCACCATACATGCCGGTGAATGTGTTACATGCACATCCTGGTGAAATGTGCGTGTTTACACATATTAGCCCCTCTAGAGTGTGTGTGCGCACACACAGCCATGTCATGTTACCATTACCCTGTGTATGGGCAATTATAGGGTTTGTGTAACAAGAGGAAACCTGATTTCCCAACCTGAGAACAAAATGATTCCTGTACACTACCTGATGTGCAATGCAGAAGTTGAAGGTCGAGAGAAGCTTCTTCTGTTCATCCATGAATGTATGAAAAGACTGGATCAAGTATTTTTTTTTTTATAGGTATGAATGTACCGTATGATTAGCTTTTTTCGTACTGTTTTTTCATCTTTCAAAAGAAGGGGGAAAAGTGATTTGTTCGCGTACCGGAATGCGGTACATTTTCCTGGTATATTTATTTTGATTGCCAAAGACGGCGAGCAGCTAAAGTGCTGGCTGAAGCTATGTAACCAAGTTCAAGTTCAAGTCACAAGAGGAACCAATATCTTTTTATGTACGTTGTTACAGTCCAGGAGTGGGCCAAACAGGCTAAAAGGGCTTGCACAACCGTGACAGGAGGGGCTAACACGAAAAGACACTGATGAACTGAACCCCATTACCCCAAACAAGCTTTTGGGGTGCTAATAGCAGCTTTTTGGCCCCCTCCCCAAAACAACCCAAAGAGGCTCTAATGTAACACCCCCAAAACACCAAGGAACATAATGTAGCACTTGTGCTACAAGTAGTAACTTCAATAAAACTCTATGAGCAACTTGCTCACAGCCCTCCTGAACGAAAAATGAAATGTCTAAGGTCCTATCTACAGCCACGTGACTGCACTCTGCTGGGTACCACATGTAGTCATTTTTGGTTGCGCTTTTGTCGCGACTGCCTTAATCTGGGTTGCACTTAAGACTGGACCGAAAACGGACATCTGTGAGCTGCGCCCGCATGGGGGTTTAAAAAATTGCGTCAATTGCGCAGTCGGGGTCCCAAACCATGCACGCTAAAGCGCAATAGCGCGCGTCATGTAGTACCCTGGCACACTGTAGCAGCGAGTAAATGCAATCATGACATCCATCGTACTAATGTGTAGCTCAATCCTAGCTGAACTTAAGCTACATTCATACTACCCTTCTTCAAAACCTGAGCTACCCACGAGCTGCACTCAACAAGCAGTTCAGCTACGCCCAAGCTACTTGTCAGGTACCCCTTCAATCCTGGGGCTATTTTCAGCTATCCTTGTTGAGCCAAGACCAGCACCTAGTTACTCAAGAAAAAATCAGCTACTTATTGGCTACTTCTTAGCTACCCCCTTCAATCCTGGAAGACAAGGACAATGGTTGCCTGGTTGGGGACTGGAGGGGACTGGTCCTTCAGTGTGTATCCGAAGCCAGTATCTAGTTGCTTTCCACTGGGCCCAAAAACTCCTAGGATGCGTCTCGAGAAGTTGTTGGTGAGACCGGCTACAGGGCAAGAAGGGGGTTAGAGGGGTGTGTGAGTGTGTGTGTGTGTGTGTGTGGGGGGGGGGGGGGTAGGGCATAACGGCTGGGTGTGAATTGATGATGGGGGTGCATTTGTGTGTGGGTGTGGGTCGCAAGAAGGGGGCGAGCGGTTCAGGGCATGCAGGTTACCTGTGGGCTGTGAATATGATGATGGGGGTGCATTTGTCGTGTGCGTGTGTGGCGACACGCAAGAATGGGGGGAGGGTTCAGGGCATGAGGTCTGTGTGTGAATTGATGATGGGGGTGCATTTGTGTGTGTGTGTGGGTCGCAAGTAAGGGCATGCGGAGGGTTCAGGGCAATGGGGTCTGTGTGTGAAATTAGATGATGGTGGTGCAGTTTGTGTGTGTGGGGGGCAGGTCGCAGAAGGGGGGAGGGTCAGGGCATTGGTCTGTGTGTGAATTGATGATGGGGGGCATTTGATGTGTGTGTGTGGGTCGGCAAGAAGGGGGAGGGTTCACGGCCATGAGGTTCTGTGTGTGAATTGATGATTGGTGGTGCATTTGTGTGTGTGTTGTGGGTCGGCCAAGAAGGGGGGAGGGTTCAGGGCATGAGGTCGCTGTGTTAAAATTAGATGGGGGTGCATTTGTGTGTGTGTGTGTGTCGCAGAAGGGGGGAGGGTTCAGGCAAGCGGCCATGAGGACTCCTGTGTGTGACTTATGATGGGGTGCTTCTATGTCCGTGTGTGTGTGGGTCCGCTAGACAAAGGGGGAGGGTTCAGAACCCTCCAAGGTCTCACGTGGCACTGATGTCCTGTGTCAATTGATCTCGACGCCGGGGCGCGTGGGGTGCTTTCTTTGTGCGATCCGTGTGTGCTTGGGGTCGCAAGAAGCTGGGGAGGGTTCAAGGCAATGAGGTCGGTGTTGTGAATTGATGTGGGGGGTGCAATTTTGTGGTGTGTCGTGGTGGGTCCGCACCCACACAGGGGGGGGGGACTCCTCGGGCCCTGTGGGTGTGTGTGGTCGCCCTAAGGGGTAGGGGTCAGGCATGAGTCTGTGTGTGAATTGATGATGGTGGTGCAATTGTGGGTGTTGGGGGGTCGCAAATGCTTGTGTGTGGGACGCAAGAAGGGGAGGTTCAGGGCATGAGTGTCCTGTGTGTGATTATGATCGGGGGTGCATTTGTGTGTGTGTGTGGGTCGCAAGAAGGGGGGAGGGTTCAGGGCATGAGGTCTGTGTGTGAATTGATGATGGGGGTGCATTTGTGTGTGTGTGTGGGTCGCAAGAAGGGGGGAAGGGTTCAGGGCATGGGTCTGTGTGTGAATTGATGATGGGGGTGCATTTGTGTGTGTGTGTGTGGGTCGCAAGAAGGGGGGAAGGGTTCAGGGACATGAGGTCTGTGTGTGAATTGATGATGGGGGTGCATTTGTGTGTGTGTGTGGGTCGCAAGAAGGGGGGAGGGTTCAGGGCATGAGGTCTGTGTGGTGAATTGATGATGGGGGTGCATTTGTGGGTGTGTGGGGGTCGCAAGAAGGGGGGAGGGTTCAGGGCATGAGGTCTGTGTGTGAATTGATGATGGGGGTGCATTTGTGTGTGCGTGTGTGGGTCGCAAGAAGGGGGGGAGGGTTCAGGGCATGAGGTCTGTGTGTGAATTGATGATGGGGGGGTGCATTGTGTGTGTGTGTGTGGGTCGCAAGAAGGGGGGAGGGTTCAGGGCATGAGGTCTGTGTGTGAATTGATGATGGGGGTGCATTTGTGTGTGGTGTGGGTCGCAAGAAGGGGGGAGGGTTCAGGGCATGAGGTCTGTGTGTGAATTGATGATGAGGGTGCATTTGTGTGTGGGTGTGGGTCGCAAGAAGGGGGCAGGGTTCAGGGCATTAGGGCTGTGTGTGAATTGATGATGAGGGTGTATCTGTGTTTGTGTGTGCATATATGTATTTGAGTATGAGTGTATGAGTGCGTTGGTATGAGCATGTGTGTATGTGTGTGTGCATGTGTGTATGTGTGTGAGCATGTTTGCTTGTACATGAGCGTTGGTGTTTTGTTCATGTGTTCTTGTTTGAGTAGTGCAATGGGGGTGGGGAGGGGTGGTTTGTGGTGTGGTATGGGGTGAGCGGAAGACAGGTTTTGGACCACATCATCAATGGAGTTGCTGTGTTTGTGGTGTGGGTGTGGGGTTGAAGCAGGAATACAGGTTCTACCGCGCCCAACGCTCTGGGCAACATCATCAATGCGGTGTCCGATTCAGACGGGAGTTGGAATTGTGGAAGTTTCAGACATAAGGAGGGGGGAAATAAAGTTGAAACAAGTGTTTACCTCCCCCCCCCTCTAAAAGGGGGGTCATTCTAAATATATTTTCATGCCCTGTCCAATTATGCTCCTACATCTTTCAAGGGGTTTCCCAAATGTGATTTATCGCCAAGTTCAGATTTGAGTTACAACATCTTTGGGGACCTCTAACTTCCTATTAAAATTGATTTGGTTAAACAAATCGAATCAGATCCTGAGGATAAGAATCTTATTAAAGCAATTATGATGGTACTGACTTAGCTCCTGCCCCCCCCCCCCCCCCCCCCCCCCCCTTGCTTGCATGTGTTTACATTTATGATATATCAATCGTCGTATGCGTGACATAACTTGCAAGGATGTGCAACATGTATGCCATATGCCCTCATTATAGTAGCATATTGCCTCACTTATGTATTTAGATACATGTATATCGTTTGCAAATTCATGTATGTATACACATCTATCTATCTATCTATCTATCTATCTATCTATTTAAATAGATATACATGAATTACTGCATTTATAAATCAGTTTACACATTCATCGCTTCCCCTTACACTCCATGGCTTTAAAGATGGCCCTAGAGTCAATGACTTGAGAGTGGGCCAACTGTTATCTATTTATGACATTGAATTACATACATAATAATATACCTACCCAGTATGTGAATTAGTCAATTATAGGTTTTACATGCATACATATATGTTACATAATTACTTACATATATCTCATCCTCCAATTTTTATGATCTGTCACTTACACAGGGGCCATCCAGAAGTAATTTTTGAACACCTCACGTATTAAAGTTTTTTTTGCCCTTACCCCCCACCCCCCCCGTCACCGCCCTCCCCCCCGCACCCCCCCCCTCCTACCCCCCCCCCCCCCCCCCCCTGGTTTTTAAAAGGCCATATCTTCCTCACCCAACAATTATCCATGTCATGAAAGTTAGGGTGTAGGCTGACCCTCATGTCGAGCTTCTACTCAGTTGGCCATCATAAAAACGTGTTGTTTTGGTGTATGTATAAGCAGCCGACCCCTGTTCACCCCCCCAACCAACCCCCTCCACACACACCACAAAATTCTAGAAAGAAAAAAAAGGTAATAAGACAGGTAGGAATGCCAACGCCGAATTTCATCTATCCCCTGCAGTTTTCATTTTTTCGAAGTGTATAATAAATAACACGTCAGAGGAGTCTCATGTGAAATACAACGGTGTGTGGCCTATGGGGCCCTCCGGGCATTGAAACACCCCTCCATCCACACCGATAACCCGCATAAAGTTACAACACCGAATTTACATCACTTTGTCTAGCCTGATTCTAGTTTGCTGTTCAGCTACAATTGGCGCTTATTGTCTTACACCTGATTCCTTGATATTTTGCAAACCCAACTACTGATTGGGGAATTGGGCCGGAAACCCATGCAGTGCTTGAAGAACCTAAGAGGGGGACAAAGCCAGACTTGGACCGCCTTCTGGCTGCCATGTAACCTTTCTGGCCTGGTGCGACCTTAAGGTTGCTTGTTGCCCCTCTGGAGGGCCTGACCCTCTCGGCATTGCATGGTGTGCACGTCCGTTTGTCAAGGGCCTCTTCGGGTTGCGGAAGGCGCTCAAATGAGTACATGACACTGAGGGCCGATTGGTTTGTGGTTGGAGTTGGCACATGTTGTTGGAAGGGTAAGTCTTCAACCCAACTGTAACTGAATTGAGACAAGCCAAGCCAATCAAACCAAAGCAAAAAATGAGTACATGACACCGAGGGCTGCCGATTTGTTTGGTGAGTATGAAGCACGATGTTGTCTGGGAAGGTAAGTCTTCAACCACCCCTAACTGAATTGAGCCAAGCCAAGCAAGCCAATCAGCCCAAAGCAAATGAGATGGACTCTGAGGGCTGCAATAATTTGGTTGTGGTCTTGGTGTGGGTTGGTACGATGTGTTTGGAAGGTGCGACTGTCACCCACCCCTTACTGAATTGTGGCCAAGCAAGCCAACCAGACCGAAGCAACGAGTACATGACCCGAGGGTTGCAATTGGTTGTTGTGAGTATGAGGATATGAGAATTGTGTGTGAGAATTGGGAAAAATGACATATAGAAAACAATACGATACATAAACACAAAAAACAACTCCTCAAACCAAACAACCCACTCCCAACAACAAAAACAAACTCAATACAAACTTACAAACATACAACAAACACAAATAATCAAAAAAATAAAACCCTCCAACCCAAAACAACATCCATAAAAAAATCAAAACTCAAACCACAAACAACAATAAATAAAAACAATACAAACACTCCAACCCTACACACCATAAAACGTAACAAAAATATTATACAACACCAACACCCACTCACCCAACTACACCAACCTACAAAACAAAACAAACAATACAATAAAAACCTAAACCACATCAACCTACACACACTCACCAAACACCCAATCCCTCCAAACCCAAAACCCACTCCTTCCAAACCTACACCCCCTACAACCTACACCCACTCCAAACCCAAACCCCCACCCCTCCAACCCTACACCCACTCCAACCCAACACAAATCCCTCCAAAACTACACCCGTCCAAACCTACACCCCCTCCAACCCTACCCCCCTCCAACCCAACACCCACTCCCTCAAACCCTACCACCCCTCCAACCCAACACAACGCAGCGCTTCAGGCGGCTGTGAGGGACGGAGCAAGGGTGTGAAAGGCAACCCCGTGCGGCCAAAGAAAGGAAACGACAGCGATGCGATTGTGAATGGGTGCAGCAGTGATGATGAAGATGACGAGGATAACATCCACTAAGGCACAAGTGAGGTGTGTTCAGATTTATCAACACATTGGGCCATTTCACAACGATTTCGACTTGCGCCATAGCAATGACGATGACACATGATGATACCAACATCACGAATGACAAGTGAGTGGTGTTAAGATTATCAAAACATGGATTTCACAAACGATTGTGATTGGAGGCCAAAGTAGTAGAAAGTAAGATTTGATGAACATGATGATAATTAATAACATATCAGGAGGGAAAGTGAGTTGTGTGTTGAGGTTGACCAAAACGCTGCATTCCACAAGATGTGACTTGCACGCCAGCAATGAGATTGAGCATGATGATGCTTACAATAGCACAAAGGACAAGTGAAGTGTTGTGTGTTGAGGTTGACAAAACGTTACAGTTCACAACGATTGTTGATCTTGCCCACCAGCAGTGAGACGAAGATGATGAAGTAATATCACCAAGAAACGTGACTAAGTGAGTGTGTTGTTAGGATGATCAAAACGTTACGTTTCACTACGATGCTGGCCAGAAGATCAGTCAGTTATGATCAGCATGATGATGATGCACCCACCACCCCCTGGGGCATAGAAGGGGACGCGAAGTATGACATTACCACATCACCACCACACCCACTTCACTTCCACCCACCAACCCACCCACGCCACCACCCCCTGCCTGCACCACCCTTGGCATGTGCAGGAACTTCAAGCCGTATATGCATTTCAAGGATTGGAACGCTGAAGGGCGGGGGGGCATGCTCAAGATGAACAAACGCAGGCAGCAGGAAACACGGAAGGCTCGAAAATCGCTAAAAAAGTGCCAAGAGGTGGGGGATGCTGAGGGTGGGGGGGAGGGGTTCTGCTGTGAGTTGGGTGGTGTGTGGGGGGAGGGAGGAGGGCGTAGAGAGGGGGGCGGGGGGTTGAGTGTGTGGTGGTTTTGGGTGGGAGGGCGTGGGGCTGGGGGGTGGGGTGTGTGTTGGGGAGGGATGATTAGAGCGGGGCAGGCTAGTGAGCGATAGTGAGTGTGTATGGGTGCGTGTGTGTGTTGTACAGCAGAATGGAATGGGGAAACCGGTCAAAACCATTGCTCAAGACTCACTCATTCACTCCCTCTGCTGAAGATAAAGAAGCTGTGGGAACACAGAAGGCTGCCAATCGCTACCACAGTGTGCCAAGCATTGTGGGTGTTGGTGGGGGTGGGGCTGGAGTGTGTGTGTGCATCAGAATGGAATTGGAATATAATGGGTTCACACCCATTGCTCAGATGAACCAAAGGCTAAGGGAACACGGAATCAGGTGCGGCCTGGTTAGAGAAAACAGTGTGCAAGAGGTGGATATGGGGGTGGGTGGGGACGGGTGTGGGTGGGGGTGTGGGGGAGGGGAAAGTGGGTGGTCGGGGGGGATGTGGGTGCTGGGTTGTGTGCAGAATGGGATGGGGTTCACCCCCCACACCAAACCTTGGATCGGGATTATCCACCACCCCCACATACAGGGAGAGGAGGCGAACATATTTGGAAAAGAAAACAAAAAGCAACAGGAAACGATACAAACACAAAAACAAAACTCACCACACAAAAAACACACAAAACACAAAAACGGACACACAAACCACACAGCAAACACACATCTAGCAAACACACACACAACACACGACACAAAACTACAAACACACACACAAAAAAACACAAAGCAGAAAACACACACAGACAAAAACCAAACACACAAACACACACACACAACACACAAAAACCAAACACAAACCCTCACCTACAGTCCCCCACCACCTTCAGGAAGAGGAGGCCCTCCTCTATTGAAAAGCCAAGGCGCAGTCCGTGCCCGTGGTGCACCAGCTGGACCGGGTGCTGGCCGCCGTTGCCTCGCACTCTCCAGCGGTTCCATCTACCCTCCCTTGTCGGGACACAGGAGAAGGCACACATCGGCAACTTTTGTCCAACAAGCAATTGGGCCAGGTGTGTGTTGGTTGGTTGTGTGGTGGGTGTTGGGCATGTGTGTGGAGGGTATGTGAGGGTTGGGGAGGTGGGTGGTACATGTAGCCCACTGCAGGGACAGATATCAAGGCACCACATCGGGAACTTTGTCCAACCGGACAATTGCGCCGGGGTGGTAGGTGGGTGGGTCGTGGGTAGGGGGTGGTGTTGAATGGTTGGTGTTTGGTAAGTATGTGGGGTGGACGGTTATGTGAGGTTGTAGGGTAAGTGTACCTGTAGCCATGCAGGACTCAGCTCAGGAGAAGGACACCACATCGGTAACTTTGTCCGATAGGCAATTGGCCAGGGGGTGTTGGGTAGGGGGGGATGTGAGAGGGGGTGTGGAAGGTGTATAAGGGTTGGTAGGTGGGTGGACATGTAGCCCACTGCAGGGACACAGAGAAGGCACACATTGGCAACTTTGCCCAACAGGGCAATTTGGCCAGGTGGGTTGTTGGGAAGTGGTGTTTAGGGTTTATTTTAGGGAATGTGTTGGTTTACAGGAATGGCATCCCTAAGTATGTTCCCTTCCTTCTGGTGATTTTCCCTTCATGTCAATGTTAAGCATTCAGGTCTCAGGATTTGAAACCTGCACCCTCACAAAAACCATTATGAAAAAACACACACACAGCAAAAACCAGAAACCCACTAACACCCAAACACAAAGCCCAACAACACACCGCCCCACAACACCACCAACACACTACCAACCCAGCACACAAAATGAACAAAAAAAAACCACCATCCCAATCCCACCAGACACCACCACAACACCCCCGCCACCACCCACCCTCATACCCCCTTGCCCTCCACCAGGCCACAAAACCACCTTCATCCTCCACCACACAACACCACCACCTGGCCCTCCACCACCACCCCGTTCCTCATACACCCTGGCCCTCCACCACACCACCACCACCACCTACCCTCCTTACATCCTCAGGCCCCCTCCACCACACCACCCACCTCACCTCACCGAACCCTACCCTCCTACCCCCTGGACCCTAACTACCCACCAAAAAAGCAAAAGCACCACCAACATAAAAGAATGACAAAGGGAAATAAATAACACACAACCAAAAGCACAGAAAAAGAAAAAGAGAAACTGAACCAGTACGACGCAAGGGAAGAACAGCACACCAACAAAAACAAAGCACCCGCAGACACCCGGGACAGCCTACCACACAAAACAACACCAAGGAACCAAGCCGACCACACGGGACAGCACACCACCAAAACAAACAAACAACGAACCGCTCGACCCCGGGCCCGCGGCATCCACGACCAGCCACCACAAGAAAACGAAGACAAACAGGAGTCAGACAACAACAACATCAAAAAACAAAACGCACCCGCTAGACCAAGGGACCGGACACCACACCACACACACCAAAGGCACCAGCACAACGGGCCCGCCACGCTAAACCACCACCACCAGACGCACCAGACGACCCCACTGGGCCCTCCAAAACAACCACCACCACCAAAGCACCCTCCACCTGGCCCTCCACCAAACCACATCACCCTCACCACCCACACCACCTCCATACCTGGCCCTACAGATTATGCCGGGCCAGCCCAGGGGTGGTCTCATACTGCGGTTACCCGGGACGGCAAGACCGCCTGTGTGATGGAGTCCTAAAACAAGCAATACAATGAGGGCTCTGCAGCGTCAAGAACGTGCAACTTGTCACTCTCAACGCACTTTCCCTGCCCTCCCCAACAACACGTGTACAGCAAGTCTGGGAAATGGAAAAGTTGACGGGCCAGAGGGGTGTGGGCCTGCAAGTATAAAGCTGATGTTGGTGTTGGTGGGCAAGGGGGTAGGAGGGGGTGGTGGTGGGCCCACCGGGGGTTAGGGAGGGTGTGGGGGGGCAGGTGGTGGTGGTTGATGGCTGGTGACCGTGCAAGTGAGCTGTGGGGGACAAGCTGGTGTTAGGCCTACCAAGGTGATGTTGACTGTGGTGGTTGGGGGGTTGTTGATGGCGTGGGACCTGCAAAGTGAGCTGGTGGGGGCAAGATGGGTGTTGGCCTCCAATGTGAGCCAAATGTGTGGTTGGTTGGTTGATGTGGCGGTGGACCTGCAAGCGGAACTGGTTGGGCTGCAAGGTGAAGCAATGTTGTTTTGGTTGTTGGTTGGTTGTGTTAGTGGACCTCAAGCTGAACTGGTTGTGGGCGCAAGGTGAGCGACTGTTGTGTTGGTGGTGGTTGGTTGCTGGCGGTGGACCTGCAAGTGAACTGGTGTGGGCCTGCAACGGTGAGCGACTGTTGTTGTTGGTGGTGTGTTGGTTGATGGCGGTGGACCTCTGCAAGCTGAACTGGTTGTGTGGGCCAGCAAGGTGACGACTGTTGTTGGTGGTAGTTGGTTGGCGGTTGGATGGCGTGGTGGACCTTGCAAGCTGAACAGGTGGGGCCAGCAAGGCTGAGCAGACTGTTGTTTGGTGGTGGTTGGTTGGCGGTGATGGCGGTGGACCTGCAATGCTGAGCTGGTGTGGACCTGTAGGGTTAGCTGTGAACCCTAACCCAACCCAACCCTGTGACCCCACAGTTCTTGCCCCCTCAAACCCTCACCCTCCACTCCAAATGCAGAGCACTAGCAGCCCTGGAGGCAATGTTCTCTGTCGTGAAGTGAAGCTATCCACCTGCGCCCTCTTAAAGAAGATAGCCCAACCCCCCGACCCTAAACCATCACACACAATCCCCACCCCACACACCCACCCCAAACTTGCCCCCACAGCACTGTGCCCCCCTAACCCTCACCCTCCACTCTACCGTAGAGCGTCAGCAGCCCTGGAGGCAAGTTCTCTCCGCAGCTGCCACTCCACCTCTACGCCCCCCAACGTCGAGGACCAGTGCTACTGGTGGATTGAAAATCGACGTGTTGACCACCAAGGACCAAGCGGTAGGGGCACCTCATAATGTTATTCTATTATGATTGCCAGGTGCAACAAAAACAAAAGTCAAACGGCTGACCACTGACTCACGCCTCCTAATAAGGCGTACTTATGTATTGCCAGCTGCCTACCATCCACACACCCACACACACCACAGACCACAACGCACACCACACACAACACCTTCCCCCCCACACACCCACCACACACATCCACACACACGGCTCCACCTGACCCTCCCAGGTGCTCACAGCCTCTGTGAATGGGCCCGTCCACCCTTGCTCCCTTCCAAAACCAGTTTGCTACCCAGCACCTTGCTTCACTCCATCTCCCTCACCCCCAAACCCTCTATAAACCCAATCCCCCCACCCCCCCCAACCACTCTCCGCCTCCACCCCTCCCAGCTCTCTGTACAAACCTGTGGAGGCCGTCTTACCCTGCTCCCTTCCCAAACCATTTCGCTCACAAAGACCCTTGCCTCACCCTCTCCC
The DNA here is from genome assembly GCA_013435795.1 of Chlamydomonas sp. ICE-L. Classification (NCBI taxonomy): domain Eukaryota; kingdom Viridiplantae; phylum Chlorophyta; class Chlorophyceae; order Chlamydomonadales; family Chlamydomonadaceae; genus Chlamydomonas; species Chlamydomonas sp. ICE-L. The sequence continues at coordinate 3,998,583 of JACBWV010000506.1, forward strand.
CCTACCACCTAACACCCCACACCCTCACCCCTCCCCCCAACCCACCCCTCACACCCCCACCACCTCACCCACCCATCCCACCCTTCACCTCAAGCACCTCACCACACCCTCACCCCTGCCTCACCCTCTCTCCTCCCTCAAACCCACTCACCCTCTGACCCACTCCTCCTCCCCTCCCTGCCCCCCCCTCCACCCACACACCCACTCCCCGCCTTTCCCTCCCCAGCTTGCTATAACCTCTTAAGTGGCCCACCCAGCCCCGGCCCCGCTAGCTGTCATGGGTAACTCAACACCCACCATCTGACTCTCGAGTACTTTCGCATGCCTCCACCCCTCATCAACCCACCCACTCCCCACCTCTCCCTCCCAGCTTCTGTAAACCTCTTAAGGGCCCACCCGCCCGGCTCCCGCCTAGCTGTATGGGTAACTCCAACACCACAATCTCGACTCTCGAGGAATTCCCGCATTGCCTCTCACTCTCCTCATCCACCCACCCAACTCCCCACCTCTCCCTCCCAGGTTCTGTACAACCTCTTGATGGCCCACCCGCCCCGGGCTCCGCTAGCTGTCATGGGTATCTCCAATACCCACGATCTGACTCTCGAGTACTGCCCCGCATTGCCAGCCGCCTATCGAACAGCAAGCTCGCATTCAACCCCTACAGCATGGCACAGCTTAAATCCATTGTGGGGGGGCGACTAACGGGAATGGATATCATTGCCGATGCTGCCATTGACCTTGCTGTCAGGAAGGTGGGTGTGGGTTGTCAGGAACTGCTAGGCTACGGGGGTTCTGAGGACATCTGATCAGGGGTGGGTGGGGAGTTGGGTGGGTGGGGAGGCGGGTCTGGGTTGATGGAAGAAAAGGCAGTGGGTGGAAGGGGAGGTGGGTCTGGGTGGGTGTAAGAGGAGGCAGTGGGTGGGTGCAAGGGGATGCAGTGGGTGGGTGGAAGAGGAGGTGGGCCTGGGTTGGTGTAAGAGGAGGCAGTGGGTGGGTGCAAGGGGCTGCAGTGGGTGGGTGGAAGGGGAGGTGGGTCTGGGTTGCTGGAAGAGGAGGCTGTTGTCGGGTGCACAACATGACACAGCTTAAACCATTGTGGGGGGGCGAATAACGGGAATGGATATCATTGCCGATGCTGCCATTGACCTGGCAGTCAGGAAGGTGGGTGGGGGTGGGGGTGGAAGGGGAGGTGGGCCTGGGTGGGTGGAAGAGGAGGCAGTGGGTGGGTGGAAGAGCATCATCCACAGGCGACGTGCAATTATTTACCACATCAAACCCTTCCTTACCACAATTATTTACCACACCACACCATTTCTTACCACACAGAACTGGGCACAATAATTTACCAACCACACCCTTCCTACCAAACCCTTCCTTAGCACACACACATACTGGGGCACAATTATTACCAAACCACACCTCCTTACCGCACACACATACTGGGCACAATTATTTACCAAACCACACCCTTCCTTACCACACACACATACTGGGCCACATTATTTACCAAAACCACACCTTCCTTACCAAACCCTTCCTTACCACAACCCTCTTAGCACAACACAATACTAGGCACAATTATGTTACCACACCACACACCCTTCCTTACCACAACCTTTCTTAGCCACACACATACTAGGCACAATTATTTACACACCACACCCTTCCTTACCACACACACCATATGGGCACAATTATTACCACACCACACCCTTTTAGCACAACACACACTAGGGCACAATTTTTACCACACTACACCCTTCCTTACCACACACAAATAATGGGCACAATTATTTACCACACCCACAACCCTTCCTTACACACAAACACATACTGGGCACAATATTTTGCAATGTCGCAGGTCCATTAGTGATATGATATGATGTCGGCAGTCTGACTAGGCTAAAGGTACCATTTAAAAACAATGTCCATTTGATGCAATTTGTATGATAGCATACTCACTTTGGCCAACATCAATGATTGCTGACCCTCCTCTTTTGCCATGCCTACAGGTGCATCATCCACCAGTGACGTGCGACTATTTACCACATCCTTCCTTCATCACTCATAACTGGGCACAATTTTTTGAATGTGGCAGGTCGTTCATCCACCGGTGACGTGCGACGAGTGCTGGAGTCTTGCGCCGCTCCCTTGATATGGCAAGAGAACGACTTGAGGAAGTGGGAGGAAGACAGCAAACCGCCGCAAACAGCAAGGGCTAGTCACGGTGCGTCTACCTCCTTCTGTCCCCCCCAATCCGGAACCCAACACACAAAAAAAAAAAAACCCACAACCAACACGCAGCAGCTTCAAGTAATAACCTTACACCAGTCAACTCCCCAAAAAACCTCAAACCAACACCACACCCTCTTTAGAGAGAACAACGCAAGGGCCTAGTACGGTAAGTATACCATCTGCTGTCCAACAATGGAAATACCCCCCCCCCCCTCACACTCACCCCTCTTTCACTACGAGAGAACAACAGCAAGGGCCTGTTCACGTACGTCTCTCACTCCTCTTATACCCCCCCCTAAAATCCCCCTCCCCCCCCCCCCCAAATAATCCCCCCTACACTCCCTACCCAATCCCCCACCCCGCCCTTCAATCTAATCCTCAACCCCACCCCTCACCCTCCACCCCTTCTTTCCCTCGAGCAGAACAAATACGTGCTGAAGGCCACAGTGGGACGTACGCATCCATCACATGTAGTTATATTCATGTCCCCCCCCCCACCCCCCCCCCCCCCCCAAAATTCCCCTCACCCTCACTCCCTCCCCCAATCCCCCAACCCCGCCGTTTAAATCCCAAATCCTCACCCCCCCCTCACCTCACACCTACTTTCCCTACGAGGCAGAACAAATACGGTGCTGAAGGCCACAGTGAGACGTACGCATCCATCCACATGCAGTTCTTGAGATCATGCAAGCCGTTTGAAAAGCTCATATGGTTGCGCTCAGATTGAGATGAGGGGCCACCAAGAAACAGGGAGACCACGCCCCAGGTAGGTGGACCCCCCCACACACCACCACCACCATGACGTGTGCGAGGCTGTTAAGTGTGTGTTAGGGCTTTGTGTGCATTGGATTGAGGGCCAAGGTGGGTGAATGTGGGTGTGGAATGTTTAAATTGGCTATGGTGGTTGCGCTCAGCTTAGATGAGGGCTACCAAGAAGTAGGAGACCAAGCCCCAGGTAGGTGTTCATGTTGTGCTCTCCCCTAAGCCCCTCCCCCACGAGGGTTGCCTAGTGGACCCCCCCCCAACCCAACCCCAACCCCCGCATGAGGTGTTGCTAGACTTTAGTGGCATTGGATCATCATGGTTGCGCTCATGCTCAAGATTAGAGCTGCAAAGAAGCAGGAGACCACATCCCAGGTAGGTGGAACCCCCCCCCCACAAACACACATGAGAGTGCTAGTGGACACCCTTCTCCAGCCCCATGAGTTGTCTAGAATGTCGGGTGAGGGTGAATATGAGTGTGTGGGTGGGTCTGTGCATTGGCTCGCCGGGTTGTGCCTCCTCTCCCTCCCCACCCCGGGGAGAGTGCTAGTGGACGGCCCCCCACCCCACCCCACGAGGTGTGCTAGTCGTTGGTGTGCGTTTAACTCTTAGTATGCATTGTTAATGGATGCTCCCCCCACACCCCACCCCCTACCCTCACACGCACCCTCACCCCCCTGAACCTAGCACCCAACCCACGCAACCCCACCCAACCCTCCCACCCACTGCAACCCCACCCACCCACGCAACCCCACCCACCCTCCCAACCAAACCTAAACCCCCACCCACCCTAACCCCCCACCCACCCTCCCACCCCCCACCCACCCACCCTCCACCCACCCACCTCCCACCCAACCCCCAACACCACTCCCCACGCAACGCAGGCCCTCCACACCCTGAACACACCACCTGGGTCTGATCATGCGGAAGCCAAGTTGCCCTCGGCTGGCACCGTTTGTGGCGGCTGCTAGCTGGCCTGGGGTCAAAACGCCTGCTGGCACCAGATCCAGGCTGGCGCCACATCAAGATGAAGGTCAGCTTCAACGTGACGGTGGATGACGTTTTGTGGTGGCGGCTTAAAGAGGATCTGGCTTGGCCTCGGTCCACGTCAATTGGGGGCCTCCTAGGACAACGATCCAGCCTGGCTCACATCAACTTACGGTGGATGCGTTATGGTGGCGCTTAAAAGAGGACCCTGGCTTGGCCTGAGTCCACCAGTCAGTCGGGGGCCTAGGACACCCAAAGGTGCTTTGTGCACCATTGTGCTACATAAAGACAGTGCTTAGTTTCTTTGGACAAAACAGGAACGGACTTTAGGGGGCCATAGCCCCCCAGTTTCTTTGGACAAACAGGAACGGACTTTAGGGGGCCATAGCCCCCCAGTTCTTTGGACAAAAAACAGGAACGGACTTTAGGGGGGCCCCCAGAAATGAAAAAACTATGGAGGGCCACAGCCCTGTTTAGTGCTGTTTCACTTAGGGACCAACGGCATCATATAAGAGTTGATCAAGGGCAAGTATGATATCATATATGTATAGTGGTAACTAGACGCGTCCCATCACATGATATCATACAGGCCTATCTAGTCTGTTCTACTTAGCTGTTGTTGTTTCAGTACCACAGATCACGGTATTCCCTAGTAGATAGCTACGACAGAGGTCCACATGACCAAACATGTTGCTAGCAACCAAATGGTCAGTCAGCCAGCTAGCAACAACTTGGTCAGTCACCCAACAGCAACACAGCTGCCGTGTATCAATGACATGGTCTGTCATCAGCTAGAAACAACATGGTTCAGTAGCCAGCTGCAACATGGCTGCCGTGTATCAATGACATGGTCAGTCAGCCAGCTAGCAACAGGCTGCCGTGTATCAATGACATGGTCTGTCAGCCAGCTAGCAACAACATTGGTCAGTCAGCAGCAAGCAACACGGCTGCCGTGTATCAATGACATGGGTCTGTCAGCCAGCTAGCAACAACGGTGGCGGTATCAATGACATGGTCGTCAGCCAGCTAGAACGCGGCTGGCGTGTATGGATGACATCCATAGGGGCGACCTGAAAAAATGACCTATTCCACTAATCAGTGGCTGGTTCTTTTAACTCGACTAGCTTACAGGCTCCAGCCAGCAATTGGGTCGAAGCCGTCTTCAAAGTAACAATGGACAATTAAAATCAATAATATTGTACAAAACACACATTAGCTGCTTCTCTCATAACTAATACCCCCCCCCCCCCCCCCCCCCCCCTCCTGGTCTGGCTGAATAGCCAGGCATGGAGCTGCCTAGAAGCTGCTGGTTGTGGAAATACCCCCTACCCCCTCCACACACACTGTTCTGCCTGAATATCCAATAGGACATAGAGCTGCCTAGAAAGCTGCTGTGGTTTGGAAACACCTTCCCCCCCTGTTCTGCCTGAATAGGCAATGGGACATGGAGCTGCCTAGAAGCTGCTGGTTGTGGAAATCACCTCCGCTCCCTGTTCTGGCTGAATAGGCACTCGATACACTCATAGGCAGCTCCCTGAGCCAGCAACTGTGGCACACCCTACTTTTTTCACCCAGCAGTTCTGGCATGCCAGAAGTTGTGGTTATGCCAGCGTCCAGTTGCACCAGGAACATGGTTACGTGGCTTCAGCCAGCAATTTGGCTGCTAGCCGTCTTTGGTAGTAACAATAAATTACCTGGAAAAATAACGTTGCACTAGGCCGCTCCAGGTTGAATGGCCAGCTAGAGGATCTGACTAGAAGCGCTACTGCTACAGCCGTACAGAAACGCTCTGAGCTGTTCAGTGCAGGGTACTTCCATTGACCAACTGGCCAGCGCTTTAGCGCACTTCAAAGAGAAAAAAATTGCGCTTTGTAGTGCAAAAAGCGCAAAAATGCTTGCTACGCCCAAAAGCGCGCGCTGGAAGTACCTGGTTCGGTTTTGAGCCGACTTTTTGACAATTGATGTGTGTGGATTTGTTTAAATGGACTTTGCATTGCTAGTAGAAGAAGAAATTAATTATTGTTAGTAGAGGAAGAAAATTGAGAGACATCGAAAAATGTGTATCACACATGACAAGGGAAATTCAGGAGACCCGGCTATTGGAGGCGAAACATCCTTTTTGACAAAATGTTGTCTTGCCATGTGTGGATCAAGACCCCACACACACACACTCCTACCCCCTACTAACATCTCCTAGACCCACTTGTGCTTGGTGAACCCTCCTGCACTCAGTTGGGAACATGTACACCCCCCAACCCACCCCCAACCACAGATCAGATCTTAATCCTTGCTTTCGGTATCTACCGTAGGTTGTATAGTATTGATTATTGAATAGCTACGTTTTTTCCAGTAACAATGGGCTGCACACCCCTCCAACTCCCCGTGCGAGCTATACAAAAAGAAAATGTAAACATCCAAGAATTGTCACAATGACCTATAAGGACAACCCCAGTGGGATAAGGGAACCGGATCGTAAGTATAAGATGCCTGAGCCGACATCGCATCTAGATGCCAGTTACCTTGCCGGTCGACAACCCTCCGGACGGGCCCAAGCGCACTCAAGGGGGAACCCCGCACCTGCCTCAATTTTTGACTTTGCTCTGCCACTGAGCCATTCGGTTTTGATCGGCGATTATACACCCCACTCCTCATGTTATAACTGGGTGTAGAAAGTATAAGACTGTCCATATCAAGAGTGCTGCCTTTGGAACTTGATCTTGGTTCTTCTTAACTTGAATGTGGGCTTCATGGTCGCTTTCATGGTCCAAAAGCGGCTAGTAGCACCCCAAAGACTGCTTGGAGCACCATGGGCTACAAAAAACAGTTGCTTAGTTTCCTTGGACGACCCCGTAGCAATTGGCGGAGAGTGTGATACCGGAGCGACAGGTGGGCACTGGAATCGAGTGCAGCGGACCGAAGCCGAAGACATAGTTAATAAAATAATAAGTGTCAGGGTTATGCCCGGGAATACGTGCTTACCAACAAGGCGAATCTGGGGTAGGGGTGCTCAAAATCAACCGCCACGCTAGCATAAGTGTCACCATACATGCCGGTGAATGTGTTACATGAAATCATGTGGTGAAATGTGCGTGTTTACACATATTAGCCCTCTAGAGTGTGTGTGGCACACACAAGCCATGTCATGTTACCATTACCTGTGTATGGGCAATTATAGGGTTTGTTGTAACAAGAGGAAACCGATTTCCCAAACCTGAGAAAAAATGATTCCTGTACACTACCTGATGGTGCAATGCAGAAGTGAAGGTCGAGAGAAGCTTCTTCTGTTCATCCATGAATGTATGAAAAGACTGGATCAAGTATTTTTTTTTTATAGGTATGAATGTACCGTATGATTAGCTTTTTTCGTACTGTTTTTTCATCTTTCAAAAGAAGGGGGAAAAGTGATTTGTTCGCGTACCGGAATGCGGTAATTTTCCTGGTATATTTATTTTGATTGCCAAAGACGGCGAGCAGCTAAAGTGCTGGCTGAAGCTATGTAACCAAGTTCAAGTTCAAGTCACAAGGGAACCAATATCTTTTTATGTACGTTGTTACAGTCAGGAGTGGGCCAAACAGGCTAAAAGGGCTTGCACAACCGTGACAGGAGGGGCTAACACGAAGACACTGATGAACTGAACCCCATTACCCCAACAAGCTTTGGGTGCTAATAGCAGCTTTTGGCCCCCTCCCCAAAAACAACCCAAAGAGGCTCTAATGTAACACCCCCAAAACACCAAGGAACATAATGTAGCACTTGTGCTACAATAGTAACTTCAATAAAACTCTATGAGCAACTTGCTCACAGCCCTCCTGAAGAAAAATGAAATGTCTAAGGTCCTATCTACAGCACGTGACTGCACTCTGCTGGGTACCACATGTAGTCATTTTTGGTTGCGCTTTGTGCGGACTGCCTTAATCTGGGTTGCACTTAAGACTGGACCGAAAACGGACATCTGTGAGCTGCGCCCGCATGGGGTTTTAAAAAATTGCGTCAATTGCGCAGTCGGGGTCCCAAACCATGCACGCTAAAGCGCAATAGCGCGCGTCATGTATACCCTGGCACACTGTAGCAGCGAGTAAATGCAATCATGACATCCATCGTACTAATGTTGTAGCTCAATCCTAGCTGAACTTAACTACATTATACTACCCTTCTTCAAAACCTGAGCTAACCCACGAGCTGCACTCAACAAGCAGTCAGCTACGCCCAAGCTACTTGTCAGGTACCCCTTCTCCTGGGGCTATTTTCAGCTATCCTTGTTGAGCCAAGACCAGCACCTAGTTCTCAAGAAAAAATCAGCTACTTATTGGCTACTTCTTAGCTAACCCCTTCATCCTGGAAGACAAGGACAATGGTTGCCTGTTGGGGACGTGAGGGGACTGGTCCTTCAGTGTGTATCCGAAGCCAGTATCTAGTTGCTTTCCACTGGGCCCAAAAACTCCTAGGATGCGTCTCGAGAAGTTGTGTTGAGGACCGGCTACAGAGGCAAGAAGGGGGTTAGAGGGGTGTGTGAGTGTGTGTGTGTGTGTGTGTGGGGGGGGGGGGGGGTAGGGCATAACGCTGGTGTGGTGAATTGATGATGGGGGTGCATTTGTGTGTGTGGTGTGGGTCGCAAGAAGGGGGGAGGGTTCAGGCATGAGGTCTGTGTGTGAATTGATGATGGGGGTGAATTGGTGTGTGTGTGTGGCGCAAGAAGGGGGGGGTTCAGGGCATGAGGTCTGTGTGTGAATTGATGAGGGGGTGCATTTGTGTGTGTGTGTGGGTCGCAAGAAGGGGGGAGGGTTCAGGGCATGAGGTCTGTGGTGTGAATTGATGATGGGGGATTTGTTGTGTGTGGGGGGGGTCGCAAGAAGGGGGGAGGGTTCAGGGCATGAGGTCTGTGTGTGGAATTGATGATGGGGGTGCATTTGTGTGTGTGTGTGGGTCGCAAGAAGGGGGGAGGGTTCAAGGCCTGAGGTCGTGTGTGAATTGATGATGGGGGGTGCATTTGTGTGTGTGTGTGGGGTCGCAAGAAGGGGGGAGGGTTCAGGGCATGAGGTCTGTGTGTGAATGATGATGGGGGTGCATTTGTGTGTGTGTGTGGGTCGCAAGAGGGGGGAGGTTCAGGGCATGAGGTCTGTGTGTGAATTGATGATGGGGGTGCATTTGTGTGTGTGTGGGGTCGCAAGAAGGGGGGAGGGTTCAGGGCATGAGGTCTGTGTGAATTGATGATGGGGGGTGCATTTGTGTGGTGGTGTGGGTCGCAAGAAGGGGGGGGGTTCAGGGCATGAGGTCTGTGTGTGAATGATGTGGGGGTGCATTGTGTGTGTGGGTGGGTCGCAAGAAGGGGGGAGGGTTCAGGGCATGAGGTCGTGTGTGTGAATTGATGATGGGGGGTGCATTTGTGTGTGTGTGTGGGTCGCAAGAAGGGGGAGGGTTCAGGCATGAGGTCTGTGTGTGAATTGATGATGGGGGTGCATTTGTGTGTGGTGTGTGGGTCGCAAGAAGGGGGAGGGTTCAGGGCATGAGGTCTGTGTGTGAATTGAGATGGGGTGCATTTGTGTGTGTGTGTGGGTCGCAAGAAGGGGGGAGGGTTCAGGGCATGAGGTTTGTGTGTGAATTTATGATGGGGGTGCATTTGTGTGTGTGTGGGGTCGCAAGAAGGGGGAGGGGAGGGTTCAGGGCATGAGGTCTGTGTGTGAATTGATGATGGGGGTGCATTTTTGTGGTGGTGTGTGGGTCGCAAGAAGGGGGGAGGGTTCAGGGCATGGGGTCTGTGTGTGAATTGATGATGGGGGTGCATTTGTGTGGTGTGTGGGTCGCAAGAAGGGGGAGGGGTTCAGGATGAGGGCTGTGTGTGAATTGATGATGGGGGTGCATTTTGTGTGTGTGGTGTGGGTCGCAAGAAGGGGGGAGGGTCAGGGCATGAGGTCTGTGTGTGAATTGATGATGGGGGTGCATTTGTGGGGTTGTGGGGGTCGCAAAGAAAGGGGGGAGGGTTAAGGAGGGTTCAGGCATGAGCCGCCTCGGCTGGAGTGTGGGCGATTTAGCCTGGGCTGTTCTAGCCTCGGCCTCAGCCTTGGCCCTGACCTTTAAATTTGTTTTCATCCGTTGCTATAAAACAAGCGCGGGATTCCTGCTGTTGAGCTTCAAACTGCTAAACGAGACTCTTTGTGCTCTAGTGTGTGAAGTCTGGGTGGCGTCCAGACTGGACGTACCTTCAGTACATCCATCATTACACACTGGGTGTAATCAACCAACAACTGCAGATTCCTAAAGCTTTCGTCGAGGCGTTTTGGTGGTGGTGCGCGGCACGTTCCATTCAGGCCACAGACGAAGAAGTTGTGAAGAAATTTTGAGATCGGCCTCGACCCCCCCCCCCCCCCCCCTCCCTTTGGCCCCCCCCATATCTCAGCCCCTAGGCACTTTTTTTAAAACTTTTCAATGGTTTCGGGGTCTACGACCAAAATCTGAGATGATTAAGCGGTGTGCCTCCCCACATCGTTTGATGGCCCCCCGCACTTACAGTCCATGCTTTAAAGATGGCTAAGTCAATGAGCTTGGAGAGTGGGGCACTGTTATCTATTATGAATGAATTACTTACATATATAGCACCGGTATTTGAATGAAAATAATATATGCATACAATACATACTGATTACACACATACATATCATGCACACATTCTGATGCACTTACAGTCATAGCTTTAAGATGGTGAGTCAATGAGCTTGGAGAGTGGGGCACTGTTATCTACTACGAATTAATTGCATACATACATACGTACCTACTGGTATATGAATCTTTAATATTTAGCACTTGAGCCCGTCGTACATGACAGGAAGACCCTGTGGCCACGTCAGCGGCAGGTCTCGGAAAATCGAGATCCGAAACCAAAGAAACCAATGCCTGAAACCACGCGCTAAACCCGAACTGGAAACTATTATAAATAGGATATGGATTAATACATGTATATCATTTAAGAATTCGCGATTCACTCACAGTCCATGGCTTTAATAGGCTGAGTCAATGAGCTGGAGAGTGGGGCACTGTTACCTCCAGTAATGGTGACTGAGGGTTCCTGAGGTGTGCTTTTGTGAATTCTTCCGCAACTCGAAGGTCAGGGTGAGCTTGGTCCCAAATTTTGAGGGGGCTCGGGGTAGAGCAGTGGGGAAGGTGGTGGGCTTCCTCATGGTGCCATGTTATCTGGGGGGGGGACCTGGGTATGGGGGGGGGTAGCTAATTTTGTGGATTTGTGGGTTTGTGGTACCTGGGTTGTGGTTGGGTGGGTGGGTTGGGTTGGTTGGGTTGGTGGGTGAATATATGGGTACCTGGGTTAGGTGAACAAATGAGTGCTTGATTTCCACCAGATGCGACCCACAGTTTTCTGCTATGTGCAGGAATTATGCGACGACATAGCTTTTATCAATCATGGCAAAAATCATCATCGGGAAAAAGACTTTTGTTTCAGAGCATTAAACAGGATATAGTGGGTTAAAAGACATCAGCAAACATGTAGGGACAGGCATATCAAATGATTTCGAGGCGGTATGATATAATATGATATCATACAAATTGCATCATATGATTCTATATAAATGATAACTTTAGCCTAGTCAGACTGCGGCATCATATGATATCGTATGATGACATGATATTTATTGCCGCTCCCAAGTAACATGCCATGAATAATAACCTGGCTTGGTAGCGGAGAACTAACCATGGCTCATGCAGAAGCAAGAAAAACACAACACAACACAAACTCATGCTCAAATGCTACTCACTAGTGTGTTGTGGTGTTGTGTTTGTGGGGGGTGGGGTGTGTGTGTGTGGTTTGTGTGTGTGTTGTGTGGGTGTGCTGTGTGGGTTGTGGTGCGTGTGTGTGTGGTGTGTCGTGTGTGTGTGTTTGTGGGTGTGTGTGGTGTGTGTGTTTGTTGTGTGTGTGTGTTGGGTGTGTGTGTGTAGTGTGTGTGTTGTGTATGTGTGTGTGTGCTGTGGTGTGTGTGTTTGGGCATGTGTGTGTAGGTGGTGTGTTTGTGTGGTGTGTGTGGTGGATGTGTGTGTGTGTAGTGTGGTGTGTAAGTGTGTGTGTATGGAATGTGTGTTGTTGTGTGTGTGGGTCGTTGTGTGTGTTGTGGTGTGCGTGGTGTGTGTTTTGTGTGTATGTGCGTGGTGTGTGTATGTGTGGTTTGGTGTGGCGTGTGTGTGTGGTGTGTGGGTTGTGTGTGGGGGGGGGGGGGGGGGGGGGGGGGGGGGGGGGGGGGAGGGCGGGAGCATGCCATCAAATGCAATTAAGCTATACCGACTCCATCCTTGTCTCAATACATCCAAAAACTCCAGGTACTGCAAGTTGGGAACGGCTATATGATATCATATGAGAGGAGGGAGGGGTGATATGTAGGGAGGGAGCGGTCACGTTGAGACGCATGGTGTAAGGGAACGGCAAATGATATCATCATTGAGAGAGGGTCAGTTGAGACGCACTGTGTAGGGAACGGGCCCCATTGAGATATAATGATGACGAGGGTGGGGTGCTATGTAGGGAGAGAGGGCCCAGGTGAGATGTAGTGCGTAGGGAACGGCACAGATACTCATATTTGGAGATGAGGGTGGGGTTGGCTAGTGTAGGGAGAGAGGGTCACGTGAGTTGATGGTAGGGAACGGATCCATGATATCATATGAGAGAGGGGGGGGTTGGCTTATGTAGGGACGAAGGTCAGTTGAGTGAATGCGTAGGGAAACGGCTTTACATGATATCAATATGAGAGGGGCGGGGTGCTATCGTAGGGAGGAGGTGCAGTTGTAGACGCATGTGTAGGGAACGGCATATGATATCTACGAGAGAGGGGGGTGTGCTGGTGCTATGTAGGGGAAGAGAGGGTCAGTTGAGACGCATGTGTAGGGAAACGGACCTCTGATCTCATATAGAGAGAGTGGGGTGGTGCTATGTAGGGAGAGGGGCCAGTTGAGAGTATGCGGAGGGCAAACGGCTACACTGATATCATTTGAGAGAGGGTGGGGTTGCTAGGTGGAGAGAGGGTAGTGAGGTGTGACATTGCGTAGGGAACGAGCTAATGATATCATTAGAGAGAGGGGGGGGTGGGGGTGCTATGTAGGGAGAGAGGGTCAGTTTGAGGATGCATGTGTATGGAACGGCAAAATGATACTATGTGAGAGAGGGTGGGGGTACAGCAGGTAGGGAGAGGGGCCTGTGTTGAGACACATTTGCAGGGACATGGCAATATGATTATAGATGATGCTGCCAGTTCTGACTAGGCCAAATTTACCATTTATAGACAATGTATATGATGCATGGGTATGCGTCGTTACTGCATGTGTGTATGTGCGCATGTGCATGTGATGTATGTATGCATGTATTATGCGTATTGTGTTGCATATGTGGTGCGGGGGGCCTAATGTCTTCATTGAGTGAAAAGCTAAGGGTGCTGCACACGTCATAGTGTTTTTGATTTGTGCATGTGCATGTGTTTGTGCACTGTGTGTCATGTTGGCATTGTGTTTTGTTGCCATGTGCAGTGCCATAATGTTTTTTGTTACCGTCCGGGGGGTTAGCCAAATAGGCCTAAAACAATATGGCCAACACTTGGAATTCGGGGGGGGCTAAAAGAAGAAGAAAATAGATGAAATGGACCTCTGGTCCACTGTGGTGGCTTACTACGTAATGATTCTGGGGACAGTTCATCAGCGGGTAGGTAGTTTCAATTTACCATCTCTTGAATGGAAATTCATTGTTGTCTTGATTCTTTTGCGAGGTGGAGCAGACGCTGAAGCCTAGTAGGCCCACCCCTGCGCAGATGTAATCCTGTACCTTCTACCCAGATCCACAGGACGTGTTGACCTTATCATCGCAGCACGGCTTGCTCCAAGCCTCGCACAGCCATGTGAAGACAATGTGAAAGCAATGCGACATCCTGAGCGCCAAATCGGCATTAACCATACGACACATTACATCCCAACACCAAATTAGCCTGCCCAAATTGATGCCGCGCACGTACTTGGCCGGGGAGGTGGGGGGGTGTGGTAGCAAGGGGTTGTACGTGGTGACGTGACCCGCCACTGGGGACCAATGGGGAGTCTGTGAGGGGGGCGGGGACGGACAAACCGAGGTAGGTAAGCGACTAAGACATGTGACTCTGCGACAGGGAAGGCGAGGGGAGCGGGATGGGGGGGGGTGCGAATGGGGGTGACGGGGGTGGGGACTCTAGGCAGACTAGTTGTGCTCATTGGCATCTGGTTATTCGCAGGGGGGGGGGGGATTGGAGAATCGGGGAGACGATGAGCAGCCCGGGTGGAAAAACCATGTACTGCACTATCCAATATGTGCGGTGACAGGGGTGGGACAGAAATACTCCGAGTTGTTTGTCCCAAGCGCAGCAGCGGGCAAACGGAAGGCCCAACACCAAATCATATGAAGGTCTTAGGTAGTGTCGAGTGTGTAGGGCGGTGTGTGCTGGTGGTGGAGGGTGGGTGGGGTGCATTTACTACGCAGTTGCACGCACGATTTGGCTCATGGGCCTCGCCGCTGGGTATGGTAAAATGCTGTGGGGAGAACCATTATGACAGGAAAAAGAGAAGCACGTTTGTGCTATTAATACGTCGTTGATGAGAACTAATGAAGTGCGCTGACATCTGGGCGTTCGGGCCTGTGGTGGGACCAATATAGGCCGTCGTGTGTTGTACGATGTGCGTTGTGTGTATGTTGGTTTGACCCTGCTGGGGCCTGGGAGCAGGCTGGCAGTTCGCGTACCATCCTGACCCCGCCCGCCCCCCGTCCCTTGCCCCCTTATGGTGACCCACCCCCCCCCATGAACATCGAATCCACTTCAGGCGAGGACCCGGATTATGAGGCAAGCGAAGGAAGGATTCGCAAGCGCCCTCTCGATCTCGTGGCCCATCTCAACCGGACATGCCTTTGAACACATTACTTGACCAATATCACGCATGTTACTGTCAGGGGGGAGCCAATGGTACTTAACAGTTCTACTTTTGAGACTGATATTCAACCTTCGCCATCAAACAAACACAGATCCTATTACTGATTCCACCAATTAAAACACGTCATGCATCGACCAGGAGGGTTGGTGTTCTATCGGCACCTCTGTGGACAACCTTTATGGTGATTTCCTGGCTGCCGGAGTTACCGGGATAGGCCCTTAACACCAGGCCCCTCCGTGCGATATATTTCGTCTTGATAACTGTCAGGCTGTCCAATTACGGTAACAACAAGGGCCAGGGGTACTACATTTTGTCAAATTGCCCAGCGCGTAAGACAACAACGCAAATTGGTCAGCGCTTTGAAGTGCAAAAGATTCAAATACTGGCCACTGCGCAAACAGGGGTTTAAAAACTGACAAATCGAGCTGGGGACTACAAAAAGCATAACAAAAATCGCCGCTTGCAGCACACGTTTTGTAGTTATATACTTGTGATTCGGAGAGGAGTAGTGTGCAGAGCACAGAGGACGGAGGGGAAGGACGTTAAGGATAATCATTAAATTACATTCTGAAGAATCAGAGGAATTAGAGGAGTTAAAAAACTAGAGTGGACAATAAAAACTATTATAGGAGTGGGTACAATAGCATTTGTAAACTCATCAGGTTGTCAAGGAGTTAATGATAAATGATTACCGGCGGGGGTGCGAGGTAGCGGTCAGCAAGGTGGTTATCATGCTCTAAAGAAACTCTCAATCACTGATCTAGGCTGGCAGATTAAAGGGCTGCCAGGAGGTTACAGACTAAACTAGATAGAGGAGAGCAGCCAGTATGGTGGCAATCAATCAATATCAAGGAAAGGCGCGGGAATAGACGGCCGGGCACTGTCAGGGGGTGCATGGGGGTGAAACTCCTAGGGAGCTGCAAAGGAGGCTGCAGGGTCATACTCACTAGGGGCTGCAGGAAGCTGCAGGGAACAGGAAACTAAGAAAAAGGAAGCTGCAGTAGGCTGCCTTGCTAGGGGCAGAGGGGACTGTATGGGGCTGGCAAGGAAACTGCCAGGCTTGGTAGGCTTTGTGGAGGATACACTTGGTTACCGAAGGGCATGAGGTCTGGACCTAGTCCCCCCATAATTTGGGTGTGTAGCTGATGCTTGAACCCTAAATAAAACGCAGAACATCTTGGTAGAGACAGGGATATTCTAAATAAAATTTGATGCCTGGAGGTACATGGGGCAGTACAGGTGGCGTACAACTATAAAATTCTCTAGATGTCGTTCAGGGTTCTAATACAACATATGGGGAGCAATGTTTAACTACTAGGGACATGGCGTGTGGGGACGGCCGTCAAGGGCAAAGCTGATGGCGGACTTGAGCAGGGAATTGCTGCAGGGGGTAACTAAAGGCTGCTTGTCAGCAGCTTGGGTGGAGGGAGTAGGGTTCGCTGCCAAGGGCACATAGGGCGGAAATGAGAACTGCAGGGACGGTTGGTAGGGGACATGTGGTGCTGTGTGGGCGCTGCTGGTCATTGCATATCAAGTAATCTTAACTATGACAGCTGCAGGGAATGCCAGGCTGACAGGAATTTCAACTGAGAGTCTGTGTAGGCTCCCCCATAATTGGAGGAGTGAGGCTAGGCTACGTACTGAAAATGCTAAATAGAACGGGCGCATCAATGTTGTCAGCATTGAAAAACATTCGAAGGGTTTAGAAGCTTGAACAGCACTGGGGCCTAAGGTGCATGTGGCAGTACGGGGCAGATCAGAATATAATTCCTAGAGTGTTCATTAATAAGTATTTACAGATGGTGGGGATTATCAAATCGCATTATGTGACTATGCCATGAGGTGGACTAGCACTGGAAGGTACATGGAATCTGCAGTCGCTCTAGTGCTGTACAGTACAATGCAGTTTAGTGCAGCATTACATCTGTACATCAGCACTGGGGAAAATGTAGATCATCACCACGAGGGTCGCTCATGCAAACAGATCTGTTGTTACAGCAGTGCAATTCAGTGCACACGCAATTCAGGTTATTAGCAGGCATTAACAGGGTTGTACATTAGTACCGTACATACACTTTCAATCTGTGAGTACAGAATCAGTAGGGGCTCGGATCAGTTTGGCATTCAGGATTATGTTACATCAGATTTGAAAATCAGCTCACGAGGGTATCGCTCACGCTTCTTATTGTTTATTATTCTATCTGCATGCAACGAATAGGTCCACATCACAGATGCATGCCAGTTTAGTGCAGCAGTTACTTTGTACATTTAAGCCACAGTGGGAAGTAGTACGTTGTGCATTACCAGCGCGCAGTTTATAGCATTTGTAGTGGGGGGGGGCAGAAACACGGGGGTAAATGACTCATCTTAAAGCTACAATGTTCCCCTTTCTCCCATCATTACCTAATCAGTTATCCGATGCCTAGAGAAAGGCCGAATGCCTTGTGTGGCATACGGTCGTGGGCAGGGAGAACAGGGGTTTGATGTTATGGATGAGGGGATGAGTGTGGATGGGTAATGCACAGGTCAGCGGTGGTGGATGAGCCATGGTGCTTGTTGCATCAGGGGGAATAGGTGGTACAACGTGTTGGTAGGGTAGGTGAGTTGTGATTGAAGTGTCTGATCCACAATCATTGAGATTGTGGCGGTCTCTTTGTCCCTATGGGGGATTGATGGGAATGCAGGGAATGGTATGGATGATGTCTCTGAGGGTGGAGCAGGAGTTGAGATACAGGGGGGATGGTCTGTCGTGGCAGGTGGATGCGGAAGTTTAAGTCCAGATCATCTCATGCAGTCCATCAGGTGTTGGCAGAGGGCTAGGTGCTGAGAGGAGGATGAGTTGAACAGGCGCGAGATGTTACTCAATGGGGGTTCACACAGGACACTTGTACGAGGGATGACAGGATGCCAGACAGTTCCCCCCCAGCAAGCTGTTTCAATTATCAACGACAGTGGAATCTGCAGGCTGTATTGGATATTGAAGTGCTTTAGTATGTCGTCGGATGTTGTGGAACTTGAACAAACTTTCTGATAGTCTGAAAGGTGGCGCAAGGATTGTATTCAATGAGGAAACTGAGTAGTTTGTGAGATCCGGGGTAAAAGTAGAAGGGGGGGATACATTGAGTTCAGCTCCATAGATTAATACACTCATGAAAGACAGTGAGTGTGGAAGATGAAGGTCTTGACGTGCGGCGTTTGCAAGCAAGGGGAACCCAGTAACCTGATATTGAGAGGGATGACAGATTGTCTCAAACAGTCCCCTCCATGAAGTGGCAATGTCAACAACAGGGCTCTGAGTTGGAGGTATTGGGAGAGTTGTCCTCAATTGGTTGCATTTGCAGACACATCAGAGGGACGCCTACGGACAGCGGGCCAGGCTGTGCAAGCCAAGGGCAACAGTCGGGACAGATCGATGGTGTTGGCCATGACAGGGTTGAGCTTCCAAAGTGCAATCTGAGGTATCGCAGAATTTTTGCCGCAACGCTGTGTGCGTGGGCAAAAATGCGAAACAAGGGGGAGTGACATGAGTTGACTATGTACCGAATGCTATGCCGTTTGCATAGCTACAGATTCTAGCGCGGGAGATCTCTAATCCTCTCTGTCGGGGATAAATCTCTTGTCATCATAAGCATCATCATCTTTCATCATAATCACGAAAGGTGAGGGCTCACCGTCCGGCTGGTAATCAAGCAATAGCATCGGCCTGTGTGAACTGGTGCTATTAAGGGGGCATTTTCGATGTGGCATGGCAGATGCTGAGTACCACTCCCAAAATCCTTGTCGGGTTCGTAGACGTCCCAATGGACAGGCTAATCTACTCTCAATCATCAAAACGTTCAGGAAGGGATTGCATGGGATTGCTGGTATTGGACTGGCTTATGTTTTCCTGCTATGAATGGATGAACGTGAAGTTCAGCGGAGATGAGCCACCTTGGCGATCAGGATTGCCCCCCATCAGGAGATTGCGGATAGGATCCGTCAACGTGTGGCCACACAGCGCAGAGAGAATGGCTCGGGATCGGATGAAGAGGATGTATTGGAGCGGCAGGAGAGGGGGGGGGGTGGGGGGGCTAGGGGTGATGTGGGTGGAGGGGGGGGTGATTGCGTAGTAAACAGGGGAATGAGGGATTCGGGAGGTTGGAGGCGAAGGGAGGAGGAGAAGATTGGAACAAGGTGGTGAAAAATTGCAGCAAGCAACTGGGGCGAGAAAGGGAAAAAAAAAGGAATCCGGGTGGAGGGGCGAGTTGGAGGGGGAGGCCAACGGAGAGATCTGGAGGTTTGATAGTCAGGGAGGCTGGTTGAGAGGGGGCTGCGAGTGCTTACGCAAACGGGACGTGGGAGAGGGAAGGGGGGGTGGTGGGGGGCGCAAGTGGAGCAGTGAGGAGGATGGTGTCAGGGGATGTGTGTGATTGGGACGACAGGATTTGTCAATGGAGCGAATCCATCCGGTACGCGGATGATATACCGCCACAAGGGATGGTTGTCCAGCGGGGAGGGGTATCTGTCGGGGGAGAGCCATGATACTTTCAATGGATTTTCACTCCGCGCGACAACAATCAAAATGCCCTTAGCTCGGAATACCGTCGAGCCAAGGACAATCTAAACGAAGGGACCGAACCTGTGAATTGATTTCCGGAGTATATTGCAGAGCACAGAGACGAGGGGTGGAAGACGGTTAAGATAAGATCTTTAAGTAGATAAGCATCGATTCAATGCGCTAGGAGGAAGTAAGTGAGAGGGCGCTTGGGACCTCAGGGGGTACCGGCACCAGGCTCCGTGCCATAGCTGCAGCGGCATCGAGTTACAGGCAGAAGGGAGGTAGTGTGCACATAGTTATCAGCTAGAAATACACTCCGAAGAGTGGACAGAGATGTTGAAGCGGAACAGACGCGCCAATCTATACACGGAGACGAGAAAGCATTAACAAGGGCAGGGCGGACGCCAAAGGAAAACAGCGGGTGGGAGAGGCTGGGTGGCCTGTAACCGGACCTAGAACCTAAGCCAGAATCTTTAAGCCGGGCACAGGCAATACAGCGTGTGTCAGTGAGTGAGACGGTTACGCAAGGCAAACAGGGGGGGAGAGCTGTCACTGAGTTCATGGAGGATGAGCATGTCAAATGGCAGAGCCAATAGTTCTAAGGAAGGACAATAAGTAGTCACCAGTCCTAAAAACGCGGTGAGGGCACCGCAATTCATGATGACATTCCACCTATTATGATAGGTGACATTACAATACTATTCTCCACCTTATGGGCACTGGGGACATAGACTATATGTACAGATAAAAAAAAAATCAAAGAACTCCGGAAATATCGAGAGAACTTCAATGAAACCCAAAGGGTGGAAAAGGAAGGAATGAAAAGGCAAAAAACAAAATTTTTGCAAGTTAGAAAGGATGAGAAAAAAAAAACCGAATATCAAAGAGGGGTAACAACGGTATAGAAAACCCGATCTTGGAATTGTAGGAAAAAACAAAAACTACTGCCAAACAATGATACCAAAAGAAACCGAGTTAACCGAAAAAAATGGACCTAAGGAGAAGGGTCATTCCAAGCATTCGGACAAACCGCCAGAACACACAGGATCAAGGGCTTGGTGATGAAGGGTGTCAGCACAGTGTCGCTAGTGTTAACATAGGCAACATCCAGTTGGCCCCATCATCCACAAAGCTCCTTGATATAGTGACGAATAACCTCAATGTTGCTTGCTGGAGGTAGTTAGCTTCCAATCATGGGCCCAAACTCAGAACCCTAAGTTGTCACCTGAATGGTAACCAGGTCACAAGGCAGGCCCCAGATTCTACCATCAACTTTCAACCATGCACCTCCCTGGCAGTCTGAGACCGGGACTGATACTTCAGGCCTCATAGAGCTAATGGCACCAGTGGGCTGCTCTTGCTCGTCCGAGTTAACTAGCACCCCCCAGCAAGCACAGCAAGACTCAGTTTGAGACCCTCTGTCAGGACCCATCATACAAAGCAAAGGATGAGTCACAAAGAACAGTTTAAAAGAAGAACAGGGAGGTGGGTGTAAGTGAGTCCCAGGTGGGAGTGACTCAAAATACAAGAGCAAACGCTAGGATGCCCCCCTAGCGGGGGGACGGGTAGGGTGAGCAGAAAACCGTGGAAGGTAGCTCACAGCAAAAGAAAATATCAGGCCTGGTGGCAGGTTAGCCAGGGATTATAGAAAGCACCCACAAAGAGATTAGGTACTGGTTATTAGAGGGCACAGGGGTCTCCCAGGGGGTCAGTGACGGTGGACTTGGCCATGGGGCAGAGAAAACTTGGGCTTTGGCAGCAGCAGTTAAGACCAAACTGGCTCCACCAGATCAACAATGTCGGAGTGCTGGGAGAGGTGATCGTGTTACACCTGCCTCAGAGTCAAGTGTAACGCCATGTCCAATGAGAGGAAAAACTGGACCGGTACACCCATCTCTGTTGAACCTCCCCAGCCAGCTTCTCCATGCCTTGATCAGCAAAGAATACCGTCAGCTCACTAAAAGCCACAATAAATCATCAAAATAGGTCCGACATTAGCTACACCCACCCAAAGAATCCTCCTAAAAGACCGAGCAGGTTCTGCCTGCCACATCGTAAACCCATGTGCAACCAAAACCCGCTCTTGACATCCATACTCCAAGCCCTGGGCGCCGATCAAAAACATAAAGGGACTTGATCTCAGTTTGCACACAAGGGGAACACGTTGGAGCCAAGTACCTTTAAGGCCCTCAGGATGAGTGGCAGTTGACAGGTCAGAACAGGGTTCCAGCTTAGCATTCAGAAATGCAGTCTTTGGGTCCAGCTGCCGAATGCATACATGTTTTTTTTTTTTTTTTTTTTTCCTATGAGATGATGGTGAAGGAGCAACCCAGACCGCTTTAGAGGAAGGGCGGGGGCATATACGTCATGGAAAGTCCCAGCCCGGGACGATGCAGAAACCACGGACCACAAAACGTGCCTTAAAGCGCACAGGAACCATTCAACCCCAACCTTCTTCAAAATAACCATCGCCAGACAGGATCCTAGGCTAGGAGGCTGTGGAGTGCGTGCACGAGTGCCATGGGCAGTAGGGACGGCCATCTCATCTTTCATAGCAAGGCAGCCATTGATCCCTTGTCAGGGTGGTTAGGACGCATAGCAGCTTTGATAGGTAGTTCAGTGCAGGGTGAATGTATGCCCCCACGTACAAGCAGTTTACTTGTCCATGAGCCAAGCAGGGGTATCAGCAATATCAAGAATACCGGTGTAGTATAGCCCCCAGTGCAGAACTACTTGCCTGTTGACAAGGCGGCCTTCTTTGCCTCATATCAAGAACGAATCCTGGGTCGACCGGTACACCCCAGCCATACGCAGTTATCGGAACCAGACCAGTGTTCAAGGTCATCACTCACACTTTCGGTGACGGCTACATCATCAATGGGCTGACCCGGATAATCCACCCGGACTGGCAGGAGGGAAAGGGGGAACCAACACCTGCAGCCATACGAGGTGGCCGGACCGGAGGTGGCACCATAGACAATGGACCTGGTGACAGGCTCCACTATGGACCTGAGGCTGCTTAATCCTAGAGCTTAGCCGAGGAACGTGGCCGCAGAGGAGGGCCTGGAGACCCCCTGAGAGTAGGGAATCACTGTCTGATAGGAAACTTCGGATACGCCCGACCCAGTACCTTCCACAAGCAAGGCAGCACATCAGCACCCTGACATGGGACGAAAAGTCATCCCCATGACCAGGGCCATCGGTCGACAATTGGGGTTGGTAAAAGGATCAAGGGGCATTAACGACAGACTCAGGCATTGTGACGTTGATAGGGCAGGGATGACGAGCAACATACGGGGAGACCCGTCATAAGGGGGACAGCCAGGTATGCGGGTGATAGCTAAATACTGTTCCTAGAAGAGGACATCACGACTCTCTACTACCTGGCGCAAAACTTAGGAACCCAAAACAAAATAACCCTTACTCACCAGGGAATACCAAACCAGTCTTACCAGATAACGCCCTTTGTCTAGCTGTTGCGCTTATTCCTTGACTAACTGACGTCGTAGCAAGGGCACCAACACACGCAACAACGACACATTCAGGCACAACCCACGAAAACGCTCGTATGGTTCTGTCTCCCTGATTGGGCCGCCGATTCCGACGGGTGGTAAACAAGCAGGTAGGGTAGGAAGGCATAGGGCCAGAGGAAAGACTTAGTAGTTTAGACACAAGGTGGATGCTCCTAGCCAGACTGTAAGACCCATTGTACCGCTCAACGTTGCATTCTGCGGTGAAGTGTATGCCACCGATAAATCAATGCACTGCACAACCGATATCAGCCCAACCTTCGAAACCATTAACGAGAAACTCCTTAGCCCTGTCAGATCTCGACACGTAAAAGGGAAAACCATGCAGCTGATCATCCATCTGAGGATGGAGAGTTTGGAAAACTGCTAAGGGAGTTTCATCCCGGACCTCAAGCACAAAACTCGCATAGCCAGCAGGTCCAGAGTATTGGTCTGTGAGGCACAGAAATATAAAATTCTCCCCCACGAGGAACCCTAATATGAACCGGTCCAATGATTGTCCAAGTGAAGGGCGTTGGAGAGGTGCACGGTCTAGTGGTTGGCTTTCTTTAGGAAATTAAAGGGAGGACCCGTTGCCTTAGCCTGTGACACCAGCACCCAAAGGGGATATTAGCCAGTTTTTGAAACCTGCCTGAGAGAGAGGTGGGGTGTAAGTTCTTAACAACCTTATTACAAGTTGCGCATGGCATTCATAGACGGTGGTGACCCAGCCGCCTATGCCACAAAGCAATTAAGGAGTAGAGTGGTAGGGCGGATGAACAACTCCACCCGTCATCATCAACCTCAAGTGCAAAAACGGGTAATGGTCAAGCACTATCAACGGCCAACGGTGGGGCTTACAAGGCCTACAGGTACATTGTTAAACACCATCACTGGAGGCAGGGAACAAAGACCGAGAAGAGACAGAGCCGAGTGGCAGGCAACTAGACTATCAAAAGAAACCTTGCAGAGGTGAGAATGAGCCACCGCATTTACTGAAAGGGAGGTCACCGACAGGAGGGTATGTAGAAACACGGTTAGGAGTGATGCGTTGTAACCAATCACTACATAACACAATGGATCCCATACTGTGACCCGTTGAACCACCCCATCACCAAATCGAAACTGCTGGCACATGTTAGAAGCCCGTTCATACACAGTGAACAAAGCCTATCACCGGTGATAGACATTACAGCTACAATCCACAGAGCCGACACCCTCAGATATGGCTCGGGTACACACATTAGAGAACTTAGTTGTGCCATGGAAAGGACAGAGCGATACCTCCTGGTCTTGGGCAAGCAAACCCATCAATCTGAGCCTGCAAGGCGGACAGTGCTTCGAGTCAAGCGTAACCTGGAAAGGGGTCCAGGCAAGTGGGAACGTGCCACTGCCGGTGCAACAGCCTTGGTCTGCAGGTGCGGGTCTGTGTGGAATTGATGAGGGGGTTGCCATTGGGGGTGGTGTGGGTCGCAAGAAGGGGGGAGGGTTCAGGGCATGAGGTCTGTGTGTGAATTGATGATGGGGGTGCATTTGTGTGTGTGTGGGGTCGCAAGAAGGGGGGAGGGTTCAGGGCATGAGGTCTGTGTGTGAATTGATGATGGGGGTGCATTTGTGTGTGTGTGTGGGTCGCAAGAAGGGGGGAGGGTTCAGGGCATGAGGTCTGTGTGTGAATTGATGATGGGGGGGGGGGGTTTGCATTTGTGTGTGTGTGGGGGTCGCAAGAAGGGGGGAGGGTTCAGGGCATGAGGTCTGTGTGTGAATTGATGATGGGGGTGAATTTGTGTGTGTGTGTGGGTCGCAAGAAGGGGGGAGGGTTCAGGGCATGAGGTCTGTGTGTGAATTGATGATGGGGGTTGCATTGTGGGCTGTGTGGGGTAGCAGAAGGGGGGGGAGGGTTCAGGGCATGAGGTCTGTGTGTGAATTGATGATGGGGGTGCATTTGTGGGTGTGTGGGGGTCGCAAGAAGGGGGGAGGGTTCAGGGCATGAGGTCTGTGTGCTGTGAATTGATGAGGGAGTGTGCATTTGTGTGGGGGTGTGGGTCGCAAGAAGGGGGGAGGGTTCAGGGCATGAGGTCTGTGTGTGAATTGATGATGGGGGTGCATTTGTGTGTGTGTGTGGGTCGCAAGAAGGGGGGAGGGTTCAGGGCATGAGGTCTGTGTGTGAATTGATGATGGGGGTGCATTTGTGTGTGTGTGTGGGACGCAAGAAGGGGGGAGGGTTCAGGGCATGAGGTCTGTGTGTGAATTGATGATGGGGGTGCATTTGTGTGTGTGTGTGGGACGCAAGAAGGGGGGAGGGTTCAGGGCATGGGGTCTGTGTGTGAATTGATGATGGGGGTGCATTTGTGTGTGTGGGGGGGTCGGGTTCGAGGGGTGGGTCGCAAGAAGGGGGGAGGGTTCAGGACATGAGGTCTGTGTGTGAATGTGATGGGGGTGCATTTGTTGTGTGTGTTTTGTGTGTGTGGGGGGGTCGCAAGAAGGGGGGAGGGTTCAGGGCTGAGGGCGGTGGTGCCTTGCTGATGGGGGTGCAATTTCGGCTGTGGTGTGTGGGGGGTGCAAGAGGTGGGGCGGGGTTCAGGGCTGAGTCTGTGTGTGCCTTGCTGTTGGGGGTGCCTTTGTGTGTGTGTTGTGGGTCGCCCAGAAGGGGGGCGGGTTTCGGGTCTGAGGTCGTGTGTGCATTGCTGCTGGGGTTGCATTTGTGTGTGGTGTTTGCGTGCCCAGAAGGGGGGCGGGTTCCGGCCATGCGGGTTGTGTGTTGCCGTGCTTGATGGGGGAGGGTGACGTTGTGTGGTGTGTGGGTCGCCAAGCAGGGGGGCGGGGGCGGGTCAGGGCCTGAGGTCTGTGTGTGCATGAGGATGGGGGGGTTTGGGTGGTGGGGGGGTCGCCCGACGGGGGGAGGGTTAGGGCATGAGGTTGGTTGGACTTGCCTGATGGGGGGTTGCATGTGTGTGGTGGTGGGACGCAGAAGGGGGGAGGGGTTCAGGGCCATGAAGGTTGTGTGTGACTTGATGAGGCGGGTGCCTCGTGTGTGTGTGTGGGGGCTCGAAAGAAGGGGGGAGGGGTTCAGGGGCATGAGGTCTGTGTGTGAATATGATGGGGTGGGGTGCATTGTGTGTTGTGTGGGTCGCAAAAGAAGGGGGGGGGTTCAGGCATGAGGTCTGTGTGTGAATGAGATGGGGGTGCCTTTGTGTGTGTGTGTGGGTCGCAAAGAAGGGGGTAGGGTTTTTCAGGGCATGGGTCTGGTGATGGAATTGATGAGGGGTGCATTTGTGTGTGTGTGTGCGTCGCACGAGGGGGGTGAGGGTTCGAGGGCATGAGGTCGTGTGGAATTGATTGATGGGGGTGCATTGTGTGCTGTGTGTGGGTCGCAAGAAGGGGCAGCACGGGTTCAGGGGCATTGCGGTTGTGTGTGAATGAGATGGGGGTGATATTTGTGTTGGGGTGAGATGTATGTGTGGGTCGCAGAAGGGGGGAGTGAGGTTCAGGCATGGTCTGTGTGTGCATTCTGAATGATGGGGGTGCCATTTGTGTGTGTGTGTGGGTCGCAAGCAGGGTGGGAGGGTTTCAGGGCATGAGGTTTGTGTGATGAATTGATGATGAGGGTGCATTTGTGTGTGTTGTGGGTCGCAAGGAAGGGGGAGGGTTCAGGGCATGAGGTCGTGGGGGACTTGCTGATGAGGGTTGCAATTTGGTGTGGGTGTGGGGTAGCAAGAAGGGGGCAGGTGTTCGGGGCATGAGGGTGTGTGTGAAATTGCATGATGGGGGTGTTCTGTGTTTGTGTGCTGCATATTATGTATTGAGGATGATGGGTAGGAGTGCGGTGCGTTTAGCAGTGCTTTGTATGTGTGGGTGAGTGTTGTTGTGTAGTGAGCCAGTTGTTGTACATGAGCGTTGGTGTTTTGTTCATGTGTTCTTGTTTGAGTATGTGCAAGGGGGGGTGGGGAGGGGTGGTGTGGTGTGGTGTGGGGGTGAGCAGGAAGACAGGTTTTGGACCACATCATCAATGAGGTGTGGTGTGGTGTGGTGTGGGGGTGAGCAGGAAGACAGGTTCTGGGCAACATCATCAATGCGGTGTCCGATTCAGACGGGAGTTGGAATTGTGGAAGTTTCAGACATAAGGAGGGGGGGAAATAAAGTTGAAACAAGTGTTACCTCCCCCCCCCTCTAAAAGGGGGGGTCATTCTAAATATATTTCATGCCCTGTCCAATTATGCTCCTACATCTTTCAAGGGGTTTCCCAAATGTGATTTATCGCCAAGTTCAGATTTGAGTTACAACATCTTTGGGGACCTCTAACTTCCTATTAAAATTGATTTGGGTAAACAAATCGAATCAGATCCTGAGGATAAGATCTATTGAAAGCAATTATGAGGTACATGAGCTTAGCTCCTGCCCCCCCCCCCCCCCCCCCCCCCCCCCCCCCCCCCCCTTGCTTGCATGTGTTTACATTTATGATATATCAATCGTGTGCGTGACGATATGTGCAAGGATGTGCACATGTATGCATATGCCTCACTTATGTATGCATATTGCCTCACTTATGTATTTAGATACATGTATATCGTTTGCAAATTCATGTATGTATACACATCTATCTATCTATCTATCTATCTATCTATCTATTTAAATAGATATACATGAATTACGTGCATATATATCATTTACACATTCATGCTTCACTTACAGTCCATGGCTTTAAAGATGGCCGAGTCAATGAGCTTGGAGAGTGGGGCACTGTTATCTATTATGAATGAATTACATACATATATATACCTACCAGTATGTGAATTATTCAATTATATGTTACATGCATACATATATGTACATGAATTACGTACATATATCTCATTCACAAATTTATGATGCACTTACACAGGGGGCCATCAAGAAGTAATTTTTGACACCTCACGCTATGAAGTTTTTTTTTGCCCTTACCCCCCCCCCCCCCCCCATTGGTTTAAAAGGCCAATATCTTCCTCACCAACAATTATCATGTCATGAAAGTTAGGTGTAGACTGACCCTCAGGTCGAGCTCTATCAGTTGGCCATCATAAAAAACGTGGTTTGGTGTATGTATAAGCGACCCCTGCTTCACCCCCCCAACACAACCCCCCCACACACACACAAAATTATCTCCGGTAATAAGAGGTAGGATGCAACTAGCGAATTTCATCTATCTGCAGTTTCATTTTTTTCGAAGTGTAGTAAATAAATAACATCAGTCAGAGGAGTCTCATGAAATACAACGGTGTGTGGCCTATGGGGCCTCGGGCAGTGAAACACCCCTCCATCCACCCGATACCCGCATAAAGTACAGCATTTGTCTAGCCTGATCTAGTTGCAGTTCAGCTACATTGGCGCTTATGGCTACACTCCTGATATTTGGCACCAATACTGATTGGGGATTTGGCCGGAAACCAGGCAGTGGCTTGAAGAACCTAGAGAGGGGGGAAAAGCCAGACTTGGACGCCTTGGCTGCCATGTACTGCTTTCTGGCCTGGTGCGACTTAAGGTTGGCCTTGTTGCTGGGAGGGCACTGACCCACGGCATTGCAGGTGTTGCAAGTCGTTGTCAAGGGCTCGGGTGCGGAAGGCGCCTCGGCTGGAGTTGTGGGCGATTTAGCCTGGGCTGTTCTAGCCTCGGCCTCAGCCTTGGCCCTGACCTTTAACTTTGTTTTCATCCGTTGCTATAAACAAGCGCGGATTCCTGCTGCTTGAGCTTCCAACTGCTAAATCGAGAACTCTTTGGCTCTAGTTGTGAAGTTCTGGGTGGCGTCCAGACTGGACGTACCTTTCAGTACATCCACTCATTACACCCTGGGTGTAATCAACCAACAACTGCAGATTCCTAAAGCTTTCGTCGAGGCGTTTTTGGTGGTGTGCGGCACGTTCCATTCAGGCCACAGACGAAGAAGTTGTGAAGAAATTTTGAGATCGGCCTCGACCCCCCCCCCCCCCCCCCCCTCCCTTTGGCCCCCCCCCATATCTCAGCCCCTAGGCACTTTTTAAAACTTTTTTCAATGGTTTCGGGGTCTACGACCAAATCTGAGATGATTAAGCGCGTGTGCCTCCCCACATCCGTTTTGATGGCCCCCCGCACTTACAGTCCATAGCTTTAAAGATGGCTAAGTCAATGAGCTTGGAGAGTGGGGCACTGTTATCTATTATGAATGAATTACTTACATATATATGCCTACCGGTATTTGAATGAAATAATATATGCATACATATACATACATGAATTACACACATACATATCATGCACACATTCTTGATGCACTTACAGTCCATAGCTTTAAAGATGGCTGAGTCAATGAGCTTGGAGAGTGGGGCACTGTTATCTACTACGAATTAATTGCATACATACATACGTACCTACTGGTATATGAATTCTTTAATATATACTAGCATCTGAGCCCGTCGTACTGACAGGAAGACCCCTGTGGCCACGTCAGCGGCAGGTCTCGGAAAATCGAGATCCGAAACCAAAGAAACCAATGCCCTGAAACCACGCGCTAAACCCGAACATGGAACTATTATAAATAGGATATGGATTACATACATGTATATCATTTAAGAATTCGCGATGCACTCACAGTCCATGGCTTTAAATATGGCTGAGTCAATGAGCTTGGAGAGTGGGGCACTGTTATCTCCAGTAATGGTGACTGAGGGTCCTGAGGTGTGCTTTTGTGAATTCTTCCGCAACTCGAAGGTCAGGGTGAGCTTGGTCCCAAATTTCTGAGGGGGCTCTGGGGTAGGAGCAGTGGGGAAGGTGGTGGGCTTCCTCATGGTGCCCATGTTATCTGGGGGGGGGACCTGGGGTATGGGGGGGTAGCTAATTTTGTGGATTTGTGGGTTTGTGGGTACCTGGGTTTGTGGGTTGGGTTGGGTGGGTTGGGTTGGGTTGGGTTGGGTTGGGTGAATATATGGGTACCTGGGTTAGGTGAAACAATGAGTGCTTGATTTCCCACCAGATGCGACCCACAGTTTTCTGCTATGTGCAGGAATTATGCGACGACATAGCTTTTATCAATCATGGCAAAAAATCATCATCGGGAAAAAGACTTTTGTTTCAGAGCATTCAAACAGGATATAGTGGGTTAAAAGACATCAGCAACATGTAGGGACAGGCATATCAAATGATTTCGAGGCGAGTATGATATCATATGATATCATACAAATTGCATCATATGATATTCTATATAAATGATAACTTTAGCCTAGTCAGACTGCCGGCATCATATGATATCGTATGATGACATGATATTATATTGCCGCTCCCAAGTAACATGCCATGAATAATAACCCTGGCTTGGTAGCTGAGCAACTAACCATGGCCTCATGCAGAAGCATCAATAACACACACACACACACACACTCATGCTCAAATGCTACTCCTAGTGTGTGTGTGTGTGTTTGTGTGTGGGTGGGTGTGTGTGTGTGTTTGTGTGTGTGTTTGTGTGTGTGTGTGTGTGTGTGTGTGTGTGTGTGGTGTGTGTGGTGTGTGTGTGTGTGTGTTGTGTTTGTGTGTGTGGTGTGTGTGTGTGTGTGTGTGTGTGTGTGTGTGTGTGTGTGTGTGTGTTGTGTGTGTGTGTGTGTGTGTTGTGTGTGTTTGTGTGTGTGTGTTGTGTGTGTGTGTGTGTGTGTGTGTGTGTAAGTGTGTGTGTAAGTGTGTGTGTGTGTTTGGTTTTGTGGTGTGTGGTGTTTGTGTGTATGTGCGTGTGTTTGTTGTTGTGTGTATGTGCGTGTGTGTGTGTATGTGTGCGTTTTGTGTGGTGTGTGTGTGTGTGTGTGTGTGTTGTGTGTGTGGGGCGGGGGCGTGGGGGGGGGGGGGGGGGGGGGGGGGGGAGGGCCGCATGCC
This sequence comes from Chlamydomonas sp. ICE-L, assembly GCA_013435795.1. Lineage (NCBI taxonomy): Eukaryota > Viridiplantae > Chlorophyta > Chlorophyceae > Chlamydomonadales > Chlamydomonadaceae > Chlamydomonas > Chlamydomonas sp. ICE-L. The sequence goes on from JACBWV010000506.1 coordinate 4,029,415, forward strand.
ATCAAATGCAATTAAAGCTTATAGCGACTCCAATCCTGTCTCAATACTATCCAAAACTCCATGTACTGCAAGTTGGGAACGGCTATATGATATCATATGAGAGAGGGTGGGGTGCTATGTAGGGAGGGAGGGTCAGTTGAGACGCATGTGTAGGGAACGGCAAAATGATATCATTTGAGAGAGGGTCAGTTGAGACGCATGTGTAGGGAACGGCCATATGATATCATATGAGAGAGGGTGGGGTGCTATGTAGGGAGAGAGGGCCAGTTGAGATGTATGCGTAGGGAACGGCTACATGATATCATATGAGAGAGGGTGGGGTGCTATGTAGGGAGAGAGGGTCAGTTGAGTTGCATGCGTAGGGAACGGCTACATGATATCATATGAGAGAGGGCGGGGTGCTATGTAGGGAGAGAGGGTCAGTTGAGTTGCATGCGTAGGGAACGGCTACATGATATCATATGAGAGAGGGCGGGGTGCTATGTAGGGAGGGAGGGTCAGTTGAGACGCATGTGTAGGGAACGGCCATATGATATCATACGAGAGAGGGTGGGGTGCTATGTAGGGAGAGAGGGTCAGTTGAGACGCATGTGTAGGGAACGGCCATATGATATCATATGAGAGAGGGTGGGGTGCTATGTAGGGAGAGAGGGCCAGTTGAGATGTATGCGTAGGGAACGGCTACATGATATCATTTGAGAGAGGGTGGGGTGCTATGTAGGGAGAGAGGGTCAGTTGAGTTGCATGCGTAGGGAACGGCTACATGATATCATATGAGAGAGGGCGGGGTGCTATGTAGGGAGAGAGGGTCAGTTGAGATGCATGTGTATGGAACGGCAAAATGATATCATTTGAGAGAGGGTGGGGTACAATGCAGGGGGAGAGGGCCGGTTGAGACACATTTGCAGGGAATGGCAATATGATATCATATGATGCTGCCAGTCTGACTAGGCCAAATTTACCATTTATATACAATAGTATATGATGCATTGGGTATGCGTCGTATGCATGTGTGTATGTGCGCATGTGCATGTGATGTATGTATGCATGTATTATGCGTATGTGTGCATATGTGTGTGCGGGTGTGCCTAATGTCCTTGAGTGAACAGCTAAGCTGGTGCACCACGTACATAGTGTTTTGTTTGTGCATGTGCATGTGTTTGTGCACTGTTGTCATGTTTGTGCATTGTGTTTTGTTTGTCCATGTGCATGTGCATAATGTTTTTTTGTTACAGTCCAGGGGGTAGCCAAATAGGCTAAAAAATATTGGCCAACCTTGGAATTCGGGGGGGGCTAAAAGAAGAAGAAAATAGATGAAATGGACCTCTGGTCCACTGTGGTAGGCTTCTCGTTAATGATTCGTTGGGGACCAGTTCATCAGTCGTGGTAGTTTCAATTTACCCCTCCTCTGAATGAATCATTGTGTCTTGATTTCTTTTGCGAGGTTGAGCAAGACGCTGAAGCCTAGTAGGCCACCCCTGCAGCAGATGTACATTTGTACCTTCTCTACCCAGATCACAGGAAGTGTGACCTTATTCATCGCAGCACGGTGCTCCAAGCCTCGCACAGCCATGTGAAGACATGTGAACGCAATGCGCACCTCCTGAGCGCCAAATCGCATTACATACGACACATTCAATCCAACACCAAAATGCATGCCCAAATTTGATGCCGAGCGCACGTACCTGGCCGGGAGCGTGGGGGGTGTGGTAGCAAGGGGTGTAGTTGGTGACGTGACCGTCCCACTGGGGACCATGGGGGTATATCCTGTGAGGGGGGAGGGGGAGGCAACCGAAGGTAAGCGACTAGACATGTGAATCTGCGACAGGGAAGGCGAGGGGATCGGGTGGGGGGGTGCGATGAGGGGGTACGGGGTGGGGATTCTAGGCAGCTTAGTGTGCTCATTGGCCTGGTTATCGCAGGGGGGGGATTGGAATCGGGAGACGATGAGCAGCCCAGAGGCTGGAAAACCATGTATGCACTATCCAATATGTGCGGTGCAGGGTGTGGACAGAAATTACTCCGAGTTGTGTCCCAAGCGCAGCAGCGGGCCAACGGAAGGCCCAACACAAATCATGATGCAGGTCTTAGGGTAGTGTCGAGGTGTGTAGGGCGGTTGTGCTGGTGGTGGAGGGTGGGTGGGTGCTACTACCGAGTTGCACGCACGATTTGGCTATGGGCTCGCCCTGGGTATTGGTAAACTGCTTGGTGGAGGAGAACATTATGACGGAAGAGAAGCACGTTTGCTATTACTACGTCGTTGATGAGAACTTAATGAAGTGCGCTGAATCTGGGCGTTCGGGCTGTGGGTGGGAATTATAGGGCCGCTCGGTGTTGTACGAATGTGCGTTGTGTGTATGTTGGTTGACCCTGCCTGGGCCTTTGGGAGCCAGGCTGGCAGTTGCGCGTCCCTCCTGCCCCCCGCCCCCGCCCCCGTCCCTCTGCCCCTTATGTGACCCCCCCCCCCCATGAACATCGAATCTCACTTCAGGCGAGACCCGGATAGAGGCAAGCGAAGGAAGGATTCGCAAGCGCCCTCTCGATCTCGTGGCCCACATCTACCCGGACATGCCTTTGAACCATCTTGACCAATATCCGCATGTTACTGTCCAGGGGGTAGCCAATGGTACTTCACAGTCTACGTTTTGAGACTGACTATGTCCAACTTCGCCATCAAAACAACAAGCCTCTATTACTAGATTTCCACCCAATAAAACACTCATGCATCGACCAGCGGGTTGGTGTTCTTCATCGGCACCTCTGTTGACAACCTTATGGTGACTTTCCCTGGCTGCCGAGTACCGGATGGCCCCTTAACACCAGGCCCCTCCGTGCGATATATTTCGTCTTGATAACCTGTCAGCTGTCCAATTACGGTAAACAACAAGGGCCAGGGTACTACATTTTGTCAAATTGCCCAGCGCGTACAGCACACAAACGTCAAATTGGTCAGCGCTTTGAAGTGCAAAAGATTCAAATACTGCGCACTGCGCAAACAGGGGTTTAAAAACTGCACAAATCGCGCTGTGGGACTACAAAAGCATAACAAAAATCGCGCTGCAGCACACGTTTTGTAGTATACTTGTGAATTTACGGAGTATGTGCAGAGCACAGAGACGAGGGGAAGACGGTAAGGATAAATTCTTCATTCTGAAGAATTCCAGGAATTAGAGGAGTTAAAAAACTAGAGTGACAATTAAAAACTATTATGGAGGTACAATGCATTTGTAACTCATCAGGCTTGTCAAGGAGTTTAATGATAAAATGATACCGGCGGTGGCGAGGTAGGCTGGCTCAGCAAAGGTGGTTATCATGTCTAAAGAACTCTCAATCACTGATCTAGGCTGGCAGCTTAAAGGGCTGCCATGGAGGTACAGACTTAAACTAGATAGAGGAGAGCAGCCAGTCATGGTGCAATCAATCAATATCAAGGAAAGGTCTGCGGGATCAGGCTCGGGCCTGTCAGGAGGGTGCTGGGGTGAACTCCTAGGAGCTGCAAGGAGGCTGCAGGGCATACTACTAGGGGCTGCAGGGAAGCTGCAGGGAAACTAAAAGGAAGCTGCAGGTAGGCTGCATGCTAGGGTGCAGAGGGGCTGCTATGGGGCTGGAAGGAAACTGCCAGGCTTGGTTAAGGCTTGTGGAGATAACCTTGGTTACGAGAAGGGCATGATGTCTGGACTAGTCCCCCCATAATTTGGGTTGTAGCTGGATTGCTTGTAACCTAAATTAAAACGCAGACATCTGGTAGAGACTAGGATTATTCTAAATTCAAAATTTGACTGCCTGTGAAGGTACATGGGGCAGTACAGGTGGCGTACAATCTAATAAATTCTAGAGTGTTCAGGTCTAATACAACATATGGGGAGCAATGTTTTAACTACTAGGTGCCTGGCGTGCTGGGGAAGCCGTCAAGGGCAAGCTGATGGCGGACTTGAGCTAGGAATGCTGCAGGGTAACTACAAGGTGTCAGCAGCTTGGGGCTGCGAGGTAGCTAGGGTCGCTGCAAGGGCACTAGGGGCGGATAAGAGAATGCAGGGACGGTAGGGACTGCTGGTGCTGTTGGGGCCTGCTGGGTCATTGCATATCAATGTAATCTTAACTATGACAGCTGCAGGGAATGCAAGGGCTGCAAGGAATTCAACTGATGATGTCTGTGTTAGGCTCCCCCATAATTTGGGAGTGAAGGCTAAGTACTGAAATGCTAAATTAGAATCGGGCAGGCATCATGTTGTCAGCATGAAAACATCGAAGGGGTAGAAGCTTGAACAGCACGTGGCTAAGTGCATGTGGCAGTACGGGGCAGATCAAGAATTAATTCCTAGAGTGTTCATTACTAATTATTTAACAGATGGTGGGGATTATCAAATCGCATTATGTGACTATGCCATGAGGTTGACTATGCACTGGAAGGTACATGGAATCTGCAGGTCGCTAGTGCTGTACAGTACTGCAGTTTAGTGCAGCATTACTTCTGTACATCAGCACATGGGTGCACATGTAGATCATCACACGAGGGTATCGCTCATGCAACAGATCTGTTGTACAGCAGTGCAATTCAGTGCACAGCAATTCAGTATAGCAGTGCATTACACATGGGTTGTACATTAGTACCGTACATCACTTCAATCTGTGAAGTACAGTACATCAGTAGGTGGCTGTGCATCAGTGCATCAGGATTATGTTACATCAGATGAAAATCAGCTCACGAGGGTATCGCTCACGCTTATTATTTATTATTATTATATCTGCATGCAAGAATAGGTCACATCACATGATGCATTGCAGTTTAGTGCAGCAGTACTTCTGTACATCAGCACATGGGCAGTACGTTAGTGCATTACAGCGCTGCAGTTTATAGCATGTAAGTCAGAACACGGGGAGTAAATGATCCTCTTAAAGCTAATGTTCCCCCTTTTCCCTCTCATCTACTAATCAGTTATCCGATGCCTAGAGAAAGGCGCAATGCCTTGATGTGCCTACGGCTCGTGGGCAGGGAGAACAGGGGGTTCCTTGATGTTTATGGATGAGTGTGGATGAGTGTGATAATGCAAAGGTCAGCGGTGGTGGCATGAGCCTGGTGCTTGTTGCATTCAGGGGGAATAGGTGGGACACGTGTTTGGGTAGGGATGTTGGTGAAAGTGTGATCCCAATCAGTTGAGATTGATGGGGTCATCTTGTCACTATGGTGGATGATGGGAATGCAGGCCGTGGTTGGCATGATGTCTTGCTGGGTGGAGCAGGATGAGATACCAGTGGTGGATGGTTCTGTCGTGGAGGTGGATGCGGAGTTTAAGTTCAGATCCTCCTCATGCAAGTCATCAGGGTTGGCATGAGGGCTAGGTGCTGAAGAGGAGGCATGAGTGACAGTCCGTGAGATGTTATCATGGGTTACATCAGGTACACTTGTACGAGGGATGACAGGATTGTCAGACAGTTCCCCCCCATGCAAGTGTTCAATATCAACGACAGTGGATCTGAGGCTGTATTTGGATCTGAGTGCTTCTAGTATGTCGTCTGGATCGTTGTGGAACTTGACAAACTTTCTGATAGGTTCTGAAAGGTGCGCAAGGATGTATTCAATCTGAAACTGAGGTAGTTTGTGAGATCCAGGGGAAAAGTAGAAGTGGGATACCTTGAGTTCAGCTTCCATAGATTCAATACACTCATGAAAGAAGTGGTGGAAGATGAAGGTCTGACGGGGCGTGCAAGCAAGGGGAACAGGTACACTTGTATGAGGGATGACAGGATTGTCAAACAGTTCCCCTCCATGCAAGTGTTCAATGTCAACAACAGTGGATCTAGAGTTGGAGCTGTATTGGGAGCTGTTGTCCTCAATTGTTGCATTTGCAGACATCAGAGGGACGGCTACGACAGCGGGCACAGGCGTGCAAGCAAGGGCAACAGTCGGGACAGATCGATGGTGTTCGGCCATGACAGGGTTGATCTTTCCAAAGTGCAATCTGAGGTCTCGCAGTAATTTTGCCGCAACGTCTGTGTGCGTGGCAAACATGCGAACAAGGGGAGTGGACAATGAGTTGACTATGTACCGAAATGCTATGCCGTTTGCATAGCTACAGATTCTAGCGTCGGGATAATCCTCTCTGTCGGGATAATTCTCTCTGTCATCATAAGCATCATCATCATCTTCATCATAATCACCGAAAGGTGATGGCTCACCGTCCGGCTGGTAATCAAGCATAGCATCTGCCTTGATGAACTTGCTATAAGGGGCATTTTCGATGTCATGGCAGATAGCTGAGTACCACTCACCAAAATCCTTGTCTGGTTCGTAGACGTCCCAATGGACAGGCTCAATCTCTCTCAATCTCAAACGTTCAGGATAGGGATGCATTGGGGAGGTGATGAACTGAAGTTCAGCGAGATGGCCACCTTGGCGATCAGGATGTGCCCCCCATCAGGAGATTGCCGGATAGGATCCGTCAAGTGTGGCCACGCAGCAGAATGGCGTCGGGATCGATGACAGAGGATGGTATTGGAGCGGCGGAGAGGGGGGGGGGGGGGGGGGGGGGGGTGATTGCGAGTAACAGGGGATGAGGATTCGGGAGGTTGGAGGCGAAGGGAGGGGAGAAGATTGGAAAAGGTGGTGAAAAATTGCGAAGCAACTGGGGCGGGAAAAAATGGAATCCGGTGGTGGGAGGGGCGAGTTGGAGGTGGAGGCCAACTTGGGAGAGATCTGGAGGGTTTGATAGGTCAGGAGGTGGTTGAGAGGTGGCTGCGATTGCTTACGCAACGGGACGTGGGAGATGGGAAGGGGGTGGTGGGGGCGCAGTGGAGGTAGAGATGGTTGTCAGGGGTGTGTGTGCTGGACGACAGCTTGATGCTCAATGGAGCAGAATCAATCCGGATACGCGGATGATATACCGCACAAGAGTGGTGTCCCAGCGGGGAGGTTCTTGTCGGGTGGAGAGCCTTACTCGATCCTTTCAATTGATTCACTCCGCGCGACAACAATCAAAATGCCCTTCAGCTCGGAATACCGTCGAGCAAGGACAATCTAAAGCGAAGGGACCGTAACCTGTGAATTCCCGGAGTATATGCAGAGCACAGAGACGAGGGGAAGACGGTAAGGATAAGATCTTTACAGTTAGATAAGCATTCGATCAATGCGCTAGGAGGAAGTACTGAGATGGCGCGGCACCTCAGGGTACCGGCACCAGAGTCCGTGCCATAGCTGGCAGCGGCATCGCAGTACAGTGCAGCAGGGAGGTAGTCCTGTGCACTCTAAGTTATCAGCTAGAATACACTCCGAAGAGTGGACAGAGATGTTGCAGCGGAACAGACGCGCCAATCTATACACGGAGACGAGAATAGCATTACAAGGACAGGCGGACGCCAAAGGACACCAGCGGTGGGAGAGGCGGGTGCCTGTAACCTGACTAGAACCTAAGCCAGGAATCTTAAGCCGGGCACAGGCAATACAGCGTGTGTCAGTGAGACCGGTGACGCAGCCAACAGAGAGCTGTCACTGAGTCATGAAGGATGACGCAGTCAACTGGCAGAGCCAATAGTTCTAAGGAAGTACATAAGTAGTCACCAAGTCATAAAACGCGTGAGAGCACCGCAATTCATGATGACATTCCACCTATGACATAGGTGACATACAATACTACTTCTCCACCTATGGCACTGGGGACATAGAACTATATGTAACAGATAAAAAAAAATCAAAGAACTCCGAAATATCGAGAGAACTTCAAATGAAACCCAAAGGGTGAAAGGAAGGAATGAAACAAGGCAAAAACAAAATTTTGCCAAGTTAGAAAAGGATGGAAAAAAACCGAATATCAAAGATGGGTAACAACGGTATAGAAAACCCGATCTGGGAATAGGAACCTAATGCCAAACAATGATAACCAAAGAAACCGATGTAACCAGAAAAAAATGACCCTAAGGAGAAGCGGTCATTCCAAGCATTCGGACAAACCGCCAGAACACAGCAGGATCAAGGGGCTTGGTGAAGGGGTCAGCACAGTTGTCGCTAGTGTTAACATAGGCAACATCCAGTTGGCCATCCTCCACCAGCTCCTTGATATAGTGATGAATAACATCAATGTGCTTGCTGCGAGGGAGTAGCTGCCAATCATTGGCCCAACTCAGAGACCCTAAGTTGTCACCCTGAATGGTAACCAGGTCACAAGGCAGACCCAGATCTACCCTCAACTTCTTCAACCATTGCACCTCCCTGGCAGTCTGAGACAGGGCCTGATACTCAGCCTCACTAGAGCTAATGGCAACAGTGGGCTGCCTCTTGCTCGTCCAGTTCACTATGCACCCCCCAGCAAGCACAGCAAAGCCAGTTTGAGACCTCCTGTCAGACCCATCATCAGCAAAGGATGAGTCACTAAAGACAGTAAAAGAGAACTCAGGGCTGTGGGTGTAAGTGAGTCCCAGGTGGGAATGTGACCTCAAATACAAGAGCAAACGCTAGGCTGCCCCCCAGAGGGGGACGGTAGGGTGAGCAGAAAACCTGGACAGGTAGCTCACAGCAAAAGAAATATCAGGCCTGGTGCAGGTAGCCAGGTATAGCAAAGCACCCACAAGAGATAGGTACTGGTTATTAGAGGGCAGGGGGTCTCCAGGTGGGTCAGTGACGGTGGACTTGGCCATGGGGGCAGAAAACTTGGGCTTGGCAGCAGCAGTAAGACCAAACTGCTCCACCAGATCAACAATGTAGGAGTGCTGGGAGAGGTTGATCTGTACACACCTGCCTTCAGAGTCAAGTGTAACGGCCATGTCCAATGAGAGGAACTGGACCGGTACACCCATCTCTTTGACCTCCCAGCCAGCTTTCTCCATAGCCTTGATCAGCAAAGCATACCTGTCCAGCTCACTAAAAGCACAGATAAAATCATCAACATAGGTCAGGACATAGCTCCACCCACCAAAAGAATCCCTCCTAAAATACAGAGCAGGTTCTGCCTTGCACATAGTAAACCCATGTGCAACCAAAACCCGCTTGACATCCATACTCCAAGCCCTGGGCGCCTGCTTCAAACCATAAAGGGACTTGATCAGTTTGCACACAAGGGGAACACCGTTAGGACCAAGTACCTTAAAGCCCTCAGGCTGGTGGCAGTACAGGTCCAGACCAGGTTCCAGCTTAGCATTCAGAAATGCAGTCTTGATGTCCAGCTGCCGAACATACATTTTCCTATGAGTGATGGTAGCAAGGAGCACCCTCAGACCTGCTTTAGAGGAGACGGGGGCATATACGTCATGAAAGTCCAGCCCAGGACGCTGCAGAAAACCACGGACCACAAAACGTGCCTTAAAGCGCACAGAACCATCAACCCCAACCTTCTTCACAAATAACCATCTGCCAGACAGGATCCTCTGCTTAGGAGGCTGTGGAGTGAGTGCCCGAGTGCCATGGGCATGTAGGGACGCCATCTCATCGTTCATAGCAAGCAGCCATTGATCCCTGTCAGGGTTGGTAGGAAGCATAGCAGCTTTATAGGTTAGTTCAGTGGAGGTGGAAATGTATGCCCCCACGTACAAGCAGTTTACTTGTACATGAGCAGCAGGGGTATCAGCAATATCAGCAGTAACCGGTAGTATAGCCCCCAGTGCAGAACTACTGCCTGGTTGAACAAGGCCGGCATTCTTTGCCTCTATATCAACGAATCCTGGGTCGACCGGTACACCCCAGCCATACGCAGTATCGGAACCAGACCAGTGTTCAAGGTCATCACTCACACTTTCGGTGACGGCTACATCATCACATGGGCTTGACCCGGATAATCCACCAGGGACGGCAGGAGGCGAAGGGGGAACCAACACCTGCGAGCCATCCGAGGTGGCCGGAGGTTGGCGACTATTAGACAATGGACCTGTGACAGGCTCCACTATGACCTGAGGCTGTCTTAATCCTAGAGCTTCGCCGACGGAACGTGGCGCAGAGGAGGGCCTGGCGACCCCCTGAGATTCGGGTAAATCACTGTCTGAAGGAACTTCGGAATCCCGCCCGCCCAGTACCTTCACACGCAATGCAGCACCATCAGCCCCTGACCTGGGACGCAAAGTCATCCCATGACCAGGGCAGCGGTCGACAATTGGGGTTGGTAAAGGATCTAAGGCATTAACCGCAGACTCAGGCATGTGACCGTTGATAGCGGCAGGGATGCGAGAAACATACGGAGACCCGTCATAAGGGGACAGCCCAGGTATGCAGTTATAGCTAAACTGTTCATAGAAGAGGACATCACGACTCTCTACTACCTGGCGCAACTTAGGAACCCAAACAAAATAACCCTTACTCACCAGGGAATACCCAACCAGTCTACCAGATAACGCCCTTTCGTCTAGCTTGTTGCGTTTCTTCCCATTGACTAACGTGACGTAGCAAGGGCAACCAAACACACGCAACAACGACACATCAGGCACAACCCCAAAGAACAGCTCGTATGGAGTTCTGTCTCCCTGATTGGGCAGCCGATTACGAAGGTAACAAGCAGGTAGGAAGGCATAGGGCCAGAAAGACTTAGCTAGTTTAGACTCCAGGTGGATGCTCCTAGCTACAGACTGTAAGACCCCATTGTACCTCTCCACAGTTGCATTCTGCTGTGCAGTGTATGCCAACGATAACTCATGCACTGCACCAACCGATATCAGCCAATCCTCGAACCACTTAACTATAAACTCCTTAGCCCTGTCAGATCTCAGACACTTAAAGGAAAACCCATGCAGCTGATTCATCCATCTGAGGATGATAGTTTGGACTGCTAAGGGAGTTTCATCCCTGGACCTCAAGCACAATACCTCAGCATAGCCAGAGTATTGGTCTGTGAGGCACAGAATATAAAACTCCCCACGCAGACCCCTAATATGAACCGGTCCCATGATGTCCAAGTGAAGGCGTTGGAGAGGTGCACGGATCTTAGTGGTGCTTTCTTTAGGAAATTAAAGGGAGACGTTTGCCCTTAGCCTTCTGACAAGCACCACAAGGGATCTTAGCCAGTTTTTGAACCTGCCTGAGAGAGAGGGGTAAGTTCTTAACCATACCCTTCTTGACAAGTCTGCGCATGGCATCATAGCCGGGGTGACCCAGCCGCCTATGCCACAGCCATTCAGGAGTGGTAGGGATAACAACTCCACCGTCCTCATCAACATCAAGTGCAAAAACTGGGTAATGGTCAGCACTAATCAAACGGCCACCGGTGGTGCTACAAGGCCTACAGGTAAACTTGTAAACACCATCACTGGAGGCAGGGAAAGACCAGAGAAGAGAAGAGCCCTGAGTGGCAGTGCAACTAAGACTATCAAAAGAAACCTTGCAGAGGTGAGAATGAGCCACAGCATTTACTGACAGGAGGTTCACCGGACAGTGAGGTATGTAGAGAACATCGGTTAGAGTGATTGATGTTGGTAACCAATCACTACATAACACAATGGATCCCATACCTGCTGACCGTTGAACCACCCCATCACCAAATCGAACTGCTGGCCCATGTTCAGAAGCATTATACACAGTGAACAAAGACATATCACCTGTGATAGACATTCCAGCTCCAGATTCCACATGCCAGACACCCTCAGATAGGCTCGGGCTACACACATTAGAGAACTTCGTGGTGCATGAGAATAGGACAGAGCGTACCTCCTAGTTCTTGGGCATAGCAAACCCATCAATCTGAGCCTGCAAGGAGGACAGCTGCTTTCGAGTCAGCGTACCTGGAAGGGCCAAGGCAATGGGCACGGGTCCACTGCCCGGTGCACCAGCCTTGGTCTTTCGCAGGTGCGGGTGCTTCGTCCAGCAGCGGTCCTCCGAGTGGGTCTTCTTGTGAGGACATGGTCCCCAAGCGCAATCCAGGTATCTCTTGGCAGACCCGGAACCCTGAGCACCAGGTCCCCGCCCACGCTGGAAAGCAGCATTGGCAGGGACTTGGGGAGTGTCCCGGGACCAACCAGGATGCCTGGAGTCCGACTTGGGGAGCGACACATTCAAGAAATCTAACGACCTATACTCTGCAAGACAGGTCCAGTAATCAACCGGCTTCGACAGGTACAGCAACGTACCATATTTGATCCGCAGGGAGTCGAAGCGAGGAAGACGAATACCCTGAACGATAGTGTTCATGGCATGACGCTGAGTCTGTGGATACCCAGCACTGCGGAGGTCAGTGCACAGACCGCGGACCATGCAAAAGAAATCATCCACACGTTCAGAATCGCCCATGGATGCACCTTGAAGCTCGATGAGCATGAGAGGGACACGAGCGGCAAGGGCATCAGACTCCTTCCTCCGGATATCGATCAAGATATCCCGAGGAGTGGCGAAATCCTGATACATCTTGACCATCGCATCCGTCATGTGAGCAAGCATCATGGTCAAACACATGAACTCCTGACGGTCCAGGGGCAGGGCACTAAAACCCAACAGTGCAGGATCTACACGAGACTCACCATGAGAGGCCGAAGTTCCAGCAGCAGGAGCAGGGGTCAGGTGTGCCAAAGACTTACGAACCTCCAGGAAATACTCAGCCGCAAGACCAGCGTCATACGCGTGCTGGTCATCTATGTTCCTAACATCAGACAGGGACCGCGCAAAACTCACTACCAGCTCGAAATCAGGCCTAACAGGACAGAGAGGGCGAGGAACCTTCAACCACTGGTAATAACCCTTCAAATCAGCATTCCTACGCCCTACACCACCAAACGTAACCCCATGAGCAGGAGGATATCGAATCCCTTCCGGAACAGGCCCTAGAAAAGACCGGCACTTGAGACCTAGCTCAGTGAATGCCATCACACGCCGAACACGACCCTTGAGATCAACATTGGCCTGAGTGGCCTTATAATCCAGCCTACCGTACAAGATGCCATCCAAAGATCCAAGCTCGGATTGAGCTCGGCGGACAAGACGGTAGTCCCGCAGCTGTAGGCTATCTAGGAGGAGGTCCACCAGAGAGTAGATGCTCCCAAGAATCGCGAGACCGCGAAGTCAAGACTGGAGGGGGTGGGATCGATGGAGGATGCAGATCCACAGGCGGTGGCGGAGGGGGCTCCCGCGAAGTGCCAGCAGCAGATGTGCGGACAGCCGTGGCAGCAGCTTCTCGAGCACGAGTGTTGTAGCCAGGAAGGCCTCGCTCCATATATAGGGTTGGTGGTGGTGAAGGACGCAGAGCTTTGCAGCAAAGACGGCTTGGCCACCTCCGGGTTGACCGGTGGAAGAGGCGCAAGCAGAGGTGCATGCTGAGGCGCTTGAGTAGGTGCAGGCAGAGGCGCCGACGGAGGAGCAGGCTCATACACAGGCGAAACTGTAGAAGTCTCAAAGACCCTAGTAGCCGCAGTCGGAGTCACTCCACCGTAGTCGCCACTCGTAGCACTCTTCAAATCATCAGAGTCAGAACGGTTGAAGTCCTCCTCATCTTCAGTCAGGTAATCATCAGTTTGGCAGCCACCCCAGAACTGGGCATCAGGCGGCACAGGACCCGAAGAATACTGAATGGACTGTGTCTGGACACAGCAAAGATGCATTAGAACGTCCTCAACCTCAGGAGAGAGGCGTTGAACAGAAGGAGAAGGAATCGGAAAGATGGAGGAATAACTGGGGGGGGGGGGGGGGGGGGGGGGGGGGGGGGGGGCTTCCACGATGGCGGAAGGAGACTCCTCTCCGGCAGCAGAGGCCGCTGGCGCGCAATCATCAAGCCAATCAGAAGGACCCCGAACCTCCAGAGGAAGGATAAGGTCGCAGCCATTGCTAACGATGGTACTGCGAATGCCGCGCGACCAAGAAACACCATTTTTATCAGTGAGTTTCTCAAAGCCGACAGCAGGTCCTCGCGGAAGTTGCATTGAATAGCAGTGGTAGAAATGAGGAACCCAGTAACCTATCAGCTAGAATACACTCCGAAGAGTGGACATAGATGTTGCAGCGGAACAGACGCGCCAATCTATACACGGAGACGAGAATAGCATTACAAGGACAGGCGGACGCCAAAGGACACCAGCGGTGGGAGAGGCGGGTGCCTGTAACCTGACTAGAACCTAAGCCAGGAATCTTAAGCCGGGCACAGGCAATACAGCGTGTGTCAGTGAGACCGGTGACGCAGCCAACAGGAAGCTGTCACTGAGTCATGAAGGATGACACAGTCAACTGGCAGAGCCGATAGTTCTAAGGAAGTACATAAGTAGTCACCAAGTCATAAAACGCGTGAGAGCACCGCAATTCATGCTGACATAAGTCACTCTAGGTGAACTGGTGAAACCCGGTGAATAACAATACTAGGGGAGGCTACCAAGGCAGGAAAACGGAGAGGAGAGGAGCGGAGGACGTTACATAAGCCCAGCAAAACAATGCCGGACAGGACAGGACAGGGCAGGGCAGCAGCACATCTTATTAACTCCCCAGCTTTATTACAAGATGAGGGTATCCAAGGAAAACGTGTGATAGAGGGTACGTTACATAAACTCAGCAGAACACTGCCGAGACAGGACAGCAGCACAGGTTGCCAACCATCCAATTTTAGAACAGGAAGCATGATGGGGTTTGAGGCACCCCCACAAACCTGGAAAACAATCTAAGAGCAGGGCAGGAAAAACAAGCAAACAAGAGGCGGGAACGAAGGAGAACGGAAAGTGGGGGAAAAGGGACCAGAGTGCCTAGGAAAAAAGACCCTAGACAAAGTGAAGGGAGAGTCCAGACTAAACAAAGAGTGTCCGGAAAGCAAACTAGCAAGACTCCACATGCAAGCTCACATAACAGGGACGAAAGAACCCACCACATAGGGCAGGCAAACGGATGGCATATATTTTATTTTAGCGTTCTTATGTATATATCTGTGCGTGGAGCGCTTCGGGCATGGTCTGACATGTACAGGTTCTCAACTTAAGGTACATCCCCCCATGGGTCATCACTCGACCGTACTTTTCTGTGCACGAGTTCGACACCCACTCAGAGTCTGCCGAGCACTCGCTGCGTTGCTAGCTCCTGTTCAACACGGCACCCGGGCAAGGTGGGGCTGAGAGGCAGCTGCGTGGCAGTTGCTTCGCAGACAGAGCTGCCAGGCAGCTAGCCCCGAAGGATGCTGTACCTCGGTTCGTCTCAGTCCCCGTCCCCGAAACCACGCCCCCTGGCGTCTACTTTATATCGCGCACATCGAACCCCACTTCGGGCGAGACCCGGATGGGGGAAAGCGAAGGAGGGATCCGCAAGCGCCCTCTATTTCTCGTGGCCCACCTCGCTCTACCTGGACATGCTTTTTAACCATCCTGACATATGTGCGCATATATATCCACCCAATCAAACACTCATGCATCAACCAGCAGGTCGTTGTGCTTCATCAGCACCTCATTCGACAGCCCTGCGGTACCTTCCCCTAGCTGCAGCGTACTAGATGGTCTCCTAGACATCACGCTCCCCACCCACCCACCCACCCACCCCATGCGTTATCTTTCTTCTTGATAATCTGCCAACTGTCCAATTATATAACAAGGTGAGGGTATGGGTGGCACCCCACAAACCTTGAAAACAATCCAAGGAGCATACACATCAATGCAAGCGTGAAAGTAAGCGGAAAGGAGTGCGTCGTGGGAGGGCTACCAAGGCGGGAAACCGGAGAGGAGAGGAGAGGAGAGGAGAGGAGAGGAGAGGAGAGGAGAGGAGAGAGAGGAGAGGAGAGGAGAGGAGGAGGAGAGGAGAGGAGAGGAGAGGAGAGGAGAGGAAACCGGAGAGGAAACCGGAGAGGAGAGGAAACCGGAGAGGAGAGGAAACCGGAGAGGAGAGGAAACCGGAGAGGAGAGGAAACCGGAGAGGAGAGGAGAGGAGAGGAGAGGAGAGGAGAGGAGAGGAGAGGAGAGGAGGACGTTACATAAACCCAGCAAAACAATGCCGGACAGGATAGGACAGGACAGGGCAGGGCAGCAGCACATCTTATTAACCGCCCAGCTTTATTACAAGATGAGGGTATCCAAGGAAAACGTGTGATAAAGGGTACGTTACATAAACTCAGCAGAACACTGCCGAGACAGGACAGCAGCACAGGCTGCCAACCATCCAATTTTAGAACAGGAAGCATGAGGGGGTTTGAGGCACCCCCACAAACCTGGAAAACAATCTAAGAGCAGGGCAGGAAAAATAAGCAAACATGAGGCGGGAACGAAGGAGAACGGAAAGTGGGGGAAAAGGGACCAGAGTGCCTAGGAAAAAAGACCCTAGACACCCCGCCCAGGGAGTGATGGGAAAGTCCAGACTTAACAAAGAGTGTCCGGAAAGCAAACTAGCAAGACTCCACATGCAAGCTCACATAACAGGGACGAAGGAACCCACCACATAGGGCAGGCAAACGGGTGGCATATATTTTATTTTAGCGTTCTTATGTATATATGTGTGCGTGGAGCGCT
The DNA here is from genome assembly GCA_013435795.1 of Chlamydomonas sp. ICE-L. Classification (NCBI taxonomy): domain Eukaryota; kingdom Viridiplantae; phylum Chlorophyta; class Chlorophyceae; order Chlamydomonadales; family Chlamydomonadaceae; genus Chlamydomonas; species Chlamydomonas sp. ICE-L. The sequence goes on from JACBWV010000506.1 coordinate 4,045,777, forward strand.
TCTGACATGGTCCGAAGAGTACAGGTTCTCAACGTAAGTTACATCCCCCATGTACTCATCACTCGACCGTACGTTTTGTGCGCGAGTTCGACACCCGCTCAGAGTCTGCCGAGCACTCGCTGCGCTGTTAGCTCCTTTTCAACACGGCACCCGGGCAAGGTGGGGCTGAGAGGCAGCTGCGTGGCAGTTGCTTCGCAGACAGAGCTGCCAGGCAGCTAGCCCCGAAGGATGCTGTACCTCGGTTCGTCTCAGTCCCCGTCCCCGAAACCACGCCTCCTGGCGTCTACTTTATATCGCACACATCGAATCCCACTTCGGGCGAGACCCGGATGGGGGAAAGAGAAGGAGGGATCCGCAAGCGCCCTCTCGTTCTCGTGGCCCACCTCGCTCTACCTGGACATGCTTTTTAACCATCCTGACATATGTGCGCATATATATCCACCCAATCAAACACTCATGCATCAACCAGAGGTCGTGTGCTTCATCAGCAACCTCATTCGACAAGCCCTGTTTGGTTAATTCCCCTAGCTGCAGGGACGGGATGGTCTCCTGAATATCACGCTCCCCACCCACCCACCCACACCATCGCGTTTATCCTCTTTTCTTCTGGATTAACATGCCAAACGTCCAATTATATAACCAACGGTGCGGGATGTGAGGCACCCCCCACAAACCTGGAAAACAATCCAAAGGAGGCATACACCTCAATTGGCAAACGGGAAAAGTAAGCGGAAAGGGGAGAAAGGAGTGCGTCGATTGGGTGGGAGGGCTAACCAGGCAGGAAAACCGGAGGGAGGAGAGGAGAGGAGAGGAAGCGAGAGCGAGCGTAGGAAGAGGGACAGCAGGACGTCTAGGTGACGACGGGCGAGAGGAGAGGACGAGGGGATGCGAGGACCGAGCGAGAAGCGATTTGGACGGCGAGAGGAGAGGGGAGGGGGAGGTAGAAGGAGTGAGGCCCTCGAGGAGCAGAGGAGACGACCTGAGTGAGAGGGAGGAAGGAGACGGAGAGGGATTGGGAGAGCGACCGGAGGAGAGGATCCGAGGGAGTTTGCGAGGAGGGAGAGGACCCCGAAGGGAGAGGAGTCGGCACGAGGAGAGGACGAGGGAAGAGGAGTTTCATCGAGGAGGGATGGAGCTTGGTAGGGGAGAGGACGCCCTTGAGAGAGAGGATAAGCCAGGACCGAGGCAGAGGAGCCGGGAGGGAGGTGCGAGCGCAAGCCGTTCGACGGACGAGGAGAGGGCCATGAGGAGGAGTGAGGAGGATGAGGAGAGGAGCTCCGATACACTCCCCGCGAGACGAGACCAGAGGAGGAGGACGGAGGAGAGAGAGGGAAGGAGGCAATTGAGGAGAGGAGAGGGACGAGCCGAGGCGAGGGAGGAGAGGAGGTCGATGCGACGAGTGACGAGTAGGAGAGGGAGGGGAGGAGAGGAGAGGAGGGAGAGGAGAGGGAGCAGAGGAGAGAGGAGAGAGAGGAGAGGAGAGGAGAGGAGAGGAGAGGATAGGCGAGGATAGGCGAGGAGAGGAGGAGAGCGAGGAGAGGAGGCGGAGAGGAGAGGAGGCGGAGAGGAGAGGAGAGGAGAGGAGAGGAGCGGAGCAGGAGAGGATGAGGAGAGGATAGAGGAGAGGAGAGGAGAGGAGTAGGAGAGGAGAGGAGAGGAGAGGAAACGGAGAGGAGAGGAAACCGGAGGAGGAGAGGAAACGGAGAGGAGGAGGAGGAGGAGAGGAGGAGAGGAGGCGGCGAGGAGCGGAGAGAGAGGAGCGGAGAGGAGAGGAGAGGAGAGGAGAGAGGAGAGGAGAGGAGAGGAGAGGAGGCCGTTACATAAACCCCGGCAAAACAATGCCGGGACAGGACAGGACAGGACAGGCAGCGGGCAGCAGCACATACTTACTTAACCGCCCAGACTTTATTACACGGATGAGGGTATCCAAGGAAAACGTGTTTTTGTGATATTGGTAGAGGGTACGTGACATATTTTTTAAACTCAGCATGAACACTTGCCGAGACAGTCCAGCCACGCACAGGCTGCCAAACCATCCAATTTAGAACAGGAAGCATGATGGGGTTTGCGGCACCCCCACAAACCTGGAAAACAATCTAAGAGCAGGGCAGGAAAAACAAGCAAACAAGAGGCGGGAACGAAGGAGAACGGAAAGTGGGGGAAAAGTAAGGGACCAGAGTCCCTAGGGGCTGAGAGGCAGTTGCTTCGCAGACAGAGCTGCCTGTCAGCTGGCCCCGAAGGATGCTGTACCTCGGTTCGTCTTAGTCCCCGTCCCCGAGACCACGCCTCCTGGCGTGTACTTAATATCGCGCACATCGAACCCCACTTCGGGCGAGATCCGGATTGGGGAAAGCGAAGGAGGGATCCGCAAGCGCCCTCTCGATCTCGAGGCCCACCTCTACCCGGACATGCTTCTGACCCATCTTGACACATGTGCGGATTGTGCGCATGTTAATGTTAAGGGGTACTGCAAATTTCGTCACCATCAAAGTTCCTATGTCAAAGAGATGGGTTCCCTCTAGCTATTCCAAAAATCTTAGGACCAAACATGTTTTGACCCCAAGTGGCCCAAAACAGAAAAAACGCGTTTTTAGGGGGGGGGGGGGGGGGGGGGGGGGGGGGTAGATCAAGAACTCAAGATGCTCGATTTTTGCTTCCAAATAATTCATGGACATCCGGAGAAGGCATTCACGGAGCAACTGTGGTTTGGATTTTTAGGGTCCAGGTCTACATTTTCGGTTTTGGGCACGTCTGGTCACATCTGGGCACTTGTGGACAACTGGCTGGCCTAGATGTGCCATGAATAATGGCGATTTCGGGGGGGGGGGGGGGGGGGGGGGGGGCTATGGGGGAAAATGTTAACATTAATACCCCTTAACTGTTGTAGTACGACTTATACGTCGTCTCCAGAGTAGGCAAAGAGCGCACACTCCGCGCAGGTCTAAGTCCCCTCCAGGGCATGTGCCGCCTGCCGCCCAGTGCCGAGGCCAGCTATGGCCTGTGCGCTGCAATGCAGTACCAGGCTGTACTGCTTTGCATCTCCTTAATCAATCGTTATATCGCGCTTAATTGTCACACGCGATTGCGTGTTTACCTACGTAACACTAAAAGCAAGGGAAATACCTTGTACACGCACACACACACCAAGAGCAGACTCCGACCAGACCTGTGCCCAGGTAGCCCAGATCTGGCTGAGTCAACCCGCCGTACATTTCCGCTTAGTGGCCAGCTACCCACAGCTACCTAGGATCGGTTACACATACGCGCCCAGGCCGCGTCACAAGCGCAGCTTGCGTGACACGCGGGCGCTTGTCTTAACACGAGACTGTGACACGCGGGCGCTTGTCTTAACACGAGACATAACAATCCTGTGCCATTCAGCATATTCCTTTCGCCTCAGCATATCTCCTTTCGCCTTAAGCGAATCTCCTTTCGCCTTAAGCGAATCTCCTTTCGCCTTAGCAAATCCCCTTTCGCCAGCACATGCAAAGCCATACCCTATGGACAGAAGAGTTTATAGTCGATTGAGACGACCAATTCTCTCTCATTCTACTATCAAACTCTCGTCCAGGTGCGTCGATGCTGTCGTCGGGATAGGTCCCTGCTAGGCGCTACTTGCGCACCTACCCCTTGCAGTGTTGGCCTTGTCGTGACACCAACCCGTCACGACAATCCAATACGACGACAATCCAATACGACTGACACGCATCATGAATAATCATCTTAGGCTCTTGCACCGCTTGACCCCTGTCGTGCATTGCAATCCCGCCTTGCCGACCTTTTCCGGCAAGCTATGTAGACACTTGCGCGTTCACGTAGAAACCGCAGTTTTATCTTCTATTGTTCCTAGAACAAATTGTAACTCATTCTACTATCAAACTCTCGTCCAGAACCTCCACGGATTCAAAGTCTGCGTCTCCAAGCCCCTGTCGTTACCGACTCCCGGAAAACCTGTCCACCTACGGTCGCCTCCAGTACCCTCCCCGAGCATTGACAACCCCCGTCTGCCGGACTTCAGAAAGAGACTCCGGTCAACCCCTCTCCTTTCGCCTCGACTCCACAACTGCCGGCCGAAAGTCCAACCCCTCGGAACGGTGAGACGTCCCCGTCATTACTGACGACGGTGCTTCCAACCCCTCGGTAACGCGGCTACCGGAGTACAGAACACCCCATCACTTGGCCATAGGATTGCAGTGGTAACATACCTATCCTTAGGAGCACGCATACAGCCGTGACATAATGCTACCTTCTATGTAAACCGAGTTTGAGCCTGCAGTTTATGCTAACGAACACAAAATCAAGTCACGGGTTCTGTCGCTTCCAGTATTACCAAGGGCCCCATGTCTTAGGCAGCTTCAATCAAGTTGGTCCCCTCCCCTACGGTAAGGTAAGGTAAGGTAAGGTAAGGTAAGGTAAGGTTAGGTAAAGTAAGGTAAGGTAAGGTAAGGTAAGGTAAGGTAAGGTAAGGGGACCACTTGCGAGTACCCCCCATATTAACACCCTACCAACCTTTTGTGGGCATCTGATGTTTTGGGGTAGCAAAGGACAGGGTTCAGTGTGTTACACCCTCTATGTAACACCCAGAGGCAGGCTGACTAGGCTGATACACCATGCATGTGATTGCATGCTGACTAGACTGAAACACCATGCATGCGATTGCATGCTGCACTCAAGATTATGGTGTGGTAGTGCTCATACCAGGGTACTTCAGGAGGATCCCCAGCTCTGCTGCCTGAGACACAATCAATTGTATAGCTTGCGTCCTCCGACGCAACGGACCTTTCCTTATGGTAATTTTAAGCTACGCATGGCGACTTCCAGCCAGCTCCATTACCGTAGCTAGCCACTGAGTCAAAACCCAACGCTTACGGCTGCATTGGACTGCCTGTTATGCAGGGTACTACTAAGCGCGAGCTTTTGCGCGCTGGCGCGCTGCCTTTTTGAGCCCCACTGCGCGTTTCGCGCAGTTTTTTGCAACCCCCTATGGGCGCAGCAAGCAATTTTTGCGCTTTTTGCACTACAAAACGCAGTTTATTTGTTTTTAAGTGCGCTAAAGCGCTGGCCAACTTGGTCAATGGAAGTACCCTGCTGTCATGTCCTCTTTCAGTTGCACTAGCTAGCCACAGCTTTAGCCCAAGGACGGGGGGAAAGTAGCTGCCTAGAAGCTGCCCTGGGCAGTCCAAAAGTGAAACAGTGGTCCACTCCACAGGAACTGTCATTCCGAATCAAATTTACAACGTTTGCCGCTGGTGTATCAGGAGACCCACCTCCTGGGGTAACATTTCTTTCATCATAAATACAAAAGGCCCATGCTTGGGATCTGACTGTTGGGCCAATGGGTGCACTACTTATCAATTATGACATATTTGCAAAGCTTATCTTTCAGTGACAACAGCTGCTGTTGCTGCTGCCTCATGAGGATATGCCTGTGATCTGAATTGAAGGCTCATGGGTGATCTGCTTCTCGACCGGGCATCTATTCTACAATATTAGCCATACCAGCCTTTCTGGGTGAGTGCTGCTGCTGCTGCCTGCTGTTGCCTAATGAGGACACGGCCCACCTGTAGAGAGTACTTGACTAGGATCTGTTTGCAAGGCTAATGGATGATCTGCTTCTCAACCGGGCATCTATTCTATATTATAAGTCTTAACAGCCCTTTGGGGTGACTGCTGCTGCTGCTGCTGCCTATTGAGGATACGGCTCATATATAGCAAGCCAATGGCTGTGATCTGACTGTAATAAATCAATAAATCAATCAATAGTGCGCCTTGTTTCGAGGCGTGAGGTTGAGGGGGCCAGCTCGTTTGCTTTCACTGGGGCTAACCACATCTGACTGTTAGGCTAATGGATGATCTGCTCCTCAACCGGGCATCTATTCTACAAATTAGCCATAACAGCCTTTCTGGGTGACTGCTCCTGCTCCTGCTGCCTGCTGTCGCCTAATGAGGGCACGGCCAGTGTTTTTTATTTCAGATTTCTGTAGTCCAGGTTGAGTAGCTACTTGGGCTACTCGACCCTGATTTCAGGATAGTTGCGTAGCCATCGCATGGCCGAGCGCGAAGCGCGGAGCCTGAGGGGGTCGGGGGGCAGCGCGTCCCGATATCGGGGGGTCCGGGGGGTGTAGCATTCTACGGAATGGCGACGGAATGGCGACGCGTCGTCCAAAAATGAAACACTGGGCACGGCTCATCTGTAGCAATCAAATGGCTGTGATCTGACTGCAAGGCTAATAGATGATCTGCTTCTCAACCAGGCATCTATTCTATATTGTTAGCCTTTAAAGCCTTTCTGGGTGACTGCTGCTGCCTGCTGTTGCCTATTGAGGATACGGCTCATCAGTAGCAAGCCAATGGCTGTGATCTGACTGTAATAAATAAATAAATAGTACGCCTTGTTTTGAGGCGTGAGGTTGAGGGGGCCAGCCCATTTGCTTTCACTGGGGCTAACCACACTTGACTGTAAGGCTAATGGATGATCTGCTCCTCAACCGGGCATCCATTCTACAATATTAGCCATAGCAGCCTTTCTGGGTGACTGCCAGGGTAGTGCAGGACGCAGCGTCCTGCGTCGCAGACGCAACATGGTAAGGGTCCGTTGCGTCGCAGACGCAACATGGGAGGGTCCGTTGCGTCCCAGATGCAGGTCCAGGATGTTGGTCGCGTCGCAGACGCAAGTTCAAGATGTTGGTTGCGTCTCACCCATCAGTTGATTGGCCCACCACCACTCAATTGCCGTGGGCTCAGGGTTCTATTGGTAGTGAGACGCAGCCTAGAGGCATGTGTGCGTCCCAGGACGCAACCTACCAAACCGGATGCGTCCCAGGACGCAACATACCGAATTAGTACTAGGAGGAGTATTAGGAGGAGGAGTATTAGGAGGACGCAACCCCTGGGGTCCGTTTGAAGTACCCTGGTGACTGCCCCTGCTCCTGCCTAATGAGGACATGGTTCATCTGTCGAAAGTAAATGGCTGTGATCGGACTGTTAGGCTAATGGATGATCTGCTTCTCAACCGGGCATCTATTCTATATTATAAGTCTTGACAGCCTTTTTAGGTGACTGCTGCTGCTGCCTAATGAGGATACAGCTCATCTATAGCCAATGGCTGTGATCCGGCTGTTAGGCTAATGCATTGTTACTCAACTGATACAATCGATTAGTGACTGCATTCATAGAGAACATTTTATGAGTCATGGATATCTATCTACACTCAGTTGATTATGTGAGGATGGTTGGGAAATCCCCTTGGAAGTTGGGGAGTGGGCTTGTTTTGGATTAGCACTGGCCTGCCTATGGCAACGTAATGTAGTCTAATGGCTGAACTACTTATCGGCACAATATCTATTCTAGAAATAACAGTTATATTCAGTAACAGCTGCTGTTGCCTGATGAGGGCATGGCTCATGTGTTTCAAGTGAAACAACAGTCCTACCCAGTATCTGCTGCTGCCTGCTGTTGCCTGCTGCTGCCTGCTGTTGCCTGTTGCTGCCTGCTGTTGCCTGCTGCTGCCTGCTACTGCCTGCTGCTGCCTGCTGCTGCCTGCTGTTGCCTGCTGCTGCCTGCTGCTGCCTGCTGCTGCTTGCTGCTGCCTGCTGTTGCCTGCTGCTGCCTGCTGCTGCCTGCTGCTGCCTGCTGTTGCCTGCTGCTGCCTGCTGTTGCCTGCTGTTGCCTGCTGCTGCCTGCTGCTGCCTGCTTTTGCCTGCTGCCTGCTGCTGCCTGCTGTTGCCTGCTGCTGCCTGCTGCTGCCTGCTGTTGCCTGCTGCTGCCTGCTGCTGCCTGCTGTTGCCTGCTGCTGCCTGCTGCTGCCTGCTGCTGCTGCCTGCTGCTGCCTGCTGCTGCTGCCTGCTGCTGCCTGCTGCTGCCTGCTGCTGCCTGCTGTTGCCTGCTGTTGCCTGCTGCTGCCTGCTGTTGCCTGCTGCTGCCTGCTGCTGCTTGTTGCTGCCTGCTGTTGCCTGCTGCTGCCTGCTGCTGCCTGCTGTTGCCTAGTGATGACATGGCACATGTGTTGCACGTGAAGCAGCAGTCCTTCTCACTGCCTGCTGCTGCTGCCTACAGTTGCCTGATAAGGACACCGCTCATCTATAGAAAGTGAAAGAGGAGTCCTACTCACTGCCCACTACTGCCTGCTGTTGCCTGATGAGGACACGGCTCATCTATAGCAAGTGAAACAGCAGTCCTTCCCACGGTCTACTGCTGCTGCCTGCAGTTGCCTGATGAGGACACGGCTCATCTATAGCAAGTGAAACAACAGTCCTACCCAGTTACTGCAGCTGCCTTCTGCTGTTGCCTGATGAAGACACGGCTCATCTGCTGCACGTGAAACAGCAGTCCTTCTCACTGCTTACTGCTGCTGCCAACAGTTGCCTGATAAGGACACAGCTCATGTGATGCAAGTGAAACAACAGTCCTACCAGTAACTGCTGCTGCCTGCTGCTACTGCCTAATGAGGACATGGCACATCTGTTGCACGCAAAACAGCAGTCCCTCTCACTGCCTACTGCCTGCAGTTGCCTGATGAGGACATGGCCCACCTGTTGCACGCGAAACAGCAGTCCCTCTCACTGCCTACTGCCTACTGCTGCTGCCTCCTGTTGCTTAATGAGGACACGGCGCATCTGTAACACGTGAAACAGCAGTCCTTCTCACTGCCTACTGCTTCTGCCTACAGTTGCCTGATGAGGACACGGCTCATCTATAGCAAGTGAAACAGCAGTCCTTCTCACTGCCTACTGCTGGTCTGCTGCTGCCTACAGTTGCCTGATGAGGACACGGCTCATCTGTAGCAAGCCAATGGCTGCGATCCGACTGTTCGCCTAATGGCTGAACTACTCATCAACCCGACATATTGTATAAATAACAGTCCTAATTAGTGACTGCGGCCTGCTGCTGCCTCCTGTTACTTCCTGCTGCTGCCTGGGGCTGCTTTCTGCTGCTGCTGCCTGCGGCTGCTTTCTGCTGCTGCCTGCTGCTGCTGCCTGCTACTTCCTGCAGCTGCCTGCGGCTGCTTTCTGCTGCTACCAGCTGCTTCCTGCTGCCTGCTACTTCCTGCAGCTGCCTGCGGCTGCTTTCTGCTGCTGCCTGCTACTTCCTGCTGCCTGCTACTTCCTGCAGCTGCCTGCGGCTGCTTTCTGCTGCTACCAGCTGCTTCCTGCTGCCTGCTTCTGCTTCCTGCTGCTGCATGCGGCTGCTACCTGCTACTGCCTGCTGCTTTTGCCTGCTGCTTGCTGCTTCCTGCTGCTGCCTGGGGCTGCTTTCTGCTGCTACCTGCTCCTGCCTGTTACTGCCTGCTGCTGCTGCCTAATGAGGTCGTGGCTCATCTGTAGCAAGTACCGGCACAAAAACTACTACTGCTTGGCCAATGGGAAAGCAGCTTCTCAACAGAGCTTAGGGCTTCGAACCCCGCACCTTCTTGTTTCGATGTGTTCTACCATTGAGCCAGTCGTCGAAACGGGATAGAAGCACGTAAATATACCAAGATGGACATTCTCATCAACACGGAGCTGAAGCAGCCTGCACCTTGTTATATTTTTTCACACTAGATCTTCACTCAGCTTGAATTTCAGTTTGTCTACCTCTAGGCTTTTCCCGGAGAGCTCCTCACAGACCCTGGAGGTGGAGAAGTAGAGGAATGAGATAACAGCGTGCTTTATTTTCAACTACGAGCAGAGTGAAGATCTAGTGTGAAAAATTATAACAAGGTGCAGGCTGCTTCAGCTCCGTGTTGATAAGAATGTCCATCTTGGTATATCTACGTGCTTCTATCCCGTTTCGACAACTGGCTCAATGGTAGAGCACGTCGGAACAAGAGGGTGCGGGATTCAAATCCCTACAGGTGCGCTTTAGTGTTCGCTGTCGCTGTCAACAGCCATGGTAGCTTTATCCAGGTAACGCAACAGCCCGTTCTTTACCTGTAAGACGGGGCTCCCTTAATACCACGCCCCACCAGGCATTAGGTAATGATAACCCCTGGTGGGGCGTGGAGTTAAGGGAGCCCGTCGTTCGCGGGTGGGGAGCGGTCTACTACCTCAACTGGACAAGCTACCATCGCGGTTGACGACGACCTGCAACGCCAAGAGCGACCGAAGGGGGCGTCGAACCCCCGACTCTTCGTTCTCAAAGCGATTTAGTCTACCACGCTCCACCATGCATTAGCCTTACTTTCCATCACATGCTTCTCCCTGAGCAGGTGGAACTCTAGCGGTACAACAGGGGTACAACAGGGGTACCTCTAGCGGTCCGACAGGGGTTGCTTGAGATGCCAGTCAATGAGAATGTCCCATTGGCAATATAACATGCTTCTGCCTATGCAGGTGGACCTTTAGCAGAACGCTGCAGGCTCCGACAGGGGCTGCTTGATATGCCAGTCGATGAGAATATCAAGTTCAGCAATATAACATGCTTCTGCCTATGCAGGTGGACCTTTAGCAGTACGCTGCAGGCTCCGACAGAGGTTGCTTGAGATGCCAGTCGATGAGAATATCCAGTTCAGCAATATAACATGCTTCAGCCTATGCAGGTAGACCTTTAGCAGTACGCTGCAGGCTCCGACAGAGGTTGCTTGAGATGCCAGTCGATGAGAATGTCCCATTCGGCAATATAGCATGCTTCTACTTGTGAAGGTGGACCTCCTTGGGTTACAAAATAGTAGGCACACTTAGGGTCGGCGGGAGGTACCGACCCTCGACCAAACAAACATTCACCACTACCCCTATTGACAAATGCCAAGCCCAGAACAGGTGGACCTCCTAGGGTAGGCTGCTGAAGCCCAAGGGGGCTGCTTGAACTCCTCGTCGATAAGAGCGTCAAGTTCGATCGATTTACGTGCTTCTGCCGGTGCAGGTGCAGGTCTGCCGGTGCAGGTGTAGGTGCAGCTTCTGCCTGTGCAGGTGGACCTCCTTGAGTTGGCTGCTTAAGCCCGCGGGGGCTGCTTGAACTCCTCGTCGATAAAGCGTCCAGTTTGATCGATTTACGTGCTTCTGCCCGTGCAGGTGCAGGTCTGCCGGTGCAGGTGTAGGTGCAGCTTCTGCCTGTGCAGGTGGACCTCCTCGGATAGGCTGCTGAAGTCCAAGGGGGCTGCTTGAACTCCTCGTCTAAGAACTCCTCGTCGAATAAGAACTCCTCGTCTAAGAACTCGTCTAAGAACTCCTCGTCGAATAAGAGTGTCCAGTTTGATCGATTTACATGCTTCTGCTGGTGCAGGTGGACCTCCTGGGGTACGGTAAGAGCATCCATTTCAACGTAGGGAGTGTAGCCTAGCATACCCTCCCCTGCCTCACTAGACTGCCTGCCAAGCCTTAAATGCTTCTGCCTGTGCACGTGGTCCTGATGGATGTGGGGGGGGGGGGGGGGGGGGGGGGGGGGGGGGGGGAGCTGTTTCAACTCTTTGACGATAAGAGCATCTATTTTGGTCCATGTGCATGCTTCTGCCTGTGCATGTGGTCCTGGTGGGGTAGGCTCCTGTCTCCGAAGGAGGCTGCTTCAGCTCCTTGTCCATAAGAGCATCCATTTCAACGGAGGGACCGTATCCTAGCATGCCCTCCCCTGTCTCGCTAGACTGCCTGCCAAGCTCTCCGTGCTTCTGCCTGTGCACGTGGTCCTGATGGGGTAGGCTCCTGGCTCCAAACGGGGGCTGCTTCAGGTAGCCTAGCGTACCCTCCCCTGCCTCAGGTAATGCTAACGCCTGGTGGGGCGTGGTGTTAAGGGAGCCCGTCGTACGCGGGTGGGGAGCGGTCTCCTACCTCGACTGGACAAGCTACCATCGCGGTTGACGATGACCTGCAACGCCAAGAGCGACCGAAGGGGGAGATCCCCTGCCTCACTAGACTGCCTGCCGAGCCTTACGTGCTTTTGCCTGTGCACGTGGTCCTGATGGGGGGGGGCTGCTTCAGCTCCTTGTCAATAAGAGCATCCATTTCAACGGAGGGACGGTAGCCTAGCGTACCCTCCCCTGTCTCGCTAGACTGCCTGCCAAGTCTTACGTGCTTTTGCCTGTGCACGTGGTCCTGATGGGGGGGGGCTGCTTCAGCTCCTTGTCAATAAGAGCATCCATTTCAACAGAGGGGCGATAACCTAGCATACCCTCCCCTGTTTCACTGGACCGCCTGCTAAGCCTTACGTGCGCCTCCCTCACAAGCTTCTTAATATCTTCCGGGGACTGCGGCACAGCAGGGGGGTTCAGGGTTTAGGTTTCAGGGTTCAGGGTTTAGGGAAATCTGTGCATGATTGTTTGCTGTGTATATTTTGGGGTGTTTGGCAAATAGACTGCATGCCAAGTCTTATTTGTGCCTCCCTCACAAGCTTCTTAATATCTTCCGGGGGCTGTGGCACAACAGGGGGGTTCAGGGCTTAGGTTTCAGGTTTCAGGTTTCAGGTTTCAGGGTTTAGGGGAATGCGTGCATGATTGTTTGCTGTGTATATTTTGGATTTTTGGTGAATAGACTGCATGCCAAGCTTTAAGTGCCCCTCCCCCACCAGCTTCTTAATATCCTCCGGGGTCTGCGACGCATCAGGGAAACTATAATTGTTTGCTGTTTATATATTACTTGTTATGATAACGCCTGGTGGGGCGTGGTATTAAGGGAGCTCCATCTTACAGCGGGAAAGAACGGGCTGCTACTTTACATGGACAAAGACACCATGGCGGTTGACAGCAACCGCAAACACTTAAGCGCACCATAGGGATTCGAACCCGGCACCTACGTTGTTCAAGGAGCTCTGCCATTGAGCCATTCGTTGTACGGGGAAATGTTACTCGGATGATACTTGGATTGCTGTTTACATGTTACTTGTACAATTGTTTGCTGTTTATATTTGCGGTGTTTGGTGCATAGACTGCCTTCCTAGCTTTATGTGTGCCTCCCCCAACAGCTTCTTAATATCGTCCGGGGACTGTGGCACAGCAGGGAAAGCAATGCGAGCATGATTTTTTGCTGTATATATACATATATGTTGAGGGTGTTTGTTCGTAAACTGGCTGCCAAGCTTTATATGCGCCTCCCCCACCAGCTTCTAAATATCCTCCGGGGACTGGCACAGCAGGGAAAGCAATGCATGTATGATTGTTCGCCGTTTTTACATTTACGTCAGCACCATTCACATCCCCATCACCTACGCACCTGCGTGCGCACTTGCAACTCAGGGCCCTGACCCAAGCTCCGCCCCCACTCCCACCCCCAGCCACCACATATACATTTCCCCACGCCCCCACGCACCTGCTTACACACTGACAACTCAGCGCCCTGGCCCAAGCCGACCCCTGCATTCAAGCTGCTCAATCTAGGACTGATGTCCTTACAAAACAAACAAAAACTGCGCACACACTTGCAACTAAGAACCCCGACCCAAGTTCTGCCCCCACTCCCACCCCCAGCCACCACACACTCCCAGCCCTCACGCACCCTCACACCTGCTTACACAATGACAAATCAGGGCCCTGGCCCAAAGTCCCCCCCACTAACACCCCCTCGGTATTCAAGCTGCTCAATCTAGGACTGAGGTCTTGGCAAACCCTAAGATGAGCCACATCCCCATCCCCATCACCCACATACCTGCTTACACACTTACAACTCAGGGCCCTGGCCCAAACTCCGCCCCCACTAACACCCCCAGCCACCACACATCCGAACGCACCTGCTTACACACTGACAACTCAGGGCCCTGGCCCAAGCTGATCTCGGTATTCAAGCTGCTCAATCTAGGACTGAGGTCTTGGCAAACCCTAAGATGAGCCACATCCCCATCCCCATCACCCACACACCTGTGTGCACACTTACGACTCAGGGCCTTGGCCCAAACTCCGCCCCCACTAATACCCCCAGCCACCACACATCCCCACGCACCTGCTTACACAATGACAACTCAGGGCCCTGGCTCAAGCTGATCCCTGTGCTCAAGCTGCTCAATCTAGGACTGATGTCCTTACAAAACAAAACAAAAACAAACAAAAACTCTGCGTACACACTTGCAACTAAGGGCCCCGGCCCAAGTTACGCCCCCACTCCACATCCCCACGCACCTGCTTACACACTGACAAATCAGGGCCCTCGCCCAAGCTGATCTCGGTATTCAAGCTGCTCAATCTAGGACTGAGGTCTTGGCAAAACCAAGGATGTGCCTTGATGCCTTCTATCGAGATTCGCTTGGTAGGGTCGGTGACCAGGATCTTTGTCAACAGATCGGCGCAGTCCTCGGATGCTTTCACCGGCGTAGTGTACTCCGCTTTCAAAATACGCTGCAGCAATGAGGGGGGTGGCGCTGAAGGTCAGGGTGGGGAAGGGGGTGGGCGGAAGGGCGGGATGGGCAGGTGTGGGTTTGGGGAGTAATGGGCGGTGGGATCGGCAACCAGGATCTTCGTCAACAGATCGGCGCAGTCTTCAGATGCTTTCATAGGCGTAGAGTACTCCGCTTTCAAAATGCGCTGCAGCAATGAGGGGGTTGGGTTGGGGTGGGCTGGGGTGGGGGTCGTGGTGGGGATAGCGATGGGGGTGAGGCTCATGCTGTGGGGTAGAAGTGGGAGTGCGGATTGGGTTCACGCTGTGGGTGTGGGGGTGGAGGTCATGCTGTGTGGGGGGGGGTGGAGGTCATGTTGTGGAAGAGGAAGTGGGGGGTGGGGGTGGGGGTGTTATGCTGTGGGGGTGGGGGTGGGGGTGGAAGTGGGGGTGTTATGCTGTGGGGGTGGGGGTGGAAGTGGGGGTGTTATGATGTGGGGGTGTGGGTGGGGGTGGGGGTGGAAGTGGGGGTGGGGTGTAATGCTTGCTAGGGTCGTTAACCAGGATCTTGGATAACAGATCGGCGCAGTCCTCGGATGCTTTGAACAGCGTAGAGAATTCTGCTTTCAAAATGCGCTGCTGGGGAGGGTGGGGGTGGGGGTGGGGGTGGGGTGGGGTCAGGGTGGGGATGAGGATGAGGATGGTGGCGTGAGCATGGACGAGGGCAGGGTTGGGGGGTGAGAGACCAGGACCCACACATCCCCATCCCCATCACCCACAACCACACATCCCCAGCCAGCCACCACACATTCCCAGCCCCGCCACCCACACATCCCCATCACTCACACCAACACGGCACCATCCCCATCACCCAAACAGCACCATCACTCACACCCACACAGCACCATCACCTATACCCACCCATCCCCAGCAACCATCCCCACCCATCCCCATCACCCACACCCACACAGCACCATCACCCACCCATCCCCATGCCCATCACCCACACAGAACCATTCCCTTCACCCACCCATCCCCATCACCCACACCCACACATCACCATCCCCATCACTCACATATCCCCATCACCTACACAGCCCCATCCCCATCACCCACATATAGCCACCACCCACACATCCCCATCACTCACATCCACACATCCCCATCACACACCATGATCAACCTCTGCAGGTTGCGTGCGTTGTTGCCATCCGCATCGTCCTCCGGCCGCGCAAAGGGGTAGTCCCCTTCAAGCATCGCATACAGCATCACACCCAGGCACCACACATCCCCATCCTTATCACCCGCACCCACACAGCACCATCCCCATCACACACCATGATCAACCTCTGCAGCTTGCGTGTGTTGTTGCCATCCGCATCGTCCTCCGGCCGCTCAAAGGGGTAGTCCCCTTCAAGCATCGCATACAGCATCACACCCAGGCACCACACATCTGCCATCTTTCCATCGTAGGTGGCCTCGCCGGAGGACATGATAACCTCGGGTGCCAGGTATGTGTTGGTTCCCACCCAGGATCGAGGCGCAGAGTCGAGCTGCAGAAAGGTACACGGGGATAGATTGGATAGGATGGATGGGATGGGTGGGATGGGTGGAATGGATGGCATGGTTGAAGGAGGACATAATGACCTTAGGGGCCAGGTAGGTGTTGGTTCCCACCCAGGATCGAGGCGCAGAGTCGAGCTGCAGAAGGGTATATGGGGATAGATTGGATAGGATGGATGGGATGGGTGGGATGGATGGCATGGTTAAAGGAGGACATAATGACCTTAGGGGCCAGGTAGGTGTTGGTTCCCACACAGGGACGAGGCGCAGAGTCGAGCTGCAAGGGGGCACATGCAAGGGGGTACATGGAGACAGATTGGATGGGATGGATGGCATGGTTATTGGAGGACATGATGGCCTGAGGAGCTAGGTAGGTGTTGGTTCCCACCCAGGAGCAGGGCCCTGAGTCTAGCTGCTAGGGCGGAGATGCAAGGGGGCAAATGGAGACAGATTGGATGGGATGGATGGCATGGTTATTGGAGGACATGATGGCCTGAGGAGCTAGGTAGGTGTTGGTTCCCACCCAGGAGCAGGGCCCTGAGTCTAGGTGCTAGGGCGGAGATGCAAGGGGGCACATGCGAGGTGGGTACATGGAGACAGATTGGATGGGATGGACGGAAATGGGTGGGATGGATGGCATGGTTATAGGAGTACATAATGACCTTAGGGGCCAGGTAGGTGTTGGTTCCCACACAGGGACGAGGCGCAGAGTCGTGCTGCAAGGGGGGCACACGCAAGGGTGTACATGGAGACAGATTGGATGGGATGGATGGGATGGGTGGGATGGATGGCATGGTTAAAGGAGGACATAATAACCTCGGGGGCCAGGTAGGTGCTGGTTCCCACCCAGGATCGAGGCGCAGAGTCGAGCTGCAAGGGTGGACATGCAAGGGTGTAAATGCAAGGGGGGTACATGCAAGGGCGGACATGGAAGGGGGTAAATGCAAGGGCGGACATGGAAGGGGGTAAATGCAAGGGAGGTACATGGATAGAGACAGATTGGATGGGATGGGTGGGAAGGATAGGATGGGGTGGATGGGCTGGATGTGATGGATTGCATGGCTATGTGGTTTTGGCAACCAACCCACCCCATCTCCATCCCCATCCCATCCTCACCTCCATCTCTATCTCCGTCCCCATCCCATCCTCACCTCCATCTCCCCCTCCACCCCGACCCCATCACCTCCACCCCCACATCCCATCCCCGCCCCTAAGCACCCCCTTTGTTTGAGCTCCGCCACCCTTCCACCAGGGTACTTCCAAGCGCACGCTTTTGCGCGCTGGCGCACTGCCTTTTTGAGCCCCACTGCGCGTTTCGCACAGCTTTTTGCAACCCCCTGTGGGCGCAGCAAGCAATTTTTGCGCTTTTTGCACTACAAAGCGCAGTTTTGTTTTTCAAGTGCGCTCAAGCGCTGGCCAATTTGGTCAATGGAAGTACTCTGCCCCCCACCCCCACTTCACCCCCTCGATACCCCATTTCCACCCCCATCCCATCCCCTCCCAACTTTAACCACTCACCTCCTCATTCTTGGAGAATCCAAAGTCAAACAACTTCACCCAGCTCTCGCCAGGATTGCTGACGTAATATATAAGAGCATTTCCACTTTTGTTTAACTCCGCCACACCCCCACACCCCACTCCACCCCCTTGTATCCCCATTTCCATCCCCCCACCCCCCACCCCACCCTAAGCACCCACCTTCTCATTCTTGGAGAATCCAAAAGTCCCACAACTTCACCCAGCTCTCGTCAGGATTGCTGACGTAATATATAAGAGCGTTTCCACTTTTTTCAAACTCCGCCACAACCCACTCCACCCCCTTGTATCCCCATTCCCCATCCCCACCCCCCCACCCCCCCCCACCCCCCCCACACACACCCTAAGCACCCACCTTCTCATTCTTGGGAAATCCAAAGTCACACAACTTCACCCGCCTCCCGCCAGGATTGCTGTCATTCTGTATGAGTGCCATCCCCCCCCCACACACACACACACACTCACCCTCCCCCACCTCTTCCCCCCCCTCACTCCTAAGCACCCACATTCTCATTCTTGGATAATCCAAAGTCACACAACTTCTGCCGGCTCTCGCCAGGATTGCTGACGTACTGTACGAGTGCCATCCCCCCCCCCCCACACACACTCACCCTCCCCCACCTCCTCCCCCCCCACACCCTACGCACCCACCTTCTTATTCTTGGGAAATCCAAAGTCACACAACTTCACCCGGCTCTCGCCAGGATTGTTAACGTAATATATAAGAGCGTTTAAACTTTTTTTTAACTCCGCCACACCCACACACACCCCCCACCCCCACCCCCCCACCCCCCACACACCCCCACCCCCCACCCACCCACACCCACACCCACACATACACACACACACACACACGCACACTCACTCACACACTCACACACACCACCACCTCCCCTCCCCCCACTCATAACCACCCACCATCTCATTCTTGGAAAATCCGAAGTCACACAACTTCACCCGGCTCTCGCCAGGATTGCTGACGTAATCTATAAGTGCGTTTTCCAGCTTTATATCTCGGTTCACCACACCCATGCTGTGAGAATACTCCACAGCCATGATGATTTGCTGAAAAATGCTGCGGGCCTCTGCCTCGTCCAGGCCCCCCCTTTCTGCCACGTAGTCATACAGGTCCCCCCCTGGGACGAACTCCATGGCGATGGCTAGGTGCTGGGGGGTGAGGAAGACCTACACGTGTGGCAAGGAATTTGAATTTGCAATTGTGTGACATGGCCATGGTTGTACAGGTCCCCCCCTAAGACACAGTTCATGGCGATGGCTAGGTGTTGGGGGGTGAGGAAGACCTACGCACGACAGGTGGCAAGAAATAATTCAAAATTTGAATATCATGGAATGCCTAGGGTTGGGTGAGGGAGATCTACGTACGACAGGTGGCGAGAAATAATTCAAAATTTGAATATCATGGAATGCCTAGGGTTGGGGTGAGGGAGATCTACGTACGACAGGTGGCGAGAAATAATTCAAAATTTGAATATCATGGAATGCCTAGGGTTGGGGTGAGGGAGATCTACGTACGACAGGTGGCGAGAAATAATTCAAAATTTGAATATCATGGAATGCCTAGGGTTGGGGTGAGGGAGATCTACGTACGACAGGTGGCGAGAAATAATTCAAAATTTGAATATCATGGAATGCCTAGGGTTGGGGTGAGGGAGATCTACGTACGACAGGTGGCAAGAAAAAAAACATTTTTTGTAAGTTCTTTTATTTTGTAATGATGCTGCGGACCCCCGCCTCGTCCAGGCCCCCCCGACTCATCCACGTAGTCATACAGGTCCCCCCCTGGGACAAACTCCATGGCGATGGCTAGGTGTTGGGGGGTGAGAAAGACCTACGCACGACAGGTGGCAGTAATGAATTCAAAATTTGAAATTCATGAAATGCATAGGGCTGGGGGTGAGGAGGACCTACGCACGACAGGCAGCAATAATACAAAATCAATGTTGTGACAGGGCTATGGTTTGGGGGGGGGCCCTGGGACAAACTACCTGGCGATGGCTAGGTGTTGCGCAGGGATTCCCCACCCCACCCCCCACCCCATCCCCCCACCCGATATATATATAGAGATCGCAAGTTTTGACCCCGTCTTAGCTAAATTATCGATATCAAAAGAAAACAAGTTTGTTTTTCTTTGTTTGCCCTAAATGGCCCTTAAAAGCTATAAAAGCTACAAAAGCTACAAAAGCTAGAGCACTATAACGCTGTCCGCAGAGGAGGCCTAAAACCAGAAAGCTAGAAAAACCCACTTTCAGATTTGAAAATAAAAATGGCGTTGCGGGGAGAGGAAGACCTACGCACGACAGGTGGCAATAATGAATTCAAAATTTGAATGTCATGAAATGCCTAGGGTTGGGGGTGAGGAAGACCTACGCACGGCAGGTGGCAAGAATAAATTCAAAATTCAAAGTCAATGAAATACCTAGGGTTGGTGATGAGGAGGACCTATGCACGACAGGTGGCAAGAAATAATTCAATAATTGGAGTTTGTGACATGGCTATGGTTGGGGGTGACGAAGATCTACCCATGGCAGGTGTGAATTCAAAATTTAAATGTCATGAAATGCCTCAGGTTGGTGATGAGGACAATTTACGCACGACAGGTGGCAAGAAATCATTCAAAGCATTGAATTGTGTGACATGGCTATGGTTGGGGGGTGAGGAAGACCCACACAAAGCAGGTGGCAAGAATGAATTCAAAATTTGAATGCCATGAAATGCCTAGGGTTGGGGGTGAAGAGGATCTACGCATGACAGGTGGCAAGAAATCATTCAAAATATTGAATTTTGTGACATGGCTATGGTTGGGGGGTGAGGAAGACCACACATGGCAGGTGGCGAGAATGAATTCAAAATTTGAATGTCATGAAACGCCTAGGGTTGGTGATGATGTGGATCTACCCACGACAGGTGGCAAGAATGAATTCAAAATTTGAATGTCATGATAAGCCTAGGGTTGGTGATGATGAGGATCTACGCACGACAGGTGGCAAGAAAGCATTCAAAGTATTGAATTTTGTGACGTGGCTATGGTTGGGGGGTAAGGAAGACCTACACATGACTGGTGGCAAGAATGAATTTAAAATTTGAACATGTCATGATATGCTTAGGGCTGGAGATGAGGAGAATTTGCGCATGACAGGTTGCAGGAAACACACTTAGTTTCACAAGTCAGCACTACACTCACTCTCACATTTCAGCACTACACTCAACCTCACATGTCAGCACTACACTCAACTTCACATTTCAGCACTACACTCAACCTCACATGTCAGCACTACACTCACTCTCACATTTCAGCACTACACTCAACCTCACATGTCAGCACTACACTCAACCTCACATGTCAGCACTACACTCACTCTCACATTTCAGCACCACACTCACTCTCACATGTCAGCACTACACTCAACCTCACATGTCAGCACTACACTCAACCTCACATGTCAGCACTACACTCAACCTCACATGTCAGCACTACACTCACTCTCACATGTCAGCACTACACTCACTCTCACATTTCAGCACTACATTCAACCTCACATGTCAGCACTACACTCACTCTCACATTTCAGCACTACACTCAACCTCACATGTCAGCACTACACTCACTCTCACATTTCAGCACTACACTCAACCTCACATGTCAGCACTACACTCACTCTCACATGTCAGCACTACACTCAACCTCACTTGTCAGCACTACACTCAACCTCACATTTCAGCACTACACCCAACCTCAAATGTCAGCACTACACTCACTCTCACATTTCAGCACTACACTCAACCTCACTTGTCAGCACTACACCCGACCTCACATGTCAGCACTACACTCACTCTCACATTTCAGCACTACACTCAACCTCACATGTCAGCACTACACTCACTCTCACATTTCAGCACTACACTCAACCTCACATGTCAGCACTACACTCACTCTCACATTTCAGCACTACACTCAACCTCACATGTCAGCACTACACTCACTCTCACATTTCAGCACTACACTCAACCTCACTTGTCAGCACTACACTCACTCTCACATTTCAGCACTACACTCAACCTCACTTGTCAGCACTACACTCACTCTCACATTTCAGCACTAAACTCAACCTCACATGTCAGCACTACACTCACTCTCACATTTCAGCACTACACTGAACCTCACTTGTCAGCACTACACCAGACCTCACATGTCAGCACTACACTCAACCTCACAAGTCAACACTACACCCAACCTCACATGTCAGCACTACGCTCGTACCTCATGGAATTGAACAATGTTGGGATGAACTAGTTGCCTGTGATTAAGGATCTCTCTCTCCACGTATTTCGTTATCTGCATGCACACAGGTAAGGTGTCAGGTTGTTCACAAGTTTACTTGTGTGTGTATATGTACATGTATGTGTATGCATGTTTTTACATGCATATTTGGTAATCTGCATGCACACGGGTAAGGTGTTAGACTGTCAGGATATTCACAAGTTTACTTGTGTGTGTGTGTGTGTGTGAAAGAGAGTGTGTGTATATTTACCTGTGTGTGCATGTTTTTACGTGCATATTTGGTAATATGCATACACACGGGTAAGGTGTTAGACTGTCTGGATATTCACAAGGTTACTTGTGTGTGTGTATGTGCACGTGCATGTTTATCTGTGTTTGTATGTTTTTAGATGCACATCTGGTAATCTGCATGCACTCAGGTAAGGTGTCAGGATATTCACAAGTTTATTTGTGTGTGTGTGTGTACATGTACATGTATATGTATATGTATATGTATATGTATATGTATGTGTATGTTTACCTGTGTGTGTATGTTTTTACGTGCATATTTGGTCACCAGCATGCACATGGGTAAGGTGCTTACATGTTTGCCTGTGGGTGGGTGGGTGTGTGGGTGGGTGTGCTTGTGGGGTGGGTGGGTGCATGTGTGGGTGGGTGGGTGGGTGTGCTTGTGAGGTGTGCGTGTGTGTGTGTATGCGTGTGTGTAAACTTGACTGACAAATCTGTGTGTGAGTGTGAGAGTGTGTGTACAAGTGTGTGTGTGTGTGTGTGTGTGTATGTGTACGTGTATATTTGTTTGTGTGTATGTCTTTACATGCATATTTGGTATGTGTATGTATGTGTCTTAGTGCATATATGGAACTATCTTGCAGTGTTTTTCTTTTCAGCTTCAACCAGCAGCTTCTAGGCAGCTTCTTGACTGGCTATTCAGTCAAATCAAACGAAACCAAGCGCGCCTTGAAGCTGGCACAATCAGCTGTCCAGGACTGCTAAAATATGTGGGTGTACCCCAGTGGCTGGCTTATGGAGCTGCCTAGAAGCTGCAGCTTGTAGCTGAAAAGAAGAGCACTTGGTGGTTGGCCCCAGCAGGGCTTTCTGTTTCCGCTATTTATTGTGATCGCTAGTTTTGACCCCTTTTCCACAAATTTATCTTTATAAAATGTAAACAAAACAAGTCCCTCCCCCCCCCACCCCCACCCCCCACCCCTAAAAGACCCTAAAACAATATAAAGGCTATAAAAGCTATAAAAAGCACTAATACGCTGTCCCTGGGGGAGTATTAAAACTATAGAGCTAGAAAAATCCACTTTCAGATTTGAAAAAGAATCCCTGGGCCCCAGCGCAAGCAATTGGGCTGGCCCCCTCAACCTTACGCCTCATTATAAAGCGTACCTTTTATTTATTTATTTATTTCTTGCAGTGACCTGTGGGATGAGAATTTCAAACTAAAAATATCAGTCCAGCACGAACTCAGGGCCCCCGTCGAAAGAATGTTTAGGGTTCAGTTCATCAGTGCTTTTTCTTTTTAGCCCCTCCTAATTTCAAGCTTGGGCACGTCCCTTAAGCCTATTTGGCTACCCATTGGTCAACATCATATGATATGCCGGTCCCTAGGTATGCTGCTAAGGTGCTTGCACCTCCCCTGCATGCACACAACAAGCAGACTGAACAAAGGAGGTACACGTAGGGAACGGCAATATGATATAATATGATATCATGTCATCATATGATATCATATGATACCAGCAGTCTGACTAGGCTAAAGTTACCATTTATATATGATATCATAAGATGCAATTTGTATGATAGCTAATGATATCATTCTTGCCTTCGGCCAACATCATATGATATGCCGCTCCCTATATATGCGCCTAAGGTATTTGTACCGCCCCTGGGCTGTAACATGCACGAGTAGATTCAGGGATTGAAAGGCTCAACTCATAGCCATGGGAGATGTACTTCAGAGCAACCTGCTCGCCTGTCACTGTGTTCTTGCACAGATGTACAAACCCAAACGCACCTCATCGCCACGGGAGATGTACTTCACAGCAACCTTGTTGCCTGTCACTGTGTTCTTGCATAGATGTACAAACCCAAACGCACCGCTGTTCAGATCGCTGATCTGTCAAGTAAAGACACATCAGGGAGGTTAGGGGAGGGATTGGACTTTTGTGTTCAATGTTTGGATTTTCGGTCTTGTGGGGTGGGATGGGATGGGATGGCATGTGGGTTCGGGTGGGTGTGAGTGTGGGGTAGGGGGTGGGGAGGGCACGTTGGGACGGGTGGGAGTGAGTGTGGGGTGAGGGGTGGGGTGGGTGGGTGGGTGGGGTGGGGTGGGGGGTGGGGGGGCTAGGGGAGCTTTCAGATTTGCAACCCAACAATTATGGTGTGTTAGGCGCGTGCATTGAAATTGCAATGGAGGCCAGCGGCAATGCTGAAGATGCATGGACCAGGGGGGGATCCCAAAATATGTGGCCAATACATGGTCTGCAAGAATCTGGCTTGGTGAATTTAAGCTTGCCATTTGCCAGTGCTTGCATGATCGGGGAGTGCGTGTGTGTGTGTGTGTGTGTGTGGGGGGGGGGGGGGGGGGGGGGGAGAGAGAGTCCCAGATTTGGGTTCGCTACATTCGAAATAAGGAACGCGCTGGATAGAATTGAGGCATGCAATCGACAAATGCGAGCATGGAAGGAGCTTGGTGAGTGGATCAGTCGTGGCTTGGACTACCTTTTCGTATTTCGACCCCATCTGCAGCTGGTCGCGACCAGATTGCTCTGCCAGCGCTGGAGACATAAACAGACTGTGGAGACTGTGGTTCAGATCAGCTACGCTCAAGTTGATGCAGAAGGGCGCAGGATAATACAGAGGGGGGAGTTGGATGGCAAAATTTTGCTCTCGAAAAGGTTGGGGTAGACCATTTAAGGCGAAGCGCCAGCCAAGAATAATTGCCCGCGCCCCTGTGCTGCTGTTGGTTGGTAATCTGTTGGTCAAAAGATTAGGTTCAGCTGAAGCGGAAATGGGCTCCACGTGGGCATGTGGGCCGGGTGTGAAGCCGCGCGAAGCTCATGGGAAGCTAGCAGCTCGGTGTTACGCCTTCGCCTGCAGTTCACGAGAGTGCTCAAGAGAAGCTACAATGCTACGGGGAGCCGCAAGGGCGCGAGCCTGTTGGGGAAGGTGCGACTGGCGTGCATGGCTGCGTGAACATCGGACTGGGCCCACTTGGTTGGTCTCCAGCCATCAATTGGGCTGCTCGCAGTCTTCGACAGTAACATAATAACCTGAGAAAATGTAGCATCATAATCATTATCATCATCATGATCATCATCATGATCATCATCGTCAAAAACAATCAAAAGCTAAGGATTGTGATCAAAACATACTGGATCCAAACTCTTCATATATTCATGTATACACTAAGGTTACTTCGCGTGATTGACTTGTTTATTGAACATCAAATAATGTACAACCATTTGTTTTCAATTTGTGAAATCAGGTCCTTGTAGCAATTCAGCGGATGATTTGGGTTCAAGGTTTCTGAAGAACCCGGACTTCGTACGTGAAATCGAGAATTTGGCCTGGAAATCTGAGAATTCTCGCGAGAATTCTCTATAATTGGCCTGAGATTCTGAGAACCAAGTCCGAAGTACAAAGTGTGCTTCCCAAATCATACCCTGAATTGCTATAACTTCTGATACTTAATTCTCATACCGTTTTTGCCGGAGCCATTTGTCCGTCCGACCGAAAAAATAAAAACTTGAAGGCTGACACGTCAGCCAACGGTCGCGTAACTAACTCGCTTCGGTCAGCTCCATCGTTGCCACCTTTCGTTCCGTTGCCAACACACTCCGCCAATTTTCCGCGTCGCTTGCGACGCTGCATAGGACTTGTTAGTAAGGCTACGCCAGTACACTCAAAACCCCATGTTCATCTTGACATACTCGTTCTTTCCCGGCCCCCAAGATGGAAAGAGCCAATACACCGACGACGACCGAAGCCTTCGTGCCAGCCACCTGCACACGAACCTAGTAACCTACCCCGGTTAACTCTGGTTCCATGAGACAATGGGTCGCTTCCATATATCAGATTCAACCTTCTGGTAGTTTAAGACTTTAAGTAGTCTAAAGTAAGTAGGCTAAAGGGAGTAAGGGACTTGCCCAACTTTTATCACAAGGAGGATTTTCACCTCTTAGTTCTTATGTTCATTTCCCCTGTTATTTGTTTTACTGCCGAATGCGGCGAGCATCCAAATTGCTGGCTAGAGCTATGTAACCAAGTCCAAGTCAAAGTATGTATGCTCATTCATTTCCCCTGGTATTTGTTATACTGCCGAATAGACCAGATTGCTAAGGAACGAAGAGTCGGGGGTTCGACTCCCCCTTCGGTCGCTCTTGGCGTTGCAGGTCGTCGTCAACCGCGATGGTAGCTTGTCCAGTTGAGGTAGGAGCCCGCCCCCTACCCGCGTACGACGGGCTCCCTTAACACCACGCCCCACCAGGCGTTATCATTACCTTTATACTGCCGAAGACGGCGTGCAGCCAAATTGCTGGCTGAAGCTAGCCAAGTTAAAGTTAAAGTATGTTTGTATGTTGTCACGGTCTAGGGGTAGGCCAACTAGGAGATGTCCGCTCTCTGCATGGCTGCATGGTGTGGTCTGGCGTGGTGAGTTGTGGCGTGGTTTGACGTGACGTGGTGGAAGTGGACGACGATTGGCGTGGGATACTGGGATACTGGCTTTCAGGGAGCCCGAACCCATTACGCTTACACAACACCGCTGCTGCTTCCATCAAGCGATTCCAGCAGTACGCCTGCGTGCCTGCGGTACGTAGGTTGCTCCTTCAATCAGGGACGGTAATCAACCAGGGGCGGTAAATAGGCTAAGGGGGCTTGCGCAAGCACGCAATTAGGAAGGGCAAAACACTTATTAACTGATCTCCATATAATCATTTTACTCACGGGGGGCCTAAGTTCCTGCTATAGTGATAATTTAATTATAAAATTATAATTTAATCATCGCCGTTATAATAATACAACCAAATCGACTCTTATAACAACAACCCAAATCTACGCTTCCAATATAATATAATAATAATATCTACGTTTCCAATCTACGTTTTCAATAGAATATAATAACCATATCTACGTTTCCTATATAATATCATACTATAATGGAACCTCCAAAATCTGAAAAAGACTCGAAACGCCATGATTTCAACAGCCCGAGTCTCGCCCTTGGAGTAGTCATGTATACGGGCATCTACCGTCTAAACTTTCACATAGCCAAGGACGAAATGCACGAAATATTCAAGTCACGATATGTAATTAAATTCTCAACTGTTCGTTTGGTTGAGGGTCAGTATCTCCTAAGTGCCGCTGATTTGTCTAGGGAAACCCACCCCCTGGGGTGAAAAACCTTTCACAACTAAAAAACAATGCCATGGCCTTCAGCCGTAGCATGGAGGGCCTCATGAACTCCTCATCCATCCTTCAACGCCCTGTACTCGTCAAACATATCCATGTGCAAGGGTGGAGTCAACCCCTCAACAGCCAGGGCCTTCAGCCGTAGCATGAAGGGGCAGGGGAAGCTTTCCTGAAATGTGCTGGCAAACCGATGGTGGGGTTTTTGAGCTCCGGTATAACGACCTGAAAATACCCCACAATTGGGGCATTTCCAGGTGGGTATTACCGGAATACCGACCGGTATGTCCTACCCTGTGGAGGGCCCCAGGAACTCCTCATTCATCCTTCAACGCTCTGTCCTAGTCAAACATGTCCATGGGCAAGGGTGGAATCAGCCCCTCATCAGCCATGGCCTTCAGCCATAGCAGTGAGGGGCTCATGAACTCCTCATCCATCCTTCAACGCCCTGTCCTAGTCTAACATATCCATGTGCAAGGGTGGAGTCAACCCCTCGTCAGACATGGCCTTAGCATGGAGGGGCAGTGCAGGATAATGGCCTTCCTGAAATGTGCTGGCAAACCGACGGTGGGGTTTCGGGGCTCCAGTATAACGACCTGAAAATATCCCACAATTGGGGCATTTTCAGGTGGGTATTACCGGAATATTGACCGGTATGTCCTACCCTGTGGAGAGCCCCAGGAACTCTCATTCATCCTTCAACGTTCTGTCCTAGTCAAACATGTCAATGGCAAGGGTGGAATCACCCCCTCATCAGCCATGGCCTTCAGCAGTAGCAGTGAGGGGCAGGGGAGGATAATGGCCTCCCTGAAATGTGCTGGCATACCGACGGTGGGAGGGCCCCATGAACTCCTTATCCATCCTTTAATGCCTTGTCCTAGTCAAACATATCCATGTGCAAGGGTTGAGTCAACCCCTCGTCAGACATGGAATTCAGCCATAGCATGGAGGGGCAGTGCAGGATAATGGCCGTCCTGAAATGTGCTGACAAACCGACGGTGGGATTTTTGGGGCTCCGGTATAACGACCTGAAAATACCCCACAATTGGGGCATTTTCAGGTGGGTATTACCGGAATATTGACCGGTATGTCCTACCCTGTGGAGGGCCCCAGGAACTCCTCATTCATCCTTTAATGCTCTTTCCTAGTCAAACATGTCCATGGGCAAGGGTGGAATCAGCCCCTCATCAGCCATGGCCTTCAGCCGTAGCGTATAGGTTCGGAGGAACTCCGCAACTAGAGTGGTATCACCTTGCAGATCCTCACTGCTCTTCGTCTCAGCTTGAGGTTGAGGTTGAGGTTGAGGCTTAGCTGCACCACCGCTTTTCTTAGGCTTTACCTTCCTGGGCTTCAATGCAGTCATAGCCCGACCCACCCCCTTGGTCAAGGCACGGGAAAGAGAGGGCAAGGATCGGTGCTGAGTCATCACCCCCAGGCGGCCGGCTGAGCTAGCCTGAGATGACATCCCGGCGCCGACGAGGGTTGAATCCTGCTCCTCAGAGATGGTGTCCACAGATAACACCCGTGACGTGCCCACGCCGACGAGGGTCGAATCCTGCTCCTCAGAGATGGTGTCCACAGATAACACCCGTGACTTGCGGGCGCCGATGAGGGTCGAATCCTGCTCCTCAGAGATGGTGTCCACAGATAACCCTCGTGACGTGCGGGCACCGACGAGGGTTGAATCCTGTTCCTCAGACTTGGTACCCACAGATAACGCCCGTGGTCCTGACGTCTTATTTGAAGGGACGCCCTTGCTCCAACCATACTTGCCTTGCGTGTTAAATTTGGTGTACAGCAGTTCGTCTGGGTACTTGTGCTCCTGATGAAGTATAGATGGGGTGTCAGGCGTTGGACAGAAGAATATATTTTGGAAGCGGGTAATAGGTGGTCAAATGGCTTGGTGTAACCCCCAAATTGCTTGGTGTAAACCTCCAAATTGCTTGGTGTCAATCCCCAAATCCCATCTGGGTAGTGGGTATTATAACTGTAGAATTAAATTACCACTGTAGCACAAACTCAAGGACCCTGTCTGTAAAATGATTGTTTGAGGTTCAGTTCATCAGTGCTTTTTCGTTTAGCCCCTCCTGTCACAATTGGGCAAGTCCCTTTAGCCTATTTGGCCTACCCCTGGACTGTAACATCACCACCACCACCTAAGTTCCTAAGAAGAGGCGAGAACAAAAAATGTGTTCTTATTAAAAGTTGTTAAATGTTTTTAAACGGATTTTCTTCTTATAAGAAGTTGAGGTGACAACAAACATTGATTAACAATTTATTTTTTTAACAATTTATTTTTGAACATTGATTAACAATTTTTTGTTTTTTAAAAGGGTTTTGATTTTTTTCATCTAAGAAATTGAGGTGAGAACAAAAACATTGATTAACATTTTTTTTTTTTTAAAAGGGCTTTGATTTTTTCCATCTAAGAAATTGAGGTGAGAACAAAACATATGCTGTTTTTTAAGGTTTTTTATTCTTCTGAGAAGTTTAGGTGGGCAGTCAGGCGTCGGAATGGACAACATACTTATATTTTGGAAGTAGGTCATAGTTGGCCATATGCCTTGGTGGTTGGTTGAAAGTGGGTTGTAGGTGGTAACCTGTGTTGGTGGTTGGTTGGAAGTGGGTCATAGCTGGACATTTGTCCTGGTGGTTGGTCCCAGCGCAAGCGGACGGGCTAGCCCCCTCAACCTCTCGCCTCGTCATAAGGCGGAATATTGATTTAGTTATTTAAGAGGTGATCAAATGATTTGATGTAGAAAAGCCTATCTGGGTATAGGGGACCTATTTCAGTTTTTCTTTTCGGCTACCAGCAACAGCTTCTAGGCAGCTCCCTGAGACTGCTACTGGGCCATACCTAAAGATTCCAGGCGCATTGGAAAGCTGACGATATCAGCTTCCAGGTGCCTAGGTTGCTTATAGCAATTCAGGGGATGAAATGGACAAAACGTTTCAGCGAGAACTCGTACTTTGTACTTCGTCGATAATTTTGGCCTGGAAACCCGAGAATTCTCGACAATTTGGCCTGAAATTCTCGAGAATTCTTGAAAAAGTACGAAACGTTTGTCCAGTTCATCCCCTGAATTGCTATAAGGTTTACGCCCCCCACGGAGCTGCCTAGAAGCTGCTGCTTGTGGCTCAAAATACATAACTATGGTGTCTATGCTTCTATGGAGTGCAGGGGAGAAGTCAGGCGTTGGGAGTGGGTACGAGAATATACTGTGGAAGTGAGTAACAGGTGGTCAAATCACGTGGTGTAACCCCCCAAAGCCCACCTGGGAAGAGGGTACCTGTGCGTTGGGATGGACACCATAATGTATTTTGGAAGTGATTATGAGGTGGTCAAATCACTTTGCGTAAACCCCAAAGCCCACCTGGGAAGAGGGTACCTGTGCGTTGGGATGGACACCATAATGTATTTTGGAAGTGAGTAACAGGTGGCCAAATCACTTTGCGTAAACCCTTAAGCTCATCAGGGTAAAGGGTACCTATGCGTTGGGATGGAGACCCTAATACATTTTGGAGGTGATTAAGAGGTGGTCAAATCACGTGGTGTAAACCCCCAAAGCCCACCTGGGTAGAGTAGACCTATGCTGCAGGATTGTTTTACCAATAGAACCACCCATCCCACCCCGAACCAAACCAAACCAAACCAAACAAACCAACACCACCCACCACCCACTACCAATAGAACCACCCATCACACCCCGAACCAAAACAAAACAAACAAACCAACACCACACACCACCAATAGAACCACCCATCCCACCCCGAACCAAACCAAACCAAACCAAACCAAACCAAACCAACACCACACACCACCAATAGAACCACCCATCCCACCCCGAACCAAAACAAAACAAAACAAACAAACCAACACTACCAATAGAACAACCCATCCCATCCCACCCCGAACCAAACCAAACCAAAACAAACTAACCAACACCACACACTACCAATAGAACCACCCATCCCACCCCGAACCAAACCAAACCAAAACAAACAAACCAACACCACACACTACCAATAGAACCACCCATCCCACCCCGAACCAAACCAAAACAAACAAACCAACACCACACACTACCAATAGAACCACCCATCCCACCCTGAACCAACCAAAACAAGCAAACCAACACCACACACCCAAAGCCCACCTGGGTAGAGAGTACCTATGCTCCAGGGATAAAAAAAACTGCAAGTGGGTTTCTTCTAGCTTTATGTTTTTAGGCCTACTCCAAGGACAGCGTGTATAGCTGTTTATGGCATTTTATAGCATGCTAGGGCCATTTAGGACCCAGACCTTTTTATAGCGGCAATTTGGGCCCAAACGGGGTCACTACTAGTGATCGCTACATATAGCGGAATAAATCCCTGCTATGCTCCTCAGAAGTCATGAGAAAAACAGTTGTTTTTAAGTTTTTTGTTGTACTACACACCCCCACCCACCCAAACACAAAAATCATTTTTGGTGGCCTGTTTGTTACGTCTCTACCTTGACAAACAGGAACTTCTCTACCCCAACTACCAGGGAGGTTATCCAGTATCCCCACCCACCCACCCACACATACACCCTTCGGTACAACGATTGTTTGGGGTTCAGTTCATCAATGCCTTTTCTTTTCAGGCCTTCCTATCACGGTTGGGCAAGTCCCTTTAGCCTCTTTGGCATACCCCTGGACTGTAACATACATACATACATACATACATACATACATACACACGAACACCCACACTGTTGGTTGGCTTCATTGGCACATCCTTACCTTGATACCTAGAAACTTCTCCACCTTCCTCATGGTCGCCTCAGGATAACCCTCCAGTTCGCGTGTATAGAGTATCTTGACCAGTTACCCCCCCCCCACCACCACCCCACCACCACCCCACCCCCCCACCCACCACCACCACCCACACCACCACCCCTCATTGTTAATTGGCTTGTTTGACGCGTTCTTACCTCGATACCTAAGAACTTCTCCACCTTCCTCATAGTTGCCTCAGGATCGCCCTCCAGTTCACTTGTATATAGTACCAGGAACTGCTCTTTTGGGAAGGACTCCATCCACTTCTTCAGAAACACACTGCAAAGGATATACGAGGATAAGTGGGTGAATATCTGTGCAAGGGCATTGTTTGCAGGCATGGGGGCTATCCTTTTGCTTGTATGGAGTACCAGCAACTGCTATATTGGAAAGAACTCTACCCACTTCTTCAGAAACGCACTGCATATGATATATGAGGATGAGTGGGTGAATATGACCGCAAGGGCATTGTGGGCATGGGGTCTATCCATTGGCTTGTCTTGAGTACCAGAAACTGCTCGGTTGGGAAGTGGGTGCATATCCATGCGAGGGCATTGGTAGCCTGGCATGGGGCTATATATTGGCACTCAATTGGCAAGAAATCCACCCATGTGTTCAGAAACACACAGCATAGGTTATATGAGGACACGTGGGTGAATATCCCTGTAAGGGCATTGTAGGCATGGGGGCTATATATTGATTTGTATACAGTACAAGCAACTGCTCTGCTGGGAAGTGGGTGAATATCCATGCAAGGGCATTGGAAGCCTGGCAAGGGGGCTATCCATTGGCTTGTATAGAGTACCAGGAACTGCTATGATGGGAAGAACTCCACCCAGTTGTTCAGAAACACACTGCGACAGATAAAATAGGATACGTGGTTGGATATTCATGTAAGGGCATTGTGGGCATGGGGGCTATCAATTGGCACTCAATCGGCAAGTGATCCACCCACTTTTTCAGAAACAAACTGCAAAGGGTATATGAGGAGGGGGAGTATTTTACTGGGTTGGTTATGGCCTTACGGGGAGGATTGATATAGGTAGGTTTTGTTTTGTTTCCACCAACCCAAGTAGTCGAAGATAGCTTGGAGTGTCATCAACAAAGTCAAATGTACATATGAGGATAAGTGGGTGAATATCCCCGCAAAGGGCATTGTGGGCATGGGGGCTATACATTGGTACTCAATCAGCAATACATCCATCCTTTTATTCAGAGACAAACTGCATAGGGTCTATGAGGAGAGGGGGGTAT
Source organism: Chlamydomonas sp. ICE-L (assembly GCA_013435795.1). Lineage (NCBI taxonomy): Eukaryota > Viridiplantae > Chlorophyta > Chlorophyceae > Chlamydomonadales > Chlamydomonadaceae > Chlamydomonas > Chlamydomonas sp. ICE-L. The sequence continues at coordinate 4,078,854 of JACBWV010000506.1, forward strand.
ATTTTACTGGTATGGTTTTGGGGAGCATTGGCGTAGGTTGGACCTTTTTGTTTACACAAAACTAAGTTGAAGATAGCTTGGAGGGTCGTCAACCAAATCCCATACCCTATCACGCACCCACCCACTACACACCACCCTTACACCCACCCACCAAATTCCATACCCTATCACGCACCCACCCACTACACACCACCCTTACACCCACCCACCAAATCCCATACCCTACCACACAACCACCCACTACAAAACACCCACTATCACACACATCTATGGCAAGCACCCACACCTGCACCTAGACACCCACACCTGCACCTAGACACCACACCTGCACACCCGCACACACACATCTATGGCAAGCACCCACACCTGCACCTAGACACCCACACCTGCACCTAGACACCCACACCTGCACCTAGACACTCACACCTGCACCTAGACACCACACCTGCACACCCGCACACACGCATCTATGGCAAGCACCCACACCAACACCTAGACACCCACACCTGCACCTAGACACTCACACCTGCACCTAGACACCACACCTGCACACCCGCACACACGCATCTATGGCAAGCACCCACACCAACACCTAGACACCCACACCTGCACCTAGACACTCACACCTGCACCTAGACACCACACCTGCACACCCGCACACACAAATCTATGGCAAGCACCCACACCTGCACCTAGACACCCTCACCTGCACCTAGACACCACACCTGCACACCCGCACACACACATCTATGGCAAGCACCCACACCTGCACCTAGACACCCACACCTGAACCTAGACACCCACACCTGCACCTGGACACTCACACCTGCACCTAGACACCACACCTGCACACCCGCACACACGCATCTATGGCAAGCACCCACACCAACACCTAGACACCCACACCTGCACCTAGACACCCACACCAACACCTAGACACCCACACCTGCACCTAGACACCACACCTGCACACCCGCACACACAAATCTATGGCAAGCACCCACACCTGCACCTAGACACCCTCACCTGCACCTAGACACCACACCTGCACACCCGCACACACACATCTATGGCAAGCACACAAACCTGCACCTAGACACCCACACCTGCACCTAGACACCACACCTGCACACCCGCACACACATCTATGGCAAGCACACACACCTGCACCTAGACACCCACATCTGCACCTAGACACCACACCTGCACACCCGCACACACATCTATGGCAAGCACACACACCTGCACCTAGACACCACACCTGCACACCCGCACACACATATATGGCAAGCACACGCACCTGCACCTAGACACCACACCTGCACACCCGCACACACACATCTATGGCAAGCACACACACCTGCACCTAGACACCCACACCTGCACACACACACCTACACCTGCACACCCACACACCTATTGCAAGCACACACACATACATCTACACACTCATACCTGCACACCCCCAAATACACATACACCTAGACACCCACACCTGCACCCCCACACCTATTGCAAGGACACACGTCTACACCTAGACACCACACCTGCACCCCCACACCTACACACCCACACCTGCACTCCCACACACATACCTATTGCAAGCACTTGCGCATGCTCTGGATATCCTCACCGACACCGACCCTCCCACCCAATCCCGTACTCTTCCACCCACCCCCGCACTACACAGCACCCACCTGTGCGTCATCCCTGCAACCCACCCACCAGCCCCACACCCACCCTTACACCAACCCTTTCACGCACCCACGCACTACACAAAACACACCTATACGCCAACCCTGCCACCCACCCACCCAACCCCGTACCCACCCAATACACCAACCCTCATACTACACAACAATTCTCCTCCCCTGTTTGCGCCTTCCCTTGCCGCCCCAACCCCACCCAACACCCCTGGGTTACCCACACCCACCCCATTACAGCAAACCCTTTCACGCAAGCCCCAACGCACTACCACCAACCACTCTTCCCTGCCAAAACGCGGTCCCCTGGCCGCCCACACCACCACCAACCCCCGTACCCCCCACCACATAAATAACAACCCACCCTTTTCAACAACATCCACCCACTACAACAAAACACACCTGTACGGCACGACAACCAACGAAAGATGTTCTCTAAGCTTGGACAGTGGTAACTCAAGTGTAGGTTCGCAACAACTTGGTGCCTCCCTCAACAACTGGATATCCTCACCAGCACCCACCCACTCACCCACCCACTCAAATCCCGGCCCACTCAATCCCCCGTCCCCCCGCTTTTCCTTCCCCCCCTCGACACCACTAGGCATATACTTTATTAGGCCTGAACCAGCCCACCAGGACCGTTGCTCCTAGCTAGACATTGGTACTCAAGCGTAGGTTGTAACTGGTGCTCTTCCTCGCTTTGGATATCATCACCAACACCCACCCACCCACCCAATCCCGTACGCTTCCACGCACCCACGCACTACACAACACACACCTATACGCCGACCAGCCCACGATGTTGCTCTTAGCTAGACATTGGTACTCAAGCGCATCTCGCAACTGCTGGTGGTGCTCTTCACCCTCCACTGCGTCTATCTCTTGCAAGCATGTGTGCATGATCTGGATATTCTCACCGACACCCACCCACTACACACCACCCTTACACCCACCCACCCACTTCACTACACTACAACACCGCCTACAATAACCACTACACAAAACAGCACAACACACCTGTATGCAGACCAGCCTACGATGTTGCTCCTAGCTAGACATTGGTACTCAAGCGCATCTCGCAACTGCTGGTGGTGCTCCTCACCCTTCACCACGTCTATCTCTTGCAAGCACGTGCCCATGTTCAGGATATTCTCACCGACACCCACCCACTACACAACACCCTTACACCCACCCACCCACTTCACTACACTACAAAACCGCCTACAATAACCACTACACTAAACAGCACAACACACCTGTATGCAGACCAGCCTACGATGTTGCTCCTAGCTAGACATTGGTACTCAAGCGCATCTCGCAACTGCTGATGATGCTCCTCACCCTCCACTGCGTCTATCTCTTGTAAGCACGTGCGCATGCTCTGGATATCTTCTTTGGCATAGTCTTCAAAGCTGTTGTACTGCTGTACAACCTGCAAGGCAAAGAGGTCCAGGGTTAAAGGTTGAGGGTCCAGGGGTCACCAGAGCAGAGCGGTACAGGGCAGGGGAGTATTGGCATAGTCTTCAAAGCTGCTGCACTGCTGTACAACCTGCAGGTCACAGAGGTTCAGGGTTCAGGGTATGAGGTTTAGGTTTCAGGGTTCATCGGGACAGAGAGGCACAGGGCAGGGGAGCATTGGCATAGTCTTCAAAGCTGTTGTACTGCTGTACAACCTGCAGGTCACAGAGGTTCAGGTTTCAGGGTATAAGGTTCATGGTTAAGGGTTCATTGGGACAGAGAGGCAAAGGGCATGAGAGTATTGGCATAGTCATCAAAGCTGCTGTACTGCTGTACTGCTGTACAACCTGCAAGACACAGAGGTCCAGGGTTCAGGTTTCAGGGTTACTGACATAGTCATTAAAGCAGCTGTACTGCTGTACTAGCTGCAAGGCAAAGAGGCTTAAGTTTCAGGTTTCAGATCGTAGGGTTGCTGACAGAGTTCTGAAAAGCTGTTGTAATGCTGTACAACCTGCAAGTCACAGAGGTCAAGGGTTTAGGGTATGAGGTTTAGGTTTCAAGGTTCATTGGGACGGAGAGGCACAGGGAAGGGGAGTATTGGCACAATCCTCAAGGATGCTGTAAAGCTGTACAACCTGCAAGGCAAAGAGGTTCAGGGTGCAGGGTATAAGGGTCAGGGTTCAGAGTTCATCAAGGCACAGAGGCACAGGGCAGGGGAGTATTGGCACAGTCCTCAAAGCTGCTGTACAGCTGTACAACCTGCAAGGCAAAGAGGTTCAGGTTCCAGGGTTCAGGGTTACTGGCATAGTCCTCAAAGCTGCTGTACTGCTGCACTACCTGAAATTCAAAGAGGTTCAGGGTTCATCATTCAGGGTTTAGGGTTCAGAGTGCAGGGTTCAGGTTTAAATATCCATTTAATCAGGGCCAGAAAGCACAGGGGCCAGGGGGAGTAGGGTTGGGGGAATCCAGTTGTGTTTGCATTGATGGGAGTGGGGTAGAGATGGGTGTGGGAGAGGGTGGGGATGAAGGTTTTGGGTGGGAGTGGGGATGGGAGTTAGGGGGTGTGAAGTTGGAGTTGGGGTGGTGATTGGGGTGGGGGTGGGGGTGAGGGTGGTTTTTGGGAAGTGGCAGTGGGAGTGGGGGTGGGGGTGGGAGCGGTGGTGGGTATGGGGGTGGGGATAGGGGTGGGGGTGGGGGGTGGGTAGGGAGTGGGAGTGTGGATGGGGGTGGGAGTGGCTGTGGTTGTTGTTGTTGTTGTGGTTGGTGATGGTGGAAACAATGGGGCAGTATGTAAGGGCAGTACATCTCATTTTTCCAGGAAGCTCACCAAATCAGCAGGATAAGGCCGTGGTTGTGGTGGTTGTGGTTGGGGCGGTGGTTGTGGTTGGGGTAGTGATAGTGGTAACAATGGGGGAGTACATAATGGCGGTACATCTCAATTTGTTCAGGAAGCCCAAATCAGCAGAATAAGTCCGTGGTTGTTGTGGTTGTCGTTGTTGTTATTGTTGTTGTTGTTGTTATTGTCGTTGTTGTTGTGGTTGCTGTTGTCGTTGCTGTTGTTGTTGTTGTTGTTGTTGTTGTTGTTGTTGTTGTTGTTGTTGTTGTCGTTATTGTTGTGGTTGTTGTTGTGGTTGATGTCGTGGTTGTTGTTGTTGTGTTTGTTGTTGTTATTGTTGTCGTTGTTGTTGCTGTTGTTGTTCGTGTTGTGGTTGTTGTGGTTGTTGTTGTGGTTGTTGTTGTGATTCTTGTTGTGGTGGTTACTGGTATTGCGGTTGTTGTTGTGGTATTGTTGGTTGTTGTTGTTGCTGCTGCTGTTGTTGTTGTTGCTGCTGCTGCTGTTGTTGTTGTTGTTGTTGTTGTTGTTGTTGTTGCTGTCGTTGTTGTTGTTTGTTTGTTGTTGTGGCCTGTTTTTGCTGTGTTGGTTGCGTGTTGTTGTGGTTTGTTGGTTGGGGTGGTGGTTTTTGTTGTGTTTTTGTTTGTTGTGGTTGTTGTTGTTGTTGTTTGGTTTGTTGTTTTTTGTTGTTTGTTGTTTGTGGTGGTGTGGTGTTGTTGCGGTTTGCTGATTTTGTGGCTTTTTTTGTGGTTTGTTTTTTTGTTTGGTTGTTTGGCGGTTTTGCGATTGTTATTGTTGTTGTTGTTGTTTGTGGTTACCCTGTTCTTGCGTTTGTGTTTTTGTTCGGTTTGTTTGGTTGCCTTGCTTTTTTGGGTTGCTGTTGTGCTGCTGTTTGCCTTGGTTTGTTGGGTTTGCTTGTTGGGTGGGTTGTTGTTTGCAGTGTTTTTTTTTTTGTGGTGTTGTTTGTTGAGGTTTGTGTTGTTTTTTGGATTGTTGTTGTTGTGGTGGTGGTCATGGTTGGGGCGGTGATAGTGGTAAAACAAAGGGCAGTACATAATGGCGGTGCATGTCACATTATTCAAGAAGTCCAACACAACAGGATAAGGCTGTTGGTGGTGGTGGTGGTGGTGGTTGGCGGTGGTGGTGGTGGGGTTGTTGTTTGTTGTTGTTGTTGTTGTTGTTGTTGTTGTTGTTGTTTGTGGTTGTTGTTTGTTGTTGTTGTTGTTGTTGTTTGTGGTTGTTGTTGTTGTTTGTGGTTGTTGTTGTTTGTGGTTGTTGTTGTTTGTGGTTGTTGTTGTTTGTGGTTGTTGTTGTTGTTGTTGTTGTTGTTGTTGTTGTTGTTGTTGTTGTTGTGTGTGGTTGTTGTTGTTGTTGTTGTTGTTGTTGTTGTTGTTCTTACTGCTGCTGTGCTTGTTGCTGTGGTCATGGTTGGGGCGGTGATGGTGATTAAAATAGGGCAGCACATAATGGCAGTACATGTCACCTTGTTCAAGAAGCCCAAATCAGCAGGATAAGGCCAGTTGTACTGCTCCACAAAGCGGGACAGCGAGCGCTTCACTGGGTTTCTCAGGATGGCGATGATCTTCATGTTTGGGTTCACTGACTTTAATAGCTGTCCAAAGGATAAGAACAATAATCATGTTAGATTGTTTGGGAAAAGGATGCGAATAAGGATGAGGATGAATATAAAGATAAGAATGAGGATAATTTTGTTTGGAAAAGAATGAGGATAAGTATGAGGATAAGGATGGGGATAAGTATGAGGATGAGGATGAGGATAAGGATGAGTATGAGTATGAGGATGCGGATGGCGATGATCTTCATGTTTGGGTTCACTGACTTCAACAGCTGTCCAAAGGATAATAACAATTAAAATGTTAGATTATTCAGGGAAAGGATGAGTATCATGATAAGGATGAGTATGAGGACAATGATAAGTTTTGTTACAATCAGGATGAGGATGAGGATAAGGATGAGGATGATGAGGATGAGGATGAGGGTGGGGATAAAGATGAGAATAAGGATGAGGATAAGGATGAGGACAAGGATGAGGATAAGGATGGGGGAAAGGATGAGGATAAGGATAAGGATGAGGATAAGGATGAGGATGAAGATAAGGATAAGGATGAGGATGAAGATAAGGATGCCAATAAGGATGACAAGTTCTATGCAGTGTCGCCTGTGACGCTAAAAATTGGCGGAGAGTGATCGCGACAGAGCGACAGGTGGCAACGGAAGCGAGTTGGTTACGAGACCGGTGGCTGACGTGTCGGGCTTCATCATGGTCAGACGGGTGGTCAGATGGTCGGTTGGTCGGTCGGTCGGACGAATGGGTAACCCTGGGGGCTCCCTCCCCCTTGAAGAGGGGGCTCTGCCAAAAATAAGGAGGATAAGGAGGAGGAGGAGGAGGATGGTGATAAGGAGGAGGATAAGGATGAGGATAGGGACGGTGATAAGGATAAGCGTTTTTAGGACAAGTATGAGGATAGGGATAAGCACGAGGATAAGGATGGGGATAAAGATGAGGATAAGTATGAGGATAGGGATAAGGCTGATGATACGGATGAGGATAAGGATGAGGATATGGATGGGGATAAAGATGAGGATAAAAATGGGGATAAGGATGAAGATAAGGATAAGGATGCGGACAATGATGGGGATAAGGGTAACGATGAGAATGAGGAAGAGTATAAGGATGAGGATAAGGATGAGGATAAGGATGAGGATAAGGATGAGGATAAGGATTAAGATAAGGATGAGGAAAAGGATGAGGACGAGGATGATAACAAGGATTGGTTTAAGTTTGGAAAATAATGAGGATAAGGACAAGGATAAGGTTTTTGGCGGAGCCCCCCCTTCTGGGGGGCGGGAGCCCCCAGTGTTACCCATTTGTCTGTTCGTCCATCCATCCATCCGTCCATCCATCCATCCATCCATCCGTCTGACCGCGATGAAGCCCGACACGTCAGCCAACAGTCTCGTAAGTAACTCGCTTCCCTTGCCACCTGTAGCTCTGTCACGATCACTCTCCGCCAATTTTTAGCGTCGCAGGCGACGCTGCATCGAACTTGTTAAAAGATAATCTTCATGTTTGGGTTCACTGACTTTAACAAGGTTGAAACAATAAGGGTGATAAGGAATGTATATATTTTAGGATAAGGTTTTGGGGATATAGATTATAACTAGGTCAGGGCAACAGCGACAGATGATAAGACAGGCAGTGAAGTCAGATTATGACATGCCCTGATATAAATAAATATATATATATATATATATATATATATATATATATATATATATACTAGTACAGTAGCCCGTGTGGCCGGTGGCCACCCCCCACCCTCAGCCCCCCTCCCAGGCCATGGGTCCTAGTCTGGTCTGGGTTACATAACGGGTAACGCCCTTGTATGCCCCCCCCCCCCACCCCCACCCCACCCCACCCCCCTCCCTTACACACATTCAAGAAATCAGCCATCTCAGCCCTTGCTCGACGCTCCCCTGCCTCTCCCCCCAAACCCCCCCACACACACACTTCTTCTCCCTACCTATTCCCCTTGTGCTTCAGGTTTGGCCTCCCGCCCTGTCATAAACACATACCATCCCCCCCTCCCCCCCATTCTGACCTCTCCCTACCCCTCACCCACCCCATCCCACACGCACTCTCTTTCTCTCACCTAACCCCCCACCACCTCCCTTCCCCCAACCACCAACACGCACACACAATCTTCTTCTCCCTACCTCGTACCCTTCACTTCACCCTGTGGGATTCAATCGCGCAGAAAGAGGGACCCGCTGTGCTTCGAACCTACCAACATTGCGAGCGCTCAGATTCCGATCGCCCCGAGAAAACCGGACCGGTGCAATTGCATGGCTACAAACCTGCAGCTTCGTCTTCTCGTACAGTGCCCCAGTCGAGACTCGGTCAACTCAGAACAGCAAAAATCGCAGCAACGTACTTCATATTCTATACAACGAAAAGAGCTTGCAAAGATGGGATGATCGTGGCAAGCGCGAGAGTGCCCAGGGGGACGGAATGGCCATGGCGATCTGAACAAAGGTAATTAATCGCAACTGGATGCCAATCACTACGAATGTGATGCGATGGCATGGCAAAATTGCGCATGCGTGAGATGAATGGTGGCAACGCTCGCAGACGGAGAAAAAAAGCATCACGATATGAAGGTCTGGCTTGATTATGATCCTGGCATAACTCCTCAGGCTGGGCAGCATAGTCTTGGCGCCTGGATTGGTTACCAGCTTCGTGTTCCTCCTCAGGCACGGTAGCTCGTTCCTGACTCCTTGCGAGATTACCAGCATGTCGTAGCGCCAGCCAGCGCGGGCATCACGTTGACGCTTGTTGGCTATTTCCCTGTCTTCCTTGCTCTGGCAAGCTCGCTTTGGGCGCTGGCTGGCGGTGTTGCGGGCCCTCCTGCCCATTAGGACCGTTGCCATGCATCATGGTCGCATTATCCGTGAAAAACTCAAAGCTATTATTCCGAGCGCCATGCCAAGCCATATGAGGGTCGGCTGGTGACCTCCGAGGAGAGGATCTTCTGATTCTAAATGTCTTGCCGTCATAGTATCGGAGGCAGTTGTGGACATGCTGTGAGCGCGCGCGCTTAGCTTAGCGAATCTGCAGTTTTGGTATTTGAAAATTCCGCTAGGCGGGGAGTTGCTAGTTGGGCGAACAAAAAGTCGGTTGCAAGTCGGTTACACTTCGCACGCCCATGGCACGTGGGCACGCGATGATGACACCACCACGACCACCGCGACCACCACGACCACGACCATGATTTTCTTTATATATATATATATATATATATATATATATATATATATATATATATATATATATAGAGAGGAGAGAGAGAGAGAGAGAGAGAGAGAGAGAGAGAGGAGAGAGAGAGAGAGAGGGGGAGAGAGGGGGAGAGAGGGGCTTACGTCAGGGCAGCAGTGACAGCTGATAAGACAGGCAGTGAAGTCTCCAGCTATCTGGTTGGGACCCTGATCTTTCCACAATGACATATACTTCATTAAACTCCTGCAAGGTGATTCAGATGTATTATTTGTATGGGTGGGGTGGGATGGGGTGTTTGGGGGTGGGGTGCAGGGCCCTGATGCATCCACAATGACATGTACTTCATTGAACACTTGCGAGGTTGTTATGTTTGTTTAATGGTATGATGGTGTGGTGTGGTGTGAAGTGGTGTGAAGTGGTATGGTATGGCAGTGTGGTGTGGTGTGGTGTGGTAGTGTGGTACGCGGTTTGGTGTAGTGGTGTGGGGTGCAGGATCCTGATCTTTCCACAATGACAAGTACTTCATTAAACTCCTGCAAGGTTGGTTTTAATGGTGGTGTGGTGTGGTGTGGTGTGGTGTGGTGTGGTGTGTAGTTTTGTTTGGTGTAGCGGGGTGCAGGACCCTCATCCTTTCACAATGACACATACTTCATTAAACTCCTGCAAGTTTTGGTATGGTCAGCTTATTTTAGCAAGATTGGTGTGTTGTTTTTATGGTGTGGTGGTGTGGTGTGGTCTGTGGCTTGGTTTTGTTTGGTGTAGCGGGGTGCAGGACCCTCATCCTTCCACAATGACATGTACTTCACTAAACTCCTGCAAGGTGATTCGGATACATTATGTGTATGGGGTGGGATGGGATGGGCTGTACGACCCTTTATTCTTATGGGGTCGGGTGTACGGTCCATTCTTTGTATGGGGTGGGGTGGGGTGGGGGTTCCACCCACCTCACCTTCACACCCTCCCACTCACCTTCCCACTCATCCACCCACCTCACCTTTACACCCACCCACCCATCCACCTCACCTTCACACTCACCCACCCAGCCAGCCAGCCAGCCCCCCCACCTCCCCATCCATCCACCTATATATCACATCTCTCCGCACACACCCGTTAGCTGCTATCATACTGGTGCTGGAAACAGAAAACCCAAATTATCTCACTTCATTTTCTTTGGTCTTGCATTGTTATTTTCATTTCAGATTGGATCCACCCACACACCCCCCTCCCCTCCCCACCTCACCTTACCACCTCCCCATCCATCCACCTATTTATCACATCTCTCTGAATACACCTGGTATCTGCTGTCATGCTGGTGCTGGAAACAAGTACCCCACTTTGTGTTGCTTTGCTTTCTTTGGTCTTTTTTCACTTTCGCACCAGACCAACCCACTTGTCTCCCCACCTCACACTTACACCCTCACACCAACCTCACCTTCCCATCTCCCCATCCATCCACCATCCTATCACATCTCTCTGCATATACCCCGCACCTGATTTCATACTGGTGCCGAAAACGCAACCCATATTTCCAAGTTCGCTTTATTAGGCCTTGCATTGTTTTTTCATTTCGGATTGGGCCCACCCACCCACCCAACCAACTCCCCACCCCACCTTCATACCCACCTTACCATCCCACCTTCCCATCCATCCAACTACCTATCACATCTCTCCGCATACACTCCGTACCTGATTTCATGCTGGTGCTGGAAACAAATACCCAATTTAGTTTCCTTTGCTTTCTTTTGTCTTTTTTCACTTTTACACCCGACCAACCCACTCGTCTCCCCACCTCCCCTCTACACCCACCTACCCAACTCACCTTCCCATCTCACTATCTATCCAACTATCTATCAAATCTCTCCTGATACACCCTGTACCTGATTTCATGCTGGTGCTGGAAACATAAAACCCAAATTGTCTCACTTCGCTTTCTTTGGTCTTGCCTTGTTTTTTCATTTCAAATTGGACCCACCCACACACCCACCTCCCCTCCCCACTCCACCTCACCTCACCACCTTCCCATCCATCCATCCACATATTTATCACATCTCTGAACACACCCGGTATCTGCTGTCATGCTGGTGCTGGAAACAAGTACCCCACTTTATTTTGCTTTGCTTTCTTTGATTTTTTTCCACTTTCACACCAGACCAACCCACTTGTCTCCCCATCTCGCCTTCCCACCTTCACACCAACCTCACCTTCCCCTCTTCCCATCCATCCACCTACCTATCACATCTCTCTGCATAAACCCCGTACCTGATTTCATGCTGGTGCTGGAGACAAGTACTCACTTTGTTTTGCTTTGCTTTTTTCCGTCTTTTTCACTTTTGCATCGGACCAACCCACTTGTCTCCCCACCTCACCTTCCCACCCACCCACCCACCCACCTTACCTTCCCACCCACCCATCCACCCACCTCACCACCACACCTTCACACCCAGCCAACCACCCCCCCACCTCCCCATCCATCCACCTATATGTCACATCTCTCCAAACACACCCCAAAGCTGCTGTCATGTTGGTGCCTAAAACGCAACCCATATTTTCCAACTTCGCTTTCTTAGGTCTTGCATTGTTATTTACATTTCGGATTGGACCCACCCACCCACCTCCCCACCCCACCTTCATACCCACCCACCCACCCACCTCACCATCCCACCTTCCCATCCATCCTACTACCTATCACATCTCCCTGCTTACACCCCGTACCTGATTTCATGCTGGTGCTGGAAACAAATACCCAATTTAGTTTCCTTTGCTTTCTTTTGTCTTTTTTCACTTTTGCACCCGACCAACCCACTCGTCTCCCCACCCCACCTCTACACCCACCTACCCAACTCACCTTCTCATCTCACCATCTATCCAACTATCTATCAAATCTCTCCGCATACACCCCGTACCTGATTTCATGCTGGTGCTGGAAACAAGTACCCAATTTGTTTTGCTTTGCTTTCTTTGGGTTTTTTTTCACTTTCGTACCAGACCAACCCACCTGTCTCCCCACCTCACATTCACACCCACCCACCTCACCATCCCATCCATCCACATACCTATCACATCTCTCTGAATACACTCCGTAGCTGATTTCATGCTGGTGTTGGAAAAAAAAGGTCTCCTTCCTACCCCCTGGCATGGTGCCATCTTTCAGTTGGGAGTGGTTGGTCATGAGGGCCCATAGCGTGCTGGTCCCGCATTTCTGCTGACCCATGACTAAGTACTGCAGGCAAATTAGGTGTGGGGTTCAGAGGGGGCCGGGGGGGTGGGGGTTCAGGTGAGGTGTCTTGGTCCTGCATATATTTATGCTGACCCATGATTAAGAACTACAGACAAATATAGTGTGTAGGGTTCAGAGGGGGTGGGGCTTGGGGGTGCAGATGAGGTGTTTCGGTCCCGCATTCATTTATGCTGACCCATGACTAAGTACTGCAGACAAATAAAGCGTGGGGTTCAAAGGGGGCAGCGGTTGGGGTTGCAGGTAAGGTGAGGTGAGGTGGCTTGGTCCCAAATTTCTGTTGACCCATGACTAAGTACTGCAGACAAATTAGGTATTAGGTTCAGAGGGGGCAGGGGTTGGGGATGCAGGTGAGGTGTCTTGGTCCTGCACTTATTTATGCTGAACCAGACAAAGTCCTGCAGACAAAAAAATTGGGTGTCAGAGGCGGTGGAGGCTAGGGCGCAGACAAGCAAACAGAAATAAACACACACAAGGGGGCAGAGGTATGGACTGACACACACACAGGTCCACACACACAGAAGCAGAGGCACAATCAGACACAAACACACAGACACGCACACACACACAGACACACACACACACAGGCACACACAAAGGCACAGAGGCACACACAAATACAGACAATCACAGGTGCACACACACACAAGTACACACACACACAGGTGCACACACACAGACACAGAGGCACACACACACAGGTTCACACACACAGACATAGACACACACAGGCGCACAGGCATGCACACACACAGTGACTCAAGGGCACAGACTCAAGCAAACACAAACAAGGGTGCAGAGGCATGGACACACACAGACACACACACACAGACATAGACACACATAGGTGCACACACACAGACATAGACACACCCACAGGCGCACAGGCATGCACACACTCTGACACGCGGGCGCAGATGCAAGCACATACAAACAAACAAACACACAAACAAGGGTGCAGAGGCATGGACACACACAGACACAGACACACACAGACATAGGTGCACACACACAGACATAGACACACCCACAGGCGCACAGGCATGCACACACTCTGACACGCGGGCGCAGATGCAAGCACATACAAACAAACAAACACACAAACAAACAAGGGTGCAGAGGCATGGACTCGCACACACAGGCATGCACACACAATTACAAATAAACACAAAAGCAAGGGCACAGAGGCATGGACACAGACATAGACACACACACACACGAGTTCAGAAAACTTGGAATTCAAAAAGAGCAGACAGCATAAGTGACGGTGGGTAACTTACAGATGGAATGCTGAATGCTGAGGAGAGGAGGGGTAGCAGTACTAGCAGCAGCCCCTTTAGAATCGAACCCCCTCTCAACATCCGGGATGCAAGGCAAGTGCTGGTGAGGAGGCCCATGAGGCAAAGTCGCTTGTGGTTTCTTTTGTCCCTCTAGACACCAGTTGGGGTGGCTTTAGGAGCAGGGCATGAACTCTATAGCTCCTCTCTCGTCCTCTCCCCCCATGCAAGTACTCTAGTCTCCCAGGGATGTTCTAGATCCCCTGCTGCCTTTCGCTTGAGCAAGGGTGGGAGGGGGGTAAGAAGTCGCCTGGTTGAAGAAGACACGAAATCGATTTGAAAGCTGTCGAGGCACTTTCGAGGCGAAGACAACTATTTGAAGTGAAGCAATTGAAGTGAACCAATTTAATTGCAGGAAGGGGGGGAAGGGGTGGGTTGGTTGGCGAAGACAAGAAGTCGATTTCAAAAGCTGTCGAGGTAGGTAGGACGCGGAGACGATGTGGACAGATTTGGTAAGATATTGTCTCGCTTTGCTGGCGAATGCCGAAGCGTTTGTTTTGAATTTGCGAGCAGAGGGGGCAGAGGGACGCGCGACTGCAAAAGTTGTACATGTGTCGCGCTGTTATACTGACTGTCTTCGTCCGATCTGTCGGGCTTGCTCAGTCAGATCCGGTGCTGACTTGCTAGGTCCGATTTGTCTGGCTTGGTCCAATCTCGGTCTGATCTGACTGGCATGAACACCGTGGCATGAACACCATAGTGTGGCATGGAGTGGCATGAACTTGACTAGCTGGCATGAACTGGACTTGGTCAGATCCTGAGTGGCTGGGCCAGATCCGAGGGTTATATCCGACAGATGGGCCCCAGTTTGTCGTCATTTCATTAGGATCTCCTTGAGCTGAAGACTATTTGGGATTAGATTTAGGAGGGTTATCGCTTCGGATATATGTCGGATCTGGCGATGCTTTCTTCCTCGAATCCTCGAATTCAGCGTTTTCAAATTTCCTATTTTCTATCTCTAAGGCTTCTTAGTCTAAGTTACTTATTACAATATAAGAAAACATAAGCTAAAATAGACTGACTTGTTCAATTTAAGCTGCTTAATAAATTTCTATCAAACCCGATATATAAGTAGGATATCACTTCGAAGGGTGGGTCTCCCTACGCTAGCCCTTGAATGGAGGAGTATAAATGTATGTCACAGTCCACGAGTAGCCCACTAGGCTTTAGGGACTTGCCCAACAGTGAATAATAAAAAGAAACTCTTAAACCTGAAGAGTGTATGTATGTTACAGTCCAGGGGTAGGCCAAATGTGCTGAAGGGACTAGCCTTGTTGACCAACCTTGACAGGAGGGGCTAAAAAGAAAAAGCACCGATGAAATTAACCCCAAACAATCGTTTACCGACAGGGGACTTAAGCTCGTGCTAAAGTGAAAATTGCAGCCATGCAAAGAAAAAATAATGTGGTCCACATTGTGGGTTCCACACTCTGTCGTGCCTTAGCTTTGACTGATGTTGGTGTCACAAGCTACGCAGTTAGGTCATTGCCGCATCTGTGGGGGTTCCACCCTCTCTCGTTCATTTGGTTTAGCTTTTGTTCTGGTTACAACTTACAAACAAGGCAGTTCAGGTCATCGGTGTGGGTTCCACCCTCTGTCGTGCCTTTGGTTTGGCTGATGTTGTTGTCACAAGCAAGTCAATTTGGTTCATCGGTGTGTGCTCTCATGGCGCTCAGGGCGTTTGGACGAGGTCGGAGATTTTGAAAAAAGTCCGGGTTGCAGGTCCGAAAATCCGGGAGTATGGGCAGCAGGGTGATGGTCAGACAAATTATATTATGACAGGTTGACCCAGGTTGACCCAGCGCGAGCGAGCGGCGCCAGCGTGGACCGGCGTGGACCCCCGTGGCGTGGACCCGAAGGTTGACCCACTCCAGCGCGACCAGCGCGACGAGGACGGCAGTACGATTGTTTTCGAATTGAATTTCGCCAGATGCAGAAGTTGACTAACTAAGCTCCCCTGCTGCGAAGGCCACCGCGCTTCCCAACCAATTCTATCAGCGATGCGTAAAAGTTTATTGTCTTCTGCAACAGACTAGCAACTTTTGAATTTTCGTTCTCACATCATGAGAGGCCTTCGCGACAGAAAGGCTGTCAACTATGCAGCTGAAACAATAGGCACCTGCACGCCTATGTGGATGAAGGTGAGAAGCCGCAGAATTACATAACTAGCAAGGGAGTGGAACCCTGAGTTCATTCTGGGCCTTTGGCTCTTCTTGCAAAGCTAAGCCCTCGTGGACTGCGAGTCGCGCTTAAGCGGACGGAGTGAGCTCCGAACCACATTAGAGACTTCCCAGGCTCCCGCACCATGCATCAAACTCAAAAAATGGAAGTGCCCCCCATCCAATCCGCATATTCACGCAAACTTCCATCCGCTAGGATGCGTTGGCCGAGGCCATTCTAACTCGTGCCCATCTCCAACCCACAGTCAAGCCAAGCAGAAGACGTTGGCAAGTCCCAGGCGAGTGAACTGGACCTCATTCAGGAGGAGGGTCAAAACTTGGCTAAGGCTGAGGGCAAGAAAAGCAGCAAGAAGAAGAAGCAGGCTATCGTAGCCAGCCAGGATGAGATTGTCCCAGAGAAGGAAGGCAAGGCTAGCAAGGGGAGGCAGTCTCTTCCTCAGCAGGGCAATACAGTTTCCGATGCTCCCAGAGCCCGGTCCAAGTCTGCTCCGTTCAAGGAAGTGGACCCCAACATTACAGGGGACTCGAAGAAGTCCTCCAAGAGCGCTAAGGGTCAAGCTGCCAACGAGAACAATGCCCAAGATAGGGCCCCAGTTGAGGTTGGGGACGACCTGGGTGGCAAGAAGAGCTCAGGCAAGAAGCGAAAGAGTGGGGCAGAGGAACAGGCGTCTCAGCCAGATCCGAAGCCAAGCCAAAAGCTGCAGGGGGCTAAGGCAAAGGCAGCAGCAGCAACAGCAGCAGCAGGAACCCCTGTGGAGGTGGCGGATGAGAAGTCCAAGGAGCCTGCTTCTCAGAATGAAGCTGACAGGAAGGCGAAGAAGAAGGCCAAGAAGAACCCAACAGGTAAGCTTTCAACTTTGGTTTGGTTTCATCACCTGGTCTGATGGTCCTTTCCAACAGGCAAGCTCCCAAGTTTGGCTTGGTTTGATTACATGGTTGACTATTTGTTCCTTGAGGATGCTCAGCGTCTGCAGGAGGAGCAAATATGGTCAGCGCATATTCAAATATCTGCCAAACATGCAGAGGCTAAGGATGTATCACAAGCTGAACCGCAGGCAGCTGATGAGAAGGGCAGAGCTTTAGCTTCCCATGCCCCAGCATCACATGTCGCATCTGTCATAACACATATCACATATCAGCCAAACATGCAGAGGCTGAGCAGGAATCACAAGCTAAACCGCAGGCAGCCGATACGAAGGGCAGAGCTTCAGCTTCCCATGCATCACATATCGAATCTGTCATAGCACATATAACACATCATAACATATATAAGAAATCACATCAGCCGGTAACACATATCACACATCGCAAAGCTGCCACGTATGCAAAGGCTAAGGAGGAATCACAAGCTGAGCCACAGGCAGCAGTGTTTTTTATTTCAGATTTCTGTAGTCCATGTTGAGTTGCTACTTGGGCTACTCGACCCTGATTTCAGGATAGTTGCGTAGCCATTGTATGGCGGAGCGCAAAGTGCGAAGCATGTGGGGGGTCGGGGGGCAGCGCGTCATGATATCGGGGGGTCCGGGGGTGTGGCATTCAACCGAATGGCGACGGAAGGGCGACGCGTCGTCGAAAAATGAAACACTGCCAGGCAGTCCATAGGACGGCAGAGCCTGAGCAATGTTAGCCCCAGTATTACTTATCGCATAAGTCAAAACACATGACATGTAGCACATAGCGCACATCACGTGAACCAAACCACGTAACTGGATTAGTCAACGCACATATCTCATATCACACAAGTCAAAGTACTGAAGTACATAATTAAATACCACATGTCATACGTCTTAGGAGCCATAAATCAAACCGGATATGCCACACATGGCATATTGCACATATGCTACATACGCAGAGGCTGGAGAAGAGCCACAAGCCACGCCACATGCCGTTATCAAGAAGGGCAGGGCCTCAGAACCCCCAGCTTCACGTATCGCAGAAGTCAAAACACAAAACTACACAACTCAAAACACATGTCACATATCACAAAAGTCAAATCAGACACCATATATGATATAGGTCTTGTCATCCATCTTCTACATATGCAGAGAGTCGAGAAGAGCCACAAGCCGTGCCAAAGGCCGTCATAAAGAAGGGCAGGGCCTCAGTACCCCCAGCCCCAGCTTCACATATCGCATAAGTCAGAACACATAACTAAAAAACTTAAAACACATGTCGCGTATCACAAAAGTCATATCACACACCATATATGTCATGTCACCCATCTTCTACATTTGCAGAGGCTGAAGAGGAGTCTCAAGCCGCGCCAAAGACTGCCGGCATCATATAATATCATATGATGGAATGATACCATATGATATCATATTGCCTAAATGTATCACAAATGACATATCACACGTCTTCTACATATGCAGAGGCTGAAGAGGAGCCCCAAGCCGCGCCAAAGGCCGCTATAAAGAAGGGCAGGGCCTCAGCACCCCCAGCCCCAACTGGGCATAAGCAGAAGGCCACATCATCATCTGGTAAGCAAGAGGTTTAGAGAGAGTTTGGTTACATGGTCTATCAGTCTTCACCAGCATCACCTGATACCTTTTACCACACCCGCATCAGGTAGTGCCCTATACCCCAACACTCAGACCACACCAGCCTCAGGTAGTGCCCTATAACCCAACATGCAGACCGCATCGACATCAGGTAAGGAAGAGGTTTAGAGAGAGTTTGGTTACATGGTCTATCAGTCTTCACCGGCATCAGCTGATACCCTTTACCACACCAGCATCAGATAGTGCCCTATACCACACCAGCATCAGGTAGTGCCCTATACACCAGAGCCCCTCTAGCCAAAGGCAGGCATACATTTGCATTCAACCAGAGCCCTAAAAACCCAGCACATGACCCATATACAAGAATCATAGGGTGGTATGCTTATTTAATTAAGATGCTAGGGGTGTGAAATATAACAATAGCTGTCTTATTGCTTTTGAGCACCCCTAACCCCAACACCCAGACCACATCGACATCAGGTAGTTCCCTTCACCCCAACACCCAGACCAAATGGACATAAGGTTAGGAAGAAGGTTAGAGAGTGTTTGAACCATTATTGCGAATTGTAATCACTCACAGAGCTCCACATAACAGTTTGGATTGGTCAGGGATGCTCTGAGGCCTCAAATTTCCGCGTAAGGTCCCCATTCGACCGGCCGACCCCATTCTAGGCGCCAAATATATTTGTTTACTTGATGTACAATAATGCAATGGACGTGGGGCGCTGCTGGCCGGTTTCGGTCAAATTTTATTTTCGGTTGAAATCCATTACGCGGATTCAAGTCAGAGGAATTAAATCAAATCAAAGCATCTCATCAAAATACATTTGCCCAATCTCTTCATACAGACATGGATACAAGCTAAAAGAGAAGTTAGCTAAAGCACCCATCCACCTGCCTACCCCCCCCCCCCCCCCCCCCCCCCCCCCCCCTTACGCCTCCCACCCCCATAACCCACCCCCACCCCCACAGCCTACCCCCCACAGCCCACCCCCACAACCCACCCCCACATACCACCCCCACAACCCACCTCCACCTCCCAGCCCCACCCCCATCCCCACATACCACCCCCACCCCCACTCCTCTCCATGTAGACGATGTGGCTGCTGTTTCAAAAGCAGCACGAAAGTCCACCAGCTCCGTTACCGCGCCCTCTTCAGATCAGGTAGAGAAGGCCATCGGTGGGTCCAAGCCAAGCCAGACCAGTGTGCCCAAGCCAACTGTGGCTGCTGCTTCCAAGGCTGCGCGAAAGTCCACCAGCTCCATATCCGCGCCCTCTTCAGATCAGGCAGAGAAGGCCATCGGTGGGTCCAAGCCAAGCCAGATCAGTGCGTCCAAGCCAACTGTGGTTGCTGCTTCCAAGGCATCGCGGAAGTCCACCAGCTCCGTAACCGAGCCCTCTTCAGATCAGGTCGAGAAGGACATTGGTGGGTCCAAGCCAAGCCAGCCCAGTGCGCCCAAGCCAACTGTGGTTGCTCCAGCAGCCAAGGCCACCAAGACCGCTGGGACAGCTAAGCCCGCTGATCAGGGCTCTGTGAAGCCAGGGTCCGTACCTGCTACAGCTAATACTGAGCTGGCGCTGCTCCTGGTGCCGGTGGAGATCAACCCTGATGCACCTAGGGCTTACACCACGCTTCAGGTATGGGGTCGTCTAGAATTGACTGCAAGCCTAGGGCAGGCTATTCAAGGCTTTTCTGAGTAGCTTCTAGGCTGCTCTCTGATCCAGCCACTGTGTTACACCCACATATTTCTGAGCAGCTTCTAGGCAGCTCCCTGATCCGTCCACTGTGTTGCACCCAAATATTTCAGCAGTTCTGGACAGCTGGTTGTGTCAGTGCAGGGCACACTTGGCTACGTTAGGATTGGCTGAACAGCTGGGTAGGGGAGCTGCCTAGAAGCTGCTTCTGGTAGCTGAAAGGAAAAGCCCTGATGCTTATTCAATTGAATTTTTTCAGCCAACTCTGGGCTGCTCATCGTCTTCCAATTCCAAGTACCCCCGTGCTATGCCCACAGAAATCACAGAGCACACTAAGCAAATCCAAACCCATGACTGGGATGTTGAGACCATTTATATATCACGCTCATTTATCCTCATATATATCCTCATATATCCCGACCATTTATATATCACTTTGAGGGGAGCGCACATGCTAATCTGTCAATCCATTCCTTATGTACTTCTTTCACTGATGTACCTCCTTCCCTTTTGTACATGTACGTAGGAGCAGGGCAATACATGTGATTTGTGTAGTACTCCACTCGTGCACTTATCTTTA
Source organism: Chlamydomonas sp. ICE-L (assembly GCA_013435795.1). NCBI lineage: Eukaryota > Viridiplantae > Chlorophyta > Chlorophyceae > Chlamydomonadales > Chlamydomonadaceae > Chlamydomonas > Chlamydomonas sp. ICE-L. The sequence continues at coordinate 4,099,675 of JACBWV010000506.1, forward strand.
GGGACCGGCAAAATGATATCATGTTATCATATGATATCATATGACGCCGGCGGTCTGACTAGGCTAGATTTACCATGTATGTACTTTATTATATGATGCAAGGTGTATTATACCATACTCCCCATTGGTCAACATCATATGATATGCTGATCCCTACTTATTTACTGATGTACTTGCATGCAGGGGCAGTACATGCGCCTTCAGGAGCTGTACCAGCAGCTGAAGAGCCAAAAGATCTTGGAGCTAGAGGGTCTTTTGGAAGAGCAGGTGAGGGTGTGTGCATGTAGTGTGTGGGTGGGGGTGGGGTGGGGGGGCGATGATGCATGACCGTATACGGATGGGTGGGTGGGTGTGGGGGGGTGTAGGTATCACATGGGCTGAAGCAGGCTGGAGACTCAAAAGTTTGTGGAGCTAAAGGGTCTTTTGGAGGAGCAGGTGAGGATGTGTGTTGCAGGTGGGGTTGCAATGATGCATGGCTGTATGGGGATGTGTGTCAGGGGTGGTGGTGTGTGTGTGGGGGGGTCATAGGTATCACATGGGCTGAAGAATCAAAAGATCTTGGCGATAGAGTTCTTTTGGAGGAGCAGGTGAGAATGTGTGTTGTGGGTGGGGTTGCGATGATGCATGGCTGTATGGGTATGTGTGTCAGGGGGTGTGGGGTGTGTGTGTGTGTGTGTGGGGGGGGGGGGGGGGTCGTAGGTATCACATGGGCTGAAGAATCAAAAGATCTTGGCGCTAGAGTTCTTTTGGAGGAGCAGGTGAGGATGTGTGCATGGAGTGTGTGTTATTGTGTGGTCAGATGGTGGTGGTGGGTAAGGGGTGATGCATTAGGATGTGTTGGTGTTGGTGGTGTGTGTGTGAGGAAACTACATATGTATCACATTAATTTCGCTGTGCCTTTGGCATGGGGTTCTGGATGAGTACGTGGGGAGGGGTGAAGGTTAGGAGGGTGTGAGCGGAATGCAGCAGGTGGAACCAGGTCCATTCCCAGTAGGAGGTTCAGGCGGTATGGCACCACCTCCATCGGGATGCGATGCCAAGCCTCGCCGTCACCCTCAATGGAGGGCTCGAAGAAGGCTTGTAGGTTGTGCGAGATGAGTATGTCCAGCAGATCACCTCTGTGAATAAGAAGCTAGCTGATAAGTGGCACAAGGAGGCCAACCAGGCAAGATGCACACACACAAACACCAACACACACACCAACACAGACACAGGGTTACTCTTGTTCACATGGACACAAATCCAATCACGCGTACACATACTCCAGGATGTGAACGTGGATCAGATCACCACTGCCGACAAGGAGCTAGCTGCTAAGAGGCACAGGGAGGCCGACCAGGCAAGATGCGCACACACACACACTAACACACACACCAACACATATGAACACACATACATCAACACACACACAGGGTTACCCTTGTTCACATGGACACAAATCACACTCACACGCACTCATACTTCAGGATGATTTTGTGGATCAGATCACCGCTGCCAACAAGGAGCTAGCTGATAAGTGGCACAAGGAGGCCAACCAGGCAAGATTCTAACACACACAGGGTTACCCTGGGTCACATTGACACAATCACACTCACACACATAAATACTCCAGGATGAGTACGTGGATCAGGTCACCGCTGCCAACAAGGAGCTGGCTGATAAGTGGCACAAGGAGGCAGAACGGGCAAGATGCACACACTAACACACCAACACACACAGGGTCAGATCCTGGGTCACATCGACACAAATCCACTCACACTCAAACATACTCCAGGATGAGTACGTGGATCAGATCACCGCTGCCAACAAGGAGCTAGCTGATAAGTGGCACGAGGAGGCCGACCAAGCGAGTGAGCGGGAGAGAGTGGCAGGCTCTGCAGAGACTCAGGCTAAGATGGAGGCGCTGGAGGTGTGTGACTGAGGTGTGTGTGTGCATGTGTTTGCACACACATGCACACACACACGGGGGTGTCTTGGTCACACAGACAAAGTGGTAAATTTATTTATTTGGCTGGCATGCACACACACACCACCACCACCACACACAAACATACGCACGCAGGCAGGCTCTGCAGAGACTCAGGCCAAGATGGAGGCGCTGGAGGTGAGTGACTGACATGCGCGCACGGACGCACACACACATGGACAAACATGCACACACGTGCACGCACACACATGGACAAACATGAACACACACACATTTAAAAACATGCAAACACACACGGGGTTGCCCTTGGTCGCATAGAAAAAAGTAGCAGAATTATTTATTTGGCTTGCACACACACACACACACACACACACACACACACACACACACACACACACACAGGGTGACCCTTGGTCGCATAGACAAAGCAGTAAATGTGTTCATTTGGCTGGCTGGCATGCACACATGCACACACAGAGTTACCCTTGGTCCCATAGACAAAGTAGTAAAAGCATGAATTTGGCTGGCATGCACACACACACGGGGGTACCCTTGGTCAAATAGACACAGTAGTTAATTTATTGATTTGGCTGGCATGCACACACACACACCACCACCACACACAAACATACGCACACACACACACAAATGCAAACACACGCACGCACGCGGACACACACAAACACACGCACGCAGACACAGACTCAAACACACATGCAGTCACACACACAAATACACACACGCACACACACAGACACACATGTGCATTGGTGGTTGGCCCCAGTGCAAGCAAACGGGCTGGACCCCTCAACCTCACGCCTCGTAATAATGCGTTCCATCTAGTTATGTATTCATTTGTGCTGAAGGAATGCCTTGAGCTGCGTCACACACATACACACGCTGCTATCCCCCCCCCCCCCCCCCCCCCCCCCCCACACACACACACACACACACAGGCACACAGGCACACACAGGCACACACACCCCTCCCTTCATCCGTTACACATACACACACCGTTGCTTTACTTGACATGGAGGAATGCCTTGAGCTGCGTCACACATTAATTCATGCACACACACACACATACAAACACTGATACCCCCCCCCTCCCCCCATACGTCACACATACACACACCGTTGCTTTATTTTCCATGAAGGAATGCCTCGAGCTGCGTCACACATTCATTCATGCACGCACATACACACGCTGCTACCCCCCCCCCCCCCCCCCCCCCCCCCCCCCCCCGCCCCTCCCTTCATCCGTCACACATACACACACTGTTGCTTTACTTGCCATGGAGGAATGCCTTGAGCTGCGTCACATATTCATTCATGCACACACACACACACACACACACACACATCCACGCTGATACCCCCCCCCCCCATCCCCCATCCGTCACACACACCGTTGCTTTATTTTCCATGGAAGAGTGCCTCGAGCTGCGTCACACACACACTGATACCCCCCCCCCGGTCAACACGCATACCATTGCTTTACTTGTCCAGGAGGAGTGCCTGGAGCTGCGCCACACACACACACACACACATGCAGGAGGAATGCCTCGAGCTGCGCCACACACATACACACATACGCTAATCCCCCCCCCCCCCCCCCCCCCATCCGCCACACATACACACATATACTGTTGCTTTACTTGTCCAGGAGGAATGCCTGGAGCTGCGCCACTCTGTCCTTGAGATGGAGGCTGCCGCAGTTACCTCCCAAGATCGCCTGGCTGAGCTGGAGCGCCAGCTTGGCGAAACCAACGCTGCCAGCAGCGCTGAGCTGGCCACCCAGGTGGAGACCCTCCAGCAGCAGGTGGAGACCCTCCAGCAGCAGGTGGAGACCCTCCAGCAACAGCTGGAATTGGCCCAGCGCCAGGCTGGCGTGCAGGTGGAGACCCTCCAGCAGCAGCTTGGACTGGCCCAGCGCCAGGCTGTCGTGCAGGCAGAGGCTGTAGCGGAAGCTAGGGCGGAAGCTGTGAGGCAGTCGAGGGTGGTGAATGAGACGTGGGCGGAGGCAGAGAGGCAGGCCCATGCAGTACAGGATGCCAAGGCAGAGGCTGCCAGGCTGGCACTGCTGGTAGATGAGCTGAAGGCCGAGGTTGAGATGCATGTGAGTGCGAGAGTTATGGGCGTAAGTGTCCTTTTTACAGTACAGAGGTAGCCAGTTAGTGAATGAGATGTGGGTGGGGGCAGAGAGACAGGCCCCTGTAGTACATGGGGCCGAGGCAGAGGCTGCCAGGCTGGCACTGCTGGTGGATAAGCTGAAGGTTGAGATGCATGTGAGTGTGGGAGCTGTGCGCGTCTGTGTGTGTGTTGCAGTACAGGGGTAGCCAGTTAGTGAATGAGATGTGGGTGGAGGCAGAGAGACAGGCCCCGGCAGTACATGGGGCCAAGGCGGAGGCTGCCAGGCTGGCACTGCTGGTGGATAAGCTGAAGGCTGAGGTTGAGATGCATGTGAGTGTGGGAGCTGTGCGCGTCTGTGTTTGTTGCAGTACAGGGGTGGCCAATTAGGGAATGAGATGTGGGTGGAGGCAGAGAGGCAGGCCGTGACAATACAGGCGACCAAGGCAAGTTTAGGACAGGGGGCCACTAGACTGGCAGTACAGGAGGCCCTCGCAGTACAGGAGGCCACTAGACTGGCAGTACGGGAGGCCCTCGCAGTACAGGAGGCCAATAGACTGGTAGAACAGGAGGCCAATAGACTGTCACTGCTGGTGGAGAAGCACCTGCCCACCCTAACACTGCCCCACCTCCTTTTCTACTCAGACCGCCGCTGCAGATGAGGATGGCGCTGTTGCCCACACCCCTCTACTGGACAGCCTCTCAGCCGCAGCCGCCGCCCTGAGGGGGAGCTTCAGCGTTGCTATGCAGTTCCCTACTCCAGCTGCACCCTCTCCAGGCATCGGCTGCCAGTTCCCTTCCCCACCTGCCTGGCTTGCGGCAGCTGCCGCCGCCAGCCAGCCTGACGGCGGCGGCGGCCTGTTTGCCTCACCCCTCGCCCCGATGATGCGGGTGCCCACTCCTCCCACCAAGGGGGCAAGCCCCCGTGGTTTCGGAGTCACGCCAGCTGCACCCCTCGCCCTGATGGCACGGCTGCCCACCCCGCCCACAAAGGGGGCTGGCGTCCTTGGTTTCGGAGTCACCCCAGCTGCCCGCAGGTCCAGGTTCGCATCCATCGCCGGCCTGGGGGCTGCGCCCGAGGTGCCAGTGTACCTGCTAGTGCCAGCCCCTACAAGCCTACCTGCCCAAAAGAGCGCCACCTCTGAGGACTCTGATGGCAGCCCTATTGACGGGCTGTGTAAGGGGACCCACGCTTCACAACAGATGGTAAGATAAAGTACTGTTATGTAACAGCCCTGTCAGGGTGTACACTAAGCATGCTTGCTACAGCAAGCATGCTTGACCCACCTAGCTCCACCAATCTCATCAGGCAAAAGCATCCCTAATGATGGGCTGCGTAAGGGAATCAACACTCCACAACATATGGTAAGGTATAGCACTGTTTGATAACAGCCCTGTACACTTCATTCAACACAAGCGTTTGTTCACATTCCTGAAGTAGTAATGGTGAACTCTAAGGCTACACCAAGCATGCCTGACCCAAAGAGCTCCACAGCTCTCATCAGGCAAAAACATTCCTATTAACAGGCAGATGTTAAGCCCCACACCATCCCCCTTCCCCCCCTGTCCCCCTTCCCCCAGTTCACCCTGCCCGCTTAGGCTCAAGGTCCATGGTGCCTGAGGGTGAAGAGCCTTTGCCCCTCTTGTCCCCCCGCTGTCCCCCTTCCCCCCCTGCCAGCGTGGTTACATCCCTATAAACACCTGTTCCCATCCAATACTACCTTACACGTCATTTGCACCTCCTTTCCGCCTAACACCATCTCATACCGCTTTCCTCCTGACACCATCGAATACCACTTTTTATCCTACACCATCTAATAACACTTTATATCCTACGCCATCTAATAACACTTTATATCCCACACCATCTAATACCACTTCCCACTGCATACCCCTTACCAGGGATTCTTTTCGCTATAAATAGCGATCGCTACTTTTGACTCCGTTGACAAATCCCTGCCCCACACCAGGTGCCAGTGCACGCAGTCCGCTCAATTCTACACCATCTAATACCACTTTCCACCTGACACCATCTAGTTCCACTTCCCACTGTATAACCCACACCAGGTGCCAGCGCACCCTGCCCGCTCTGACTCAAGGTCCATGGTGCCTGAGGGTGACGAGCCTCTGCCCCCCTTGTCCCCCCGCTGCCCTCCTCCCCCCTCTGTCAGCGAGCCTGAGGTCGTGGACCTTGACCCCCTTTCCCCCAGGAAGCTGAGGGGGTCCTTGCCCAATGACGGGGGCCCGGACCTGCCCCTGTCCTGCAGCGATACAGATGGGCCCTCTCTCATGAGACTTGGCTCCGGAACCGCAGCGCCAGCTAAGCAGGCGGCTGCTCCGGTTGATCAGCTCCAGGCAATCTGCGAGACCAGCCCGAGCCCTAGCCCCATCCCCATCCCCCTGGAGGGCAGGGCCCCCTCAATTGGAAACGGTGTATCTGATGATCAGCTCCAAGCAATCCGCGAAAACAGTCTGAGCCCTAACCCCAGCCCCAGTCCTTACCACAGCCCCAGCCTCTTGGAGGGCAGTCCCCCCTCAGCTGAACAAGGACCCCCCCACCCAGCCCCCCATGTCCACTGCCATGGCCCAGCTCATCCAGACAGCTAGAACTGCTACTGCAGCACTACGCTCTGTGTCCCGCTCTGTCAACCAAAGAGTCCAGGCTGGCAGTGAGGGGCCCGAGGACATGGATGTTGACCACCAACTCCAACAGAGTTGCGAGGAAGTGGCCGCTGATGGACACAGCCATGAGGTGAGTGCACAGTCAAATTTCAAAACATGGTTCTCGAGCACAGGCTCGGGCAATAGGATAATTGTGTGTGTATGTATGAAACCCAACAGAGTTGTGCTGATGTATTGAGGTCGCTGCTGATGAACACAGCCATGAGGTGAGTGCACAGTCAAATTTCAAAATATGGTTTTGGAGCACAGGCTCGGGCAATAGGATAATTAAGCGTATATGTATCAAGCCCAGCAGAGTTGTGATGATGTATTGAGGTCGCTGCAGATGAACACAGCCATGAGGTGAGTGCGGGTTCCAACTCAAACTTCAAAACGCGGTTCTCGAGCACAGGATCGGGCAATAGGATAATTGTGTGTATATGTATCAAAACCAGCAGAGTTGGGACCAGCTGCCTAATGTAATGTATCATCTTACACCATCAGAAAATATACTCATACGCCCCCCTCTATATCCCTTGACGTGCAGGTGTGCACCAATCTACCCCATCCTATCGCCTACCTCACCCCCAACCCAAAGCTGTCATTTTGTGTGCCAATCTTGGCTTAGGGCTGGTGACCAACAGCCTAATTAAGTGTATCATCCTACATCGTCTTACAACATCAGAAAATATACTCATACATCCCCCTCTATATCCCTTGACGTGCAGGTGTGCACCAATCTACCCCTTCCTATCGCCTACCTCACCCCCAACCCAAAGCTGTCATTTTGTGTGCCAATCTTGGCTTAGGGCTGGTGACCAACAGCCTAATTAAGTGTATCATCCAACTCATCTTACACCATCATAAAATATACTCATGCGTATCCCTCTGTATCCCTTGACGTGCAGGTGAGCACCAACCTGCCCCTTCCCCCAACCTACCCCACCCCTCATCCCAAAGTCGTCACTTTCGGCGCCGACGTGGGCTTTGGACTGGTGGGCTCCAACCAGCCCATGTCAAGCGGACCCCCCCCCGCCACCACCACCACCAAGACGCCAGCTAGGCCCAACGCCACCCTGTCAGCCTTGCTGGCAGCAGCCCAGACCGCCTTGCCACCGCCTAGCCCCCCGGCAGGCAGTGGTAGTGTAGGAGAGAACAAGCACACAAGCGTCACCACCCCGCTGGCGTCAGCCAGCCAGAGGGAAGTAATAGACACAACACGAAGGACCCCACCCATGCCCCCCACGACTGGCACCAAGAGGCACCCAGCCACCACCCCAGGCATGACCCCCAAGGCCCGTGGGGTGCTCAGTTTCTTTGGCTTCAAGCTGGTGCCCATGATGCAGGTGAGGCATGTGTATATTAGGGCACTTCTCTAATGCATGATTCTGTACTGATTCTCTAGATACAAATATAGTGACGTACCAGGCTTTGGCTTCAAGCTGGTGCCCATGATGCAGGTGAGGCATGCATATGGTATGGCACTTTACTAATGCATGATTCTGTACTGATTCTCTAGATACAAATTTAGTAACATACCGGGCTTTGGCTTCAAGCTGGTGCCCGTGATGCAGGTGAGGCATGTGTATGTTAGAGCGCTTCACTAGTGCTTGATTCTCTACGTACAAATTTAGTAACAATCCAGGGTTTGGCTTTGGCTTCAAGCTGGTGCCCATGATGCAGGTGAGGCATGCTTATGTTAGGGCACTTAACTAATGCATGATTCTGTACTGATTCTCTAGAAACAAATTTAGTAACATACATATATACTAACATGCATAAATGCACACATTTCTACCTCTGACACAGAACGATTGGTACGAGTACGTGCACCCCGAGAGTGGTCTCAGATTCCAGCTAGGGCCGTCTGCCGCCCTGGACGACTCAGAGCTGATGGAAGACGAAGAAGTTGCCTCGGGGCCCCTCCTGGAGTACCGCCCTATCGCGTTGGGCAAGGCTAGGCTGCCTAGCTACCTGAGGGAAGAGATCTGGATGCCTGCCACTCAGAAGCAGGTGTTTGTGAACCGCATCTGGGGGGCAGTCAACGGTGTAGAGCCTTGAACCAGGCAGCCTTGCTCCCCAGATGGTAGGGCAGAGAGGTAGCCTCGGGGGCCCTCCTGGAGTACCGCCCTATCGCGTTGGGTAAGGCTAGGCTGCTTAGCAACCTGAGAGAGGAGATCTGGATGCCTGCCACTCAGAAGCAGGTGTTTGTGAACCGCATCTGGGGGGTCAACGGTGTAGAGCCTTGAACCAGGCAGCCTTGCTCCCCAGATAGTAGGACGAAGAGGTAGCCTCAGGGCCCATCCTGGGGTATCATCCACAACTCACCACCACCAAGTACCACCCACCTACCCAGTGCCAAAACATGAATGAATGAAGAGTTGGCTACCATATCCAAGTCAAGGACATTTGGTTGTGGTGACTGGAGAAGACTCCACTACTGCAGTCAGGTCTAGCTCGTCAGTACAATTAGCCTTAGGCTACCCTCCTTGATATTATCAGACTCCTGTCTAAGTAGGTGTGATGCAGTCCAGGATTGGATTGTTACATGGTTTTTCAGCCTACAATAGGCTGTTCACTGTCTTCCAATTCCATGTCCCCCATGAGTTAAGGACAGCTCCTTAATCTTATCAGAATCCTGTTTGGTCCTGTTTCGCCTATTTCGTCTACCCCTGGACAACATACATGCAGACTCCTGTCTATAGTATGTAGGTCAGTGTTTTTCTTTTCAGCTATAAGCAGCAGCTTCTAGGTGGCTCCCCTGACTGGCTATTCAGCCAAAGCTGACGCAACCAAGTGTGTCTGGAAGCTGACAGAATCAGCTGGCCAGAACTGCCGAAATCTTGGGGCTTGGTCTAGTTCCTGTTTCAGGGAGCTGCCTAGAAGCTGCTGCTCGTAGCTTAAAAGAAAACTATGGTGTAGGTGTGCTACAGTCCAGGGGTGTCCTAATTAGGCTCAAAGGACTTTCCCTACCTCAAACAATCAAGATTAGTTATAGATTATCAGGAGGGGGTGTGTATATTAAAAACCTGGTGAACTTTCTTAGTCCCTTACAAGCTTGGAGGATACAGAAGTACACCAGAATGGATCCAAGCAGGGTTATTCAGGACGCTGCGTCCTGCGTCGCAGACGCAACGTCTAAGGGGCCGTTATGTCCTGAGGCGCAACGTGGGGAGGGTCCGTTGCGTTGCAGATTCAGTGGGTTGGTTGCGTCGCAGACGTCGACCCGCGCTATTGGTTGGCTACGGGTTGGTTACGTCTGAGGACGCAGGCTAAGCTGGGTCGTTGTGTCTCAGGACGCAGGCTATATAATTGGTTGTGTCTCAGGACGCAGAGCTGGGGGTCCTCCTGAACAACCCTGGCTCCGTGCGTTATGCGTGTCCAGGCGTGTGCTCAAAGTTTCAGTTATGTGCTACACGTAGCAGCTTCTAGGTAGCTCCTTTCCCCCGTCTTTGGGCCAAAGCTGGGGCTGGCTAGTGCACCTGAAAGCGGACACAACAGGCAGTCCAATGCAGCTGAAAGCTTTGGTTTTGACACAGTGGCTTACTAAAGGAGCTGCCTGGAAGTTGCCAAAAGTACCCCCAAAAGAAACAGTGTGTGTGTCCGTGTGGTTTATTTTATGTTTTATGACCTGTGGCCCCAATTTGGGCCCTTACAAAAATCAATTGTTGCTTCAGTATTTCATTTCCAACCACATGCCGGTGATGTAAAAACGAACTGGAATACGGCACGTTTGAATTGTTACATGTTTTGGGCGGAGCCCCCTCTTCAAGGGGGCGGGAGCCCCCAGGGTTACCCATTTGTCCGCCCGACTGACCATCTGTCTGGCCGAGATGAAGCCTGACACGGCAGCCAGCGGTCTCGTAACTAACTCGCTTCCGTTGCCACCTGTTGCTCCGTCGTGAACATTCTATGCCATTTTTTAGCGTTGCATGCGACACTGCATATAACTTGTTCAGCTAGCTCTGGGCTGCTCACTGTATTCCAATTTAAATACGAGCTTGCTCACTATCTGCGCTCAGCCTTACTTGGCAGGGAAGGAGGCAGACGAAGTCATCGGGCCATCATGGCCCGGGATCCTTTTCTAATCCTGAAATCATGGACCACAGATCCCGCTCTTTTCAATAGCTAGTCATTTCCAGCTGGACTGTTAGCAAACTTACAAGATTTTGTTGCTGAACGGATTCTCAGTTTCTCACCTCAGGAAGTGGGACCCCGTACTCAAAAGAGAATAAGCTGTTCGCATGGATATGTTGCGAATAGTTTATGATTCATTGTCTATAAATTATCTATGCCGTATACCTGTCTTCTGTCCACTTGTCTGGATAAGTTTTCGAAGAAAACGTGCACAGAACATTTTTAATTACTTATATACCGTAGGGTGTAGGCGTCAGATAATGGCGGAAGATTTGGATGAAGGGGTTTCGCCAAATAGACGCTATCGGTGGGTGGGTGGGTGGGGGGAGGGGGGTAGGCCAAAACAGGGAGTGCTTGTTAACAGGGCCGTCCGCCAACATTATAACGAGGGGCACTGCAATACAGTGCAGTACAGGTTTTAGCTTTCAAAGTTACACCCTTCAAAAGCGATGCAATCCCTTTCAATGTATCAGGCCCGAAATAGATAAATAAATACATAAATAAATAAACTATCTAACAAACACATGGCCTCACAGTATTAACAAGTCCTAGGCCACTTGCGACGCGGGAAATTGGCGGAGTGTTGGCAACGGAATGGAGACCGAAGCCAGTTAGCAAGAGGGCGGTGTGGAGGGGCGCACATTGGTGGTTGGTGCCAGAGGTTGTACCAATGCATTACTCGGCCAGGGTCGACAAACGAGCCAGATCCCCTAACCTGAGCCAAATCCACAGTCCCGGAGGTCACGTGGGTTGAAGTTCGTGACTCAGCATTATTCCCCACATCCCAGTCTCGGAACTCTGCGATGGCAATACCTGATGCCCGATGCCTGGTGCACGGTGTTACACAACCAAGTCCAGCCGCGCAATACACATAAACGCCTTAGACATGACTGCGCGAATATCGAAGGCACGAGTTGTGCCGCTCGACTGCGTGTGTATCAAAGGCACGCCTACGTGTGTATCAAAGGCGCGTGAACATCGTTTACCTCGCACCCTGGTCCCGAGATTGTTTGGCGAAATTATGGTCCCGTGGCGCTGTGACGCATCAGATAGAAATACAGAGAGACGGCGAGAACGGGTGGAGGCGCCCGGCGCAGTTAGTTCACCATTGACACAGTTACCTGTGGGTTGGTTACAGAAAGCGACGCAACCGACCCCCATAACCATGCGCCAGCCAGATGAATGTGTCTGGCTCTCTGAACCCTGGCCTCCTAGGCCCTACACTATGACCGCTGCTGACACTCCCTGGAATTAGAATACCGCAAGCGTCTCTCAAGTGCATAATTGTCGTTTGTATCTCTGTATCCGACTCATTCGAAACAACTTCCAGATCAGCAGCTCAATCCGAGGAAACTCCAGAGCTTCCAAACCATGTCAGCTACCCCCTGCACCAAACTGTCAGTCGGAGCGGATGGCGTGGCCGTGATCACGCTGTGCTACCCCCCTCTTAACGCGCTGCACCCAAGCTGTGAGTTCCCCCCTGCCTGTTTTGTCGTCCATTGTTTTTGTCGGTTGCACCACGTCAGCAACCACCTCTAACCTACTCATGCACACCCTCTCCCCCATCGCCCATGCCCACGCGCTCAGTGCTCCATTCGCTGTTTGACAACCTCCGCAAGGCGCACTCTAACCCTGGTGTGAAGGCCGTCGTTGTTGTTGGCTCCAACAACAACTTCTCCCCCGGTTTCGACATCGCCCAGTTCCAGAAGGGAGGTGGAGGTGGCATTGACAATTCCATTAACGAGGCGATCGTTCATGTGCTGGAGGGGGGGCCCAAGCCTACTGTTGCTGCCATCGATGGCGTGGCCCTGGGAGGAGGTTTGGAGGTGGCCATGGGCTGCAATGCCAGGGTGGCCACTCCTGGCTCCCGTCTGGGCCTGCCTGAGCTACAGCTGGGCATTATTCCTGGCTTTGGTGGAACACAGCGCCTGCCACGCCTCGTTGGACTGCAAAAGAGTATGGAGATGATGCTAACCTCAAAGGTATGTGTCTTCATACTTGGGAACGTGCAGCCTGCCATGGCTCTTCCACACCCATGCAAATGCTGAAGTTGTGCATACCTGTGGTGCGGTGCAATAGCCAGACCCTTCATGTGATGTGGTGACACACCCCTGCCTGTTATTCTATGCTCCCATGCCCATGCCCCTGCCAGTGACCATGCAACGCTGCTTATACTGTATCATGTAGCTGGCTTAGCTATCATGTTCTATTTTCTACTCACCACTTTCCGTTTTCCACTTCCTATTATTACCCTTTTTCAATTTTCCACTTCCCACTTTTCACTTTCTTTGATCCGTTTTCCACTTTTCACTTTCTATGATCCATTTTTTATGTTAATTTTTCCACTTCCCACTTTTCACTTTCTATTGTCCACATTCAATTATCCATGTTCACTTCCCACTTTTCACTTTATATCACTTTCTATGATCCATTTTCCCCTTCCCATTATCCACTTCACTTCAATCACTTATCAATGATAACTTGCCATGTATCATGATATGCGTATAATTATTTTTCACCCCCTGCAGCCCATCATGTCCGAGGCTGGCCTGAAGCTGGGCCTGATTGACAGCATCGCTCCTCGTGGTCAGTTGCTTGAGACAGCTAAGGCCTACGCTCTGGATATCGCTAATGGCCGCAAGGCTCGCATGTTCTCCATCTCGCGCACCGACAAGTGAGTGTTTATGTTGACCACCACCACGCCCACTGCAACCTCTACCGATATGACCACCAACACACATTGATACAATCAATGCCAACACTATCACCATGACCGACACTGATGCTAATGTCACCAACACCAACACCACCAACACACCACCGACACAACCAATGCCAACACTACCACCATGACCAACACTGACACTTATGTCACCACCAACTCTAACACCACTACCCAGGCTGGAGCCTCTTGCCGAGGCACTGCCCATGATTGCGTTTGCTCGCGCCCAAGCTGCCAAGCAGGCTCGTGGCATGCAGCACCCTCAGCTATGCTTGGATGCTGTTCAGGCTGGAGTGGAGCATGGAGGACTAGCGGGCATCACTAAGGTGAGTTAGAAGATTTGTGTAAGCTAGAAATTAAAATATTATTTTCTCTACACAGGCAACCCCAGGGGGGGTAGATTGATCAAATTTAGAAACGTTAAGTAGATTATACAATTAAAATCTCTATAATATCGGAAGCTCTGAAAGGAGCCAGAATTGTGTAGCATGGAGGACTGGGAGGCATCGTGAAGGTGCGTTCATCCTCGTTGAATATGCTACCAGTCTGGGCATCGTCAAGGTGCATTAACATTGGGTTTTATTTTCTGTTTTGTGGCCATCCCGATTCATTCAGCATTGGACTTAGCATCGCTGAATTGATTTGATGTTGGTTTGTATTGTATGTTTTGTGGTCATCCCCATTTGTGCGATGTTGGCCATTGCATCGATAAGATTCATTTATATTGTTTGTCTTTTCTGTTTTGTGGCCATCCCGATTCAATCAGCATTGGACTTAGCATCGCTGAGTTGCTCTGATGTTGGTTTGTGCTCATATCATGATATGATATTGGTACTTGCAATGCTCAAGTGCTTTAATATTGGTTTGAGTTCTGCGTTATATGGCCATCCCCTTTCATATATATTAAGCCTGGGCATTGCTCAAGTGCATCCATATTGATTTTGAGGGTGATTCATTAATTCGTTTTGGGGATGGTTAGAAGACCCCCCCCCTCCCCCCCATGTTGTTGAGCGGGCCTGTCTTGGGTCAACCATTGCCTGACAATGTAACGTTATGTAATTGGTTGTTGCTGTTCGTTTTTTTGCCATCCCCATGTATTTGATATATTACAATTATACACCAAATATTCATAATATCTCCCCCCCCCCCCCATGTTGTTGAGCGGGCCTGTCTTGGGTCAACCATTGCCTGACAATGTAACGTTATGTAATTGGTTGTTGCTGTTCGTTTTTTTGCCATCCCCATGTATTTGATATATAACAATTATACACCAAATATTCATAATATCTCCCCCCCCCCCCCCCATGTTGTTGAGCGGGCCTGTCTTGGGTCAACCATGCCTGACAATGTAACGTTATGTTATTGGTTGTTGCTGTTCGCTTTTTTGCCATCCCCATGTATTTGATATATTACAATTATATACCAAATATGCATAATATCTCCCCCCCCCCCCCCCCCCCCCATGTTGTTGAGCGGGCCTGTCATGGGTCAACCATTGCCTGACATTGTAACATTGTGTAATTGGTTGCTGTTGTTTGTTTTTTGGCCATCCCCATGTATATGATAAATTAAAATTGGATACCGAATATTCATAATATATTCCCTCCACCCTAATGCGCTTGATTAGCTTGCCATGTTTATGTCCACACATATATACTTAGTACTACGTACACATCATATATTCCCCTCTCCCTATTGCCATTGCATGGTTTGCCAAGTGTATGTGGGTAGGAGGGAGCAAGGTTCCCTTCTACCCCACCACCACCATCCTACCCCACCCCTACCAACCCTTACCAACCCCAACCCCAACCTACCCCAACCCAACCTACCCCACCACGACCATCCCACCCTAATGCCATTGCTTGGTTTGCCATGTGTATGTGAGTAGGAAGGAGAGTGCTTCCTCAAAGCTGCCAGCCTGGACACCCACAAGGGCCTGGTTCACATCTTCTTTGCCCAGCGCTCTACCAAGAAGCTCAAGGGAGTGACAGATGTTGGTGAGTATGTTAGCATGTTAAGTGTGTTAGTATGAGTATGTCGCATGTTGTGTAGTATGTTGTGCAGTATGTTGTACATTATGTAGTATAGTATGTTGAATATTAAGTTGTATACCGGTAGTATACATTTCCTTTGCCCAGCGCTCCACCAAGAAGCTAAAGAGAGTGACAGATGTTGGTGATGATAACGCCTGGTGGGGCGTGGTGTTAAGGGAGCCCGTCGTACGCGGGTGGGGAGCGGTCTCCTACCTCAACTGGACAAGCTACCATCGCGGTTGACGACGACCTGCAACGCCAAGAGCGACCGAAGGGGGAGTCGAACCCCCGACTCTTCATTCTTTAGCAATCTGGTCTACCACTAGACCATTGTAATCGCTAAAGAGGCTACAGATGTTGGTGACTATATAGAGTGTGTTAGTGTGAGTATGTCAATTGATGTATCGTATGTTGTATTGTATGATATATAGTATGTTGTATGTTACATGTATTGTATGTAGTATAGCATACATCTTCTTTGCCCAGGGATCTACAAAGGAGCTGAAGGGAGGGTTGGATGCCAGTGAGTTTGTGTATGTCTCGCTGTGTCTCGCTGTGTTTTTTTCCGGCTACTAGAACCAGCTTCTATGCAGCTCCCTGAGACTGTCACTGGGCCAAACCCAAGGATTACAGGAGCACTGGAAAGCTGACAATATCAGCTTCTAGGTGCCTAGTTTGCTTAAGGTTTGGATGAAGAGAGAGCCCAGGGAGCTGCCTAGAAGCTGCTGCTCGTAACTGAAAATAAAAACTATGGTATGTCTGTTACAGTCAAAAGGAGTCCCTCAAGAAACCACTCATATTTGTCAGGCTCACATTGCACTTCTCGACATGTTTGGTCTGCCTAAGCAAATGTCTGTTACAGTCCAGGGGCGATCAACTCGGCCAATGGGGCTTGCCCAACCGTTTAGGTGGTAGCTGTCCTATTGTCAAACACGTTTGTTGAAATGTTGAACCCTATGGTGTGCAGGTTTGAAGCCACGCCAACTGAAGGTGGTAGCTGTTCTTGGTGGAGGGCTGATGGGCAGCGGCATCGTGACGGCTTTGGTCCTTGCTGGGGTGGAGGCTATTCTCAAGGAGATCAACCAGAAGTTCCTCGACGTAGGTGTCTAGCTGGCTGTTGCCTGTTGGTTGGGGTGGAGATGGTTGAGGGGTGGGTGGGGGTGGGGTTAGATATGATTGCGGGTGGGGGTGGTGATGGTTGAGGGGTGGGTTTAGGGGTGGTTAAGGGGTGGGTGGGGGTGCGATAAAGATGGTTGAGGATGGGGATCTGGGTGGAGATGGTTGAGGGGGGACTCGGGGTTGAGGCAAGGGTGATGGTGGCGGTAGGAGTGGGGATGCAAGTAGCGGTACATCCACCAATGAGAAGAGGCATTGTGCTGCAAGTGGCGGTACAGCCATCATTGGGAAGAGGCATTGTGCTGCAATTGGCGGTACAGCCACCAATGGGAAGAGGCAGTGTGCCGCAAGTGGCGGTACAGCTACCAATGAGAGGAGGCATGGTGCCGCAATTGGTCAATGCTGGGGTGGAGGCTATGACTGTGAAAGCACCTATGATGAAGGTGGCTAGATGGTACTGCTTGTTGCTGTAGCTGGTGGTGGTGTGGAAGGGCGGTGATTGTGAGGGTGTTAATGGAGGTGTTAATGGAGGTGGGTTGTAACGGTTGCGGAGGGGGTACTCCAGAAGGTTCAATGGTGGTGGTGAGGGAGGAGGTGGGGGTGGTGATACCACCTATGGGCAAAGGCTATCGCAGTCTCACCAACCCGCTCAACCAGCCACTGTTGCTGTTGCTGCCATAACCCACCACATCACCCAACCCAACCCAACCCAACACATCTGTTGCTGTTGCTGCCATCACCCACACATCACCCACCACATCACCCTCACCCTCACCCACCCACCCACGTCTCTGACTTGTAGGCTGGCCTGGGCCGTGTGAGGGCCAACCTTGCCTTCCGAGTAAAGAAGGGAGTCATGAGTCAAACAGCCACTGATGCCGCCATAACCCACCACACCACCCATCACATCACCCTCACCCACACCCACACCCTCACCCACCCACGTCTCTCACTTGTAGGCTGGCCTGGGCCGTGTGAGGGCCAACCTTGCCTTCCGTGTAAAGAAGGGAGTCGTGAGCCAAGCAGCCACTGATGCCGCCATAACCCACCACATCACCCTCACCCACACCCACACCCTCACCCACCCACACATCTGACTTTCACCCACCCACACCTCTGACTTGTAGGCTGGCCTGGGCCGAGTGAGGGCCAACCTTGCCTCCCGTGTAAAGAAGGGAGTCATGAGCCAAGCAGCCGCGGATGCCGCCATGAGCAAGGTCAAGGGCACCATTGACTACAACGACTTCAAGAGGTGTGACATGGTGATTGAGGCGGCCATCGAGGATATCGCCCTGAAGCAAAAGATCTTTGCAGGTGAGATTTGGCTTGTTTATATTTCAGTCATTTTGTCCTGTTTTGTCAGGTGTTTTGTGTACTGTTCGTTTTTTTACTGCTCTAACCATTGTTCACTGCTATCTTTTGTCATTCAAACCCTCCCGTCTGATGATTCCCTTCCCCACCATCACACACACACTACATCACCCAGCCACCCAGCTTCCACCCAGCTTCCTGACTTGATGTTAATTGATGTAACTTCATATCCTCAGGCTGTCTGCTGCCCTGACTGCATCCTCTCATCCTCTCCTCCAACACCTCCACCATCAACATCATTCACTGCTCTACTTTTCACACCACACGCACACACACACACAAAACCTGATGATTCCTTTTCCCCATCACAGATCTGGAGGCTGCCTGCCGCCCTGACTGCATCCTCTCCACCAACACCTCCACCATCGACATCAACGTCGTGGGCGCCAAGACGCGTGCTGCCGACCGCATTGTTGGAGCCCACTTCTTCAGCCCCGCCCACATTATGCCGCTGCTTGAGATCGTCCGTACCGAGCACACCAGCCCTCAGGTGGTGCTTGACAGCCTGGCGCTGTCAGCTGTGATCAAGAAGACCCCTGTGGTAGTTGGCAACTGCACTGGTTTCGCTGTCAATAGGGTTTTCTTCCCCTACACCATGGCTGCCTGCATGCTAATGGACATGGGCCTGGACCCCTACAGTGTGGACAAGGTCATTGCAGGCGTGTTTGGCATGCCCATGGGCCCTTTCAGGTGGGACTGATGCCTTCAAAGGGAAAATAGCCCATTCTCTAATACCGCGTGCAATAATTGTAGACAAACAGGGCAATGGGTGTGCCTGGTGTGGTGGTGGGTGGTGGATGTTTGGTCGGTGGGTGGTGGGTGTGTAGATATGGGAGATCTTTCAATACTGTTATTTCATATTTACCTGTTTGGATTATTTATAGTTTCAATTGCATTACCTTGTCACAGGCAGGTGTTCATTAACCCCAGAGCTTGTTTTACATTATATAGCGGAAGCTGTAATATACCCCGTTTGGCCTCTCAAATTGCTGTCCACAGTCCCAAATCCTGCACATTAAGGCATAAATTATCTTACTTACGTTCTTAAATTAAATGGGAAATGATAGCAAAAACTTATGCCCCTGCCCCCCACTACCTTGACACTCCTACCCCACTACCTAACCACTACCTTACCAGGTTGAACGATTTGGTTGGATCTGATTTTTGACTGCATGTGAGCACCAACTATAGTACATCTATTATTATATTAAAAGGGAACTGATGTACAAAAACTTCCTGCCCCTTACCCCCCCCCTACCTTACCACTCCCCCACTACCCCCCACTACCTGACCACTCCTACCCCACTACCTAACCACTACCTGCCCCTACCAGGTTGAACGATTTGGTTGGATCTGATATTGGATTGCATGTGGGCAAGAACTTTGTGGACTCCTTCCCAGAGCGTGTCTACATTGCCAAGATGATTCCCCTCCTGAACCAGCACAAGCGGCTCGGAGAGAAGACCGGCAAGGGCTTCTACAAGGTAAGAGTGAGGGGGCTAGCCATATATAGACAGAGAGAAAGAGAGAGAGAGAGAAAGAGAGAGAGAGGGGGGGGGGGGGGTAGCCACATATATATAGAGAGTGAGGGGGCTAGCCATGTATGTATGTATGTATGTATAGGCAAGCTTGATATTTACAGAGGCAATAAACGCCTTCAGCAAGCACTCGTAGACTATGCACTGTGCACACGCATGGACATACTGCATTGGCAAGACCACTCCCCTGCTGAACCAGCACAAGCGACTTGTGGAGAAGAGTTGCAAGGGCTTCTTCAAAGTAAGAATGAGGGGACTAGCCATTTATATGTATGTGTGTATAGGCACGCTTGATATTTACGGGGGCAATAAACGTACCATAAGTCCAAAAGCAAAACAATACGAGATAAAACAAGACAAACAATTGAACAAGACAAGACAAAACAAAACAATTCAACACTAAAAATAGAATAACAACAAAACAACAACAAAACTACCCCCCCCCCCCTCTCCCCCTCTCCCTGGCCTGCAGTTCGACGGCAAGAGGAGGGCTTCACCGGATGCCGACATCGCCCCTCTGGTCCAGGAGAGCCGGGACGCCGCTGGCCTCTTCAAGGGCACACACCCCAAGATGGGCCCCCAGCAGATCATCGAATTCATCTTCTTCCCGGTAGTCAACGAGGGCTGCAGGGTCATCGCCGAGGGTATCGTTGAGAAGCCCGCAGATCTGGACGTGGCCACTGTCATGTCCATGGGCTTCCCAGCTGCCAAGGGGGGACTCATTTTCTGGGCGGACCTGGTGGGTGCAGCCTATATCGAGAACAGGCTGAAGGAGTTTGCTAGCATGGTGGGACCCCGCTTGGCGGGCTTTTTCAAGCCATGCGCGTACCTCTCGGAGTGTGCTGCCTCTGGGCGCAAGCTGGAGGCCGGAGTGCCTGCTGCATCTAGGTTGTAGAAGTGCACCTGATCCTATTCATCACGCTCTCAAACGCTCTCTTGCAGGGATGGGCAACCTAAACCCTAGCGCAATCTGTAGGAGGAGTGCCCCAGGCCAGGCCTAAGAAGGTTCATTACGGGAAATCCCAAACATCGTTAAAGTTCTGTTTGGGGTGTCCTGCACATTCTCAAAAGGGCTTGGACTACCCTGACTGCCACGTATGTGTTACTGTTACCTGATTTGACTAACTTTAGTTAGGTACAGTAACTCTAGTTAGTGCTTTAGACGGTGTTACATGAGTTAGGTCTTGTCACCGATGAAGACCCACTAAATGTATTGCCATATCGTAAGACGTATCACGTTTGACAGTTGTGATGACATCCTGCCAGAAAATAGAAAAAGCGAAACTAGAGGTGACCGCCCTATTGGGCGGTCACCTCTCGCACGGTCGTGGGTCTCGGTCTGGATCTGGGCCTCGGTCCTTGTATCGGAATGTGCCTCGGTCTGGGTCTGGGTCTAGGTCTTCAGCGTCTCGAACCTTCCATGCGGCTAACGCAGGTGACGTGAGACTTTTCGAACCTTCCACGCGGCATCCGCAGGTGGAAGGCTTTGGACCATGCCGAACCCTCAGGTTAAATTGCTCCTCCGCCTTAGCCAGTGTGGCCGGTGTAACCGTGCGGTCTCTGCATAGTTCAGGGCGGTAACTAGGGCTTGGGTAAACCTCTTCGTTTTGCCGGCCGGTCATTTTGTCGCAACAAAGAGGGTTGAAGAGGTTTACCCAAGACCTGGTTTCGCTTCGTTTTTCAGCAGGATGCTGCATTATGTCATCATAACTGTCAAACGTGATCATATCAGAAGACTTGATATCGTAACTTCATGCGTTATACGACCAAGTATCTGACGCGGTCTGTCCGGCGATCCGGTACCCCATGCCTGCATACGACATACTAGGTCTTGCCGATACGAGCACCTCGGCCGCGTACCTGCTTTTGTTACGCACATTGCATCGTCGGTATCTGACACTGTTATTTTTCATTTAATGTTTCTGTTTGCTTGACCATGCCTAACAAACCTGGGGAGGGCTGCCCCCCCCCCCCCCCCCCCCCCCCCCCCCTAAATAGAAATAGCCCCTTTCTAAAAAACTTGGACATGGATTCTGGGGGGTTACAGTATGGCGCACATAATGGCATCCTCGGAATTCTCACATAGGGATTGTGTGATAGTCAAAAATCAGTTCTGCATCCCCTTAGGGGCTCTGGGTTGCCCAAGTACCGTACTCACCCTTCAACTTTGCAGGGGGCGGCCCAAAAATGGAGTTCTCATTATTAAAAACAAAGCAGTATCAGGACAGTTTTCTTAGCATGGTTCAGCTACACTTTCCCTTGGGTCCCACGGTGGAGGGTCGGGGCGGTGGTTGGATGGGTTGGGTTGGGTTGGGTTTTGGGTGGGTGGGTGGGTGGGGGGGGGGCTGGCGACATACACCCCACCCACCCACCCCCATATTACCTACCCATTCACCCACCCATACTCAACCATATTACCTACCCATTCACCCACCCATATTATCAACACATACTCAGCCATTCACCCACTCATACTCTGGGCTGGGCTGGTTTTTTTTTAGGGGGGGGGAAGGGGTCAAAAACTTATTTGCATGAGGTCCAAAGTGGTGCCAATAGACTCCCCTTACCAAGGCCTACTTATGGGTGGTCTCAGAATGTCATTTGGAGGTCTGAGCAAAAAGTTAGCAAAAAAAAAATGAGGGCTGACCCCCCCCCCCCCCCCCCCCCCCCCCCCCCCCCCCTAAATGAGATGCTCAGAATGACCTGGAAAGTAACTTTAAATATCGCCATGATACATGCGATTACAGCCCTGTTCTCAGAAAAATCGATCGGCTGACTGAAAAATGTGAGGCCTGGTATCCTCCTGTATCAGCGGTATAACATGAATAAATCTCCATCTCATCTGGGATGATAATTTAATAGTGCGATTATTATCGCATTTGTTACTAAATCGTATTGAGTATTTCCATCTGTAAAAGGAATCAGGATTCGTTACCAGCTTCATGCTGAAGTCTTTATACACCAATTCAGGTTCAATTTTCATTTTCAAAAACAAATTATCCGCAGGGTATAATGGACATTTTAACATGAAATGCATTTCATCTTCGTCCACTCTTCTACCGCTATATCACAGCACGCTATATCACAGCACCTGCAAATTCTTCCAGAACTAGAGGTACTTCTTTCTGATTCAACGTTTAAGTTGTGAGCTAGAAGACGTTGTCTTTCTATGCATTTAACATCATCCCTATTATTTAATAAGTTAGTGCATGTGGAACTATGGTTTCTATCCTCTGACATCATCCAATTCGCATACGTAATAGTTTTAATACCGATTCCTCGGTTATCACCAATATTCCTGGGGTTCAATGTACTCGGGGATTGCCAGTCAATGTCTGTTATTTTAGAGGTGCCTTCATTGAATTTTCCGAAGTCAATCTTGCTGAGTGAAGTCTGGTTATGTTGAATAATACCATATATATGTTATATAACACCTAATATCTGAATGCATCGAAGGAATCCATGAGACCAGCATTGTGTGTTGCTATCTCTGGTTGCCAATATTATAACATTCTCTAGCAAGGCTATTTTCACAAAATGTCATTTGTTGTGTGTGTCTAGGGGAGGCAGACAGAATGCCATGCGTTGTGTGTGTGTAGTCTGTGTGTAGTAAGTGTGGTATGTATGACATCATATGATATGATATCATGTCATCATATGGTGCCGACAGTCTGACTAGGCTAAAGTTACCTTTATTTACAATATCATATGATGCAGTGTGTATGATATCATATGATATCATACTCGCCTTTGGTCAACATCATATGAAATGCCTGTGCATACAATCATATATATAGGTGGCCCAGGTGTTCACCTATATTTTAACTCGGCCGTTGTTAGGCACATTGGGTTTCCAGTTCATTGAGTACTACATGAGTTGATCAACGTTGAGTGCAGTTTGTGGCCTGATGGCTCAATCAAAGTGGGCAAGGCAAGTGGAAAACGAGTAGACTATTCCCAAGCTGATTACATGCAGGTGACCCAGAAGGTCACTAGTTCAGCTATATATGAATTGGGGCCGCTGTTATGCACATAGGTTTTAAAAATTAGTGAGATCTGGATAGAATAGCATTGGATTGCTACAGGTTAATCAGCCGACTCCAGGCTTCAAGTCCCCAAAACTGAATCTCTATAATATCATACACAGTGATACACTGCAACCTGTGGTGATTCCAATGTGCTTTATGTCCCATATATATTGCAACACCCAAATTCGGAATTTGGTAGATATCAGCTTTAATACACTCCGTGGAGTGGACAGAGATGAAAGCAGCGGAACAGACGCGCCAATCTATACACGGAGACGAGAATAACATTACAAGGACAGGCGGACGCCAAAGTACACCAGCGGTGTGAGAGGCGGATGCCTGTAACCTGACTAGAACCTAAGCCAGGAATCTTAAGCCGGGCACAGGCAATACAGAGCGTGTCAGTGAGAGACCGGTGACGCAGCCAACAGGAAGCTGTCACTACGGGAAGCTGTCACAGTACTGTCAGGACCGATAGTTCTAAGGGAGTACACAAGGAGTCACCAAGACATAAAACAAGTGAGAGCACCGCTATTCATGCTGATACTCCACCTATGACGCAGGTGACATACAATACTAGTACTCCACCTATGGCACTGGGGACATAGAACCATAAACTGGTAGCAAACAAA
This sequence comes from Chlamydomonas sp. ICE-L, assembly GCA_013435795.1. Taxonomy (NCBI): domain Eukaryota; kingdom Viridiplantae; phylum Chlorophyta; class Chlorophyceae; order Chlamydomonadales; family Chlamydomonadaceae; genus Chlamydomonas; species Chlamydomonas sp. ICE-L. The sequence continues at coordinate 4,123,971 of JACBWV010000506.1, forward strand.
AATTATTAAGGAACGGCTGAAAAACAGGAAACCAGAAGAAAGCCTTGTCTAAAATAAAAGGATGAGAAAGGATGAACCAAAAACCACTGTAGTACTCCGAAAATGTAGCAGCAAAAAACTTGGGGCATACCGAGCTGAGCTGAGACCAAAATGGAAATGTAACCATCCATGGTAAGCGCAAAAATACTATTCATCCAGAATAGTAGGCACCAGACCAGAAAATCACAGGGAGGCCAAACAGAAATCAATCCTACTACCAGAGGAAGGGGAACAACGGTGACTGAAAGAACCGAGAACTAAATATAAAGAGAAGACTGAAAAAATCGTGTGAGAGCAGCACACGAGAGAATCAAAGCCTAAAGGACGCAGACAAGAGGACGCAGACAAGGGGACACTAAAGACTACGATGGAAAAAGAAAGTCGATGGAAAAATCCACTTCCTTAAAAACTATTCTTAGCATAGAATTCATGACTAGGTTGGGATGAAAAAACCATGATGAACTGGTTTCTTACTCCAAGATGGAAGTAAGATGATTTATGAAAGTTAATTATCATAAATCCCCTGCTACGGCACTAACTAAAAACATTCTAGGAGGTGGGTATCGCACCGCAAAGAACTTGTGCACTCAAGACAAACCAAGCGCCTAACCACAAGCAAACCAAACCTGCAGCAACCGAAAAAATCCAAAGGATGCGAAGTTAAAATTTTCAAGAAACTTGTAACCAACAAAGGAAATACAGTTCAATGATCAATAGAAGGTAAGATGTACAACCATAATACATAAAACTTATTGTCCACTTGAAAAATAGGAAACGCAGAAAAAAGGACTTCAAAGAATTTACTGCAAAGGATGGACTGAAAGGGCGCTTGAAATACACTCGGAAGAAAAAGAAAGAGGTGAGCGGCGGTACATCTGCAAGTACAACTGTAAGTACATCTGCAAGTACAAATGCAAGTACAAGTGCAAGATTACCCAGCCCACCAATTTACAGTAAAATCCGAAGGGAAACAACTACTACACTCCACAAAAAGTTAGAATCACCTGAGGGGCTGGTGATCTAAAAACAGTGTGGAGTAAAAAGAAATAGCTAATCTATGATGAGCTCCACCGATTGAACCATCTGCCTATGGAACTAAGAGTCAGAAACCATCAAGACGCTATAACGGTGGTCTGAATTAATGACCACCTTCCACCAAAACCAAGAAAGACAGCTGAAAGGAAGCTGCCTAAACAAAGCGTCGTAACGCTCCACCAATCTAGACTACCCTATAAGACGGTCTAGGAGGTGCTGAGGAATAGGCACCCACACATAGGGCCATGTTAACCTACGTCGAAGAACCATCAGCACCATCAATTTGACGGCCCCAAGGGGGCTATCAGGTAGTACAACCCCCAGGACAGGCTGAGCACTGCCTGCAGGGTCGGCATTCGTTGCCTCTAAATCAATGAATCCTGGGTTGACTGTAACACCCCAGCCATACGCAGTATCAGAGCCGGACCAGTGTTCAAGATCATCACTCACTCCACGTGACGGCTAAATCATCGCAATGCCTTGTCCGGTATAAACCACCAGGGACGACAGGAGGCGAAGGGATCAACAACGCCTGAAGCCATCCGAACAGGTGGACGGGGGGTGGCGACTATTAGACAGTGGACCTATTATCAGGCACCACTATGACCTGAGGCTGTCCTAATCCTAGAGCTTCGCAGACGGAATGTGGCGCAGAGGAGGGCCTGGCGACCCCCTGAGATTCGGCTAAATTAAAATTCGGAAAAACAACTCCCACCCACCCGAAAACTTCACACACAATACAGCATGATCAGGCCCTGGTCTGGAATGCAATCTGGATACATCCTAGCCAGGCCAGCCATCAACAATTGGGGTTGCTAAAGGGCGTAGGGAATTACCGGCTACACTAACATATCACCGTTTGATGACAGGAGGGATCCAAGCGAGCACGGGGACCCATACTAATGGGAGAGCCCAGGAAGACAGTCTAGAACTGAACTGGATATAGAGAGTACATCACTACTCTCTACTACCTTGCGCAACATCGGAACCCAAATATAATAACCCTTACTCACCAGGGAATACCCAACCAGTCTACCAAATAATGCCTTTTTAACTAGCTGGTTACGCAATATCCCATTTACTTCAAACGAGCAATGGCAACTATACACTCGTAACAACGACACATCAGGTAGAACCCCAAAGAACAACTCGTATAGAGTCTTGTCACCCTAGTTGTACAGCCGATTGCGAAGATAACACACTAGCACTCTGCTGAGCAGTGTCATCATCAACAACTCATGCACTGCCACAACCAATCGAGATCAACCATGCCTCTATACCACTTAACTAAAAATTCCTAAGCCCTATCAGAACTCAAACACTTGAACTCAAACCCATGTAGGAGAGGGATACACCTAAAGAAGGCACCCATGGGAAGGACCAGGGGGTACGGTAAGACAAAGAACGCGACCTCTGTCGAACCACGGAACGCACCCAGGGGTCCCAAGGATCCTAAGAGAGAAAAAATATCCAAGATATCATGCCAAAGAAACTCCACGGCTGGACGAGGGCCAGGACGGCGTCCACTTCGGCCTTTAGCATGGGCGAAGTCCGGCGCTGCGAGACCTGGGATCACAGAAGGTGGGGAAGCGTTAGGGCGAAGTCGAGATTTGAGGTATGGGAAAAAAGAGACGAGGATGAAAGTCGCACCTGGTGCAGAAAATCGCACAAATGGCAGAAAATCGCAAATCGCAAGGGCAGAATTCGAAAATTTATCGCTAGGATGCGAAGAGCAGAGCCGAGGCATTTAAAGGTCCTAATATCCCGCCGTCGATGATCAGTCAATCCCAAATCCCCCCCCTCTATCGCTCGACTTACCCGGTTGGGGGGTAGAGGGAGCAGCACCCGTAGTAGTGGTGACCATACCCCCCTGCTTCCTACCACCTCCAGAATCTCCAGGTCCAGACGCGTAGGTCGTTCTCCTCTGGCGAACCCTACGGCAGTGCCGGCGATCCGCCAGATAGAGCTGATGATCCGCCAGATAGAGCTGATTACCCGCCAGATAGAGCTGATGATCCGCCAGATAGAGCAGATGATCCGCCAGCTTGATCGAAAAAATTCTCCAGAAGGTAGCACAGAGCCACTAGAGCGCAAGCTCATGCAAGTAGCCGACCATCGGCCGGGCAGAGCAAAGGGGGGACAGACGACGTAGACATCAGCAGGGAGCTTGGTCGGCTTGGCAACCTCCGGTTCCGCAGGCAGAGCCGCAAACACCGGAGAAAGGTTAGCGACGTCAAGGACGCGAGCAGACGAAGACAGGGCATCTCCACCGATGTCCAGGCTAGTCGCCGACTTGAGTCTGCACGTCACAGTCATCTACGACAGACGGGAGGAGGCGACAGACGGAAGGGGAGGAAAAGGAAGAGAAGATGGAGGAATGACTGGGGGGGGGGGTTACTTCCACGATGGCGGAAGGATCCTCCTCTCCGGCAGCAAAGGCCGCTGGCGCGCAATCGTCTAGCCAATCTGTCGTCATGTCAGAACTTCGGAACTTCCAGAATGAAGCTCGTTGAAGCCAAGTAGAGGACGATGGAGAAGATGCATTAAGCAGTGGTACCATGAGGAGCCCGTAACCTATCAGCTTTAATACACTCCGTGGAGTGGACAGAGATGAAAGCAGCGGAACAGACGCGCCAATCTATACACGGAGACGAGAATAACATTACAAGGACAGGCGGACGCCAAAGTACACCAGCGGTGTGAGAGGCGGATGCCTGCAACCTGACTAGAACCTAAGCCAGGAATCTTAAGCCGGGCACAGGCAATACAGAGCGTGTCAGTGAGAGACCGGTGACGCAGCCAACAGGAAGCTGTCACTACGGGAAGCTGTCACAGTACTGTCAGGACCGATAGTTCTAAGGGAGTACACAAGGAGTCACCAAGACATAAAACAAGTGAGAGCACCGCTATTCATGCTGATAGTAGAAACACAATGACCCAAATGCTCCCAAAATTGCGCCGCAGGGGTAAAACAAGTGTGGTTTCCCCCTGTATCACCACACACATTTGGAAAGGAAAAAGTGCGTTTCCCCCTAATGCCCCCAAAACTTGCACTGCAGAGGTACAAACAAAGTGGGGTGTTGCGACAGATTCCAGGAAGGCCATTCAATTGTCCTACCCTGTATATATTATATAGCTCCTCCTACCCTCTATACCATGACATGACATGACATGACATGACATGACATGACATGACATGACATGACATGACATTGCATTGCATGACATGACATGACATGACATGACATGACATGACATGACATGACATGACATGACATGACATGACATGACATGACATGACATGACATGACATGACATGACATGACATGACATGACATGACATGACATGACATGACATGACATTGCATTGCATTACATTACATTACATTACATTACATTACATTACATTACATTACATTACATTACATTACATTACATTACATTACATTACATTACATTACATTACATTACATTACATTACATTACATTACATTACGTTACGTTACGTTACGTTACGTTACGTTACGTTACATCACGTTACGTTACATTACATTACATTACATTACATTACATGTTAGAGTCTACTTGACACCGCGAGGGTGTATGAGACTCTGTGCTTTAAACGAAAAGAAAAAGCACCCCCCATACCGTTTCATATTTAGCTCCTCCTGGGAGTCTAGGCGCGCCTTGCTTATTTAAGGTTGGGCAAGTCCCTAATAGGCAACGGGCTTTAAGGATGTGGAATTTAGTTTTATGTTGGATGAGGGTGGAGGACCAGAATTTATTACTTGCATGGGAAAGTTGGTGAGGAGTGGAAAGTTGGTGAGGAGTGTTGGGTAAGTCCCTAATAGGCTTGCTCGAAGTCCTCGGAGAGTGTGCGTGGCAGATCCTTGCGCCAACAGTCTTTGCAGTTCCTAGCCATATTAAGATCAGTAAGGGCGACCTCCCTCATCAAAAAAAAAAAAAAAATCATTCCATGGGTACCAACACAGTTTTTCACAATGGAGTTATAGAAATTAATCACTGATTTAAGCAAAAACAATTCTTTGAAGTTGTGAAAGGTATTTCATCCAATTTATAATTTACCTATTTCTTTTAAGGCAATGTGTTGGGGGACAGATCGCTTCAATCCCAAGACACGCGTCATAAAACCAGCATGCCTCATATTGTTATAGTCCGACTTGGCGACTTATATAGTTATATGTCGTCTCTAGAGAAGGTAAGGTACGTACAAGTCTAAGTTCCCTCTAGGGCATGTGCTGTCTGCTACCAGGTGTCGGGACCAGCTATGGCCTGCACGCCGCAATACAGCACTATGCAGCAGGGTACTTCCATTGACCAAATTGGCCAGCGCTTTAGCGCACTTGAAAACGAAAAAACTGCGCTTGGTAGTGCAAAAAGCGCAAAAATTGCTTACTGCGTCCACAGGGGGGGTGCAAAAAACTGCGCGAAAGGCGCAGTGGGGCTCAAAAACGCGCGCTTGGAAGTACCCTGCTATGCAGTACTCATTGGATCTCCTTTATGTATCGCTCTACAGCGCCTAATGTTATCTTCTCTCTATGTAACAAGTATGGAGTCTGCAGTATCATCTACAGAACACGAAACATATGAATATCAGTGGATGCTATTTGGTCTCTGCCGGTAGCAAAAGGAAGTGTTGAATGTGCCCAGTGCTCCATATTTGTAAGCCATACATTCCAGCATAGAGGGCAAATGATGGTGTGTGGTCTGTCCTTAACTCCAAACTCTTGCTTGCCTTGGGTCAACAATTAAACACTGGCCTGCCCACGGCAATTATGGAGTACTGTTATATTGAACTATCGCTGCTGATCTTTGTCCCATTATATTTGAAAATCGCGGTCGGGGGCCCGCCCCTCCCCCCCAACCCCACCCACCCCCCGCCCCCACCCCCGGCCTCTCATCCACACCCCCGCGGGCCCCCCCGACCCACATACACCGCCCACACCACACACGCACAGGCGGTAGGCTTCCGCCCCCGTAGACGGTGGGCAGCGGGGAGGATCGTCCGTCCAAACCAAATAATAACGAGTCTACAACAGATCCAAAGTCTTCAACATGCAGCGGCGCACATGGGCCTTTTTCCATTTTGAGGTCCCCCAAGGAGGTCCCCTAACTCAAGGAGGTCCCGCAAGAAAATGGAAACCCTGGCCGCTGGCCTGTGGTGTGCCCGTGCCCGCTGCTCGTGCCCTGCGCCCTGCCTCGGGACAGAAAGTTACACCCAGGGTCACACCAGGACACTCCTCCGTCAGCAACTGCTTCGTGACAGGGACAGGTGCAGATGGGGAGTGACGCGTGGCATAAGACAAACGGGAAGCCATTTTCGGCGCACTTGCATGATATTGTGGATTGCGGGTATGGGCGAGAGAGAGGCAGTGGCGATGGCGGTCGGTGGCGGTGGTAGAATTGGTGGTGGACTTGACTTGACTTGACTTGATTGAAGAATTGGTGGTGGACTTGATTGCCACAGGGCTTGATCATTCCTGGAGCGATGCTCATTCTGGATCGGCAAGAGGAGGCTGGTATATGGACGGGACGACGAGATAACGAACAATTTGAGGGTCGCTCGCGCTACTTATGTATCTTCCCCACCTTCCTGGCAGCTGTTTCCGATGATCACGAATGGTGGTAAAAAACAACGGAAGGTCACCCCAAAACTTGGTGGTCCCTTTTGACCTAGGCAGACCTAGGCAAAAGAACGTAGGGGCGTAGTAGAGTGACAGTACAGGCCGGAGCGGTATATATTTCGGTGGGAGCGCGGATGATAAACAAACTGCGCTTGACGGCTCCTTCAATTGTCTTCTCACTCTGCTCAATCCGAATACCTGCTTCACTGCGCTTACCAGTCCATCGATCGAATTGTCACCGAGTCATATTCTTTTTTATCTTCTGAGACCCCTCCGTTCCTACTTCCAATATCCCGAAGCTTTGTAAAATGAATCAGGTGAGTGCTTGCGCAGGGTATTTCGAATTGAGCGAAGTGCGCCTATTTTCAGCTTAGTGATATGTCAAGGACTAGGTCACTTCAACCTTCCTCACTCAGAGTTACCCTTTCCAACGCAGATGTCTGCCCAGTCCCGTTTTACTTCCCCCTCTGCTCTCGCATCAAGCAGCAAATGCAGCAGCATGTCGTTACAGTATAGACGCACCACCTGCTGTACGCCATGTAAAGGCCTGCAAGGTGGAGGGCTTTTTAATCCCCCTCATGTCACCCTCTGTCAAACAGCCCAGCGCTCATCTGTGCGCGAACAATGTTTAGCTGGGCATTCGGAGGCCGTCTTCACACCCGCAGGGAGCTTAAGAATGCACCAGGCAGCTGCGGCCGACTCTAAATTCGCTTCTATTAGCCGTCTGCTCTTCATTGCCCAGCCTCACCGAGTTTTTCGCACAGTATTCCGTCGCGGATCCAAAGCAGGCCCGATAGGAGTACTGTTATTTTTCTTCGGGTTATTAGCAGCTGTCCTGTCTGCCATCCAAAAAACATTGGCCTACCGAGTGCGGACTTGCAAATGCTGTAGAGGCTACGGCATCGTTCGCTGCTCGCTCTGCGCTGGAGCAGGCAAAGTAGGATGGACGGCAAAATTCTCCTACGAAGACGGGTAAGTCCTTTTGTAACTTTCGCTGATTCCCACCATTTGCGCTGCTGTTCCAATCGTCTTGCTTCAGTTGTACCACCTTATGATTTTTCAAAATTGTCACTACATAGCGGGGTGCAGTTGGCCCCTAAGATACTTTAGATACGGCTAAGGACACTTGCCTTGGACAGCTGCTCGCAGCTACTCGCTCTCTAGTCATATCCGAAATTCTGAATGGTTCGATCGACCTCGTTCCTGAATTAAGCCTCCTACCGTCTTCCTCCTTTCTTTCGAGTTTGGGTTGAGCTACTCGGTCGACCAGTCTCCAGGCTGCTCACCGTAGCAGGCAGAAAAGGCAAGGGTTGAAGAAACACTATCCGGTAATGACTCCTGTACAACACTCCTGATTAAAGGATGGGAGCACATGGGCCATGTGTCAACTGCCAACTCTGACTGTCAACTCTGCTCACGGACGTGTTTGCTTTGCTGCTTTATTTACAGTGCTGTCTGGGGTAGCCCAGTATACTACAGGGACTGACCTCACCAGGCTCTAGATTTCCGGGGGGTTAATTAAAGCAACTGCTACACATCAGACTATGGAGTTTATGATAGGGGATATGGGTTTGAGGTGTTGTAAAGAGATCCACCCAGGCTGATAACCACGATAACCACGGAAGATAACCACTCAGGCTGGGAACCACCAAGATATTTACCCAGGCTGGCTCAGCTAATATTACATATGTTCTTAAGTGCATAACCATCTCCCTTTCCAGGTGCCCCATGTGCATGGCCAAGCGATATGTTGATTGCCCGGACTGTGGTGGCATCATTAAGAGGTCCTTGTTCCCATCAGGCAGAAACCCACCTCCTGGAATGGAAGAGCCCTCCTTCAAGCGCCGCACAGCTTAATTTGGCAATCCCGCTTTACTGCCCGATTGTAGAGGCATCATTAGGAGGGCCTTGTTCCCATCTGGCAGAAACCCACCCCCTGGAATGGAAGAGCCCCCCTTCAAGCGCCGCACAGCTTAATTTGGCAATCCCGCTTGACTGCCCTGATTGTAGTGGCATCATTAAGAGGGCCTTGATCCCATCTGGCAGAAAAACACCCCTGGAACGGAAGAGCCCTCCTTCAGCCGCCTCACAGCCTAATTTGGCAATCCTGCTTGACTGCCTAGAGTGTGATGCCCTGATGTTGCATGTCAGCATATACATGCATGGTGGTGGAGATGCTGCTGCTATATCGCATAACGGCCTGTACATACATGTCTTTTCTTCTATTTTTCTATGCTGCATCTCACTCTCGGTGTGTTGTACTTAATATCAGCCGTTTCCTTCCTTGATGTGCTGAGTTACTCTCGTGTGCTGAAGTATGCATTTGTGCTTACCTAAGCATCTGTGCAGAGCTGCGCATATGTGTTTTTCCACACATTTCAACATGTGTATTCCTTTATGAAGTGCCCATGTCTCTTGGCTTCTAAAACATTAATTGCATATGGAGGGCATGGCAACACTTCATGTTTGTGTTGGTTGTGTGCCTGCCATAGCTTTCCTTTTCAGCTACCAGCAGCAGCTTCTAGGCAGCTCCCTGAGCCAGCCACTGGGCGAAGCCCCAAGATTTCAACAGTGCTGGAAAGCTGATTCTGTCAGCTTCCAGATGCAATACGTCGCTCTGGGTTTGGCTGGGTAGCAATCCAGGGGAGCTGCCTAGAAGCTGCTGCTAGCAGCAGAAAAGAAAAGCAATGGTGCCTGCTTAGTCCCATTGATTATTTTTCGAGTACACGTAGCAGCTTCTAGGCAGCTCCACTAGCCAGCCACTGGGTCAATCCCATACCTTTCAGCTACATTGGAGCGCCTCCCATGCCAGCTTTCATTCCCACTGGCTTGCCCCCGGGTTTAGCCCGAGGATAGAGAAAGGGAGCTGCGCAAAAGCTGCTATAGCGTAGCCCTCCCAAATTAATCTTGGATATTTTCACCTGAGTGAAAGTATAAGTATTGCAACCGCACTGCGCCGAAGCTTATTATGTGAATTACCTGGGATAGGAATTATCTAAGTACAAATTGAAGGAGTTGCTCATGGATATTCTGATCTGCCCGAGGCAGTACTTGCTCCTATACTATGTCCCGCCCAGTTTGTAGCCACTGTTTTTTCCGCAGAGCGCCCCCTTCTGGGGGGCGGGAGCCCCCAGGGTCACCCCGTTGTCCGTTTGTTTGTGCGACCGACACGAAGCCTGACATGTCAGCCAAATGTCTCGTAACAAACTGGCTTCGGTCCGCTCCATTCCGTTGCCACCTGTCGATCCGTTGCCAACACTCTCTGCCAACTTTTAGGGTTCAGGGTGCAGAGCATCACTCTAGGGTTGCGCCGAGTCGCCCAATTTGCGACGCGTTGCACGAAAAAAACTAATTGTAGCAGCTTGGCAATGTTAGTTCATACTTGAACTTGGTTACATGGCTTTACCCAGCAATTTAGTTGCTCCCCGTCTATGTCAGTAAAATAAATTGCCACTAAATGGTGCCAAAATCAATCAAAAATCTAAGCATTTGGTACCGTTTACCAGGTACTATAAAATGACTGCACGTTTGTGATTCAAATTGAGTGTATATTTGAGATGTATATTGAGTGCATATTTATATCCCTTTTCAGTACCGGGGTTTAAGTATGTTTTCAGTCCCAGGTTAAGTATGTTGCAGTCCAGGAGCAGCCAAATAGATTGGGCCTTTTACTTGCTTCTGTCGACCGTGCAGGTTGGTACTATTAGTGCGTACTGAATCATCACATACACGAGATAAATGTACATATATAATTATGCGCACCCTTGGTGCATGAATACATATGCATTTTAGCTGTAAACCAGTAGTTTTTAGGCAGCTCCCCTGGCTGGCTATCCAGCCAAACCTGAAGCAACCTAGTGCACTGGAAGCTGGCCTAATCAGCTTTCCAACAGCACTTTTGTTCTGCTTTTGTTGAACTATATTTCATGGCTTCGAGCCTGCATGCTGCTTCATACATTATTTTGTGTCTGTGTGGGAGAGGGTGTGTGTATGTGTGTGCATGTGATTGGTCGTGGGTTCGCAACTCCTGCTGACCTACGGGCATGGACTCCCTCCTCATGTAGGTGAGACCCAACCGATCACATCTACAAAATCCTTGAGTAGAGGGCTAGGGCACTGATACCCTTTGAGGCGAAAATCCTTTTTGTAAAAAAAAACAAATGTGTGTGCTTGCATCGGGTTTTCCAAGTCTCGAATCTTAATTGCCTCCAATATAAGTTTCCCTGAAATTGTGAAGACCGAGATACACCAAACGGAGGGTCAGCTATAAACGGTAATGTAGTGGTATAGTTACCATGTCGGATTAGCTAAATCCTGTTTCTAAGTCTCTTTAAAGCTTCACCCATAGTTGTCAAGACAGATTCCAGCAAACACACACACGAATCCGATCACACGATGAGTACAATATCGGAACACGCCCACAGAAAACGCCTATAATCGGAAGGGGGCTTCACCCAAACGTATTTTTCGTGCCCTGCTTTCGAGGCCCCTCCATTCGCCTCCAGTTCCGCCCGACTGTTCACGCACCGATATGTACATTCAACGTCGACTACCAGCCCGATAAGTTCCCGCACCTGCCTGCTTCTTCTCACTGGCCCGCTCTCTTTACCTAGCAACGTCGCAGTGCGCTGGTTTCTTTCCACTCTCTTGGCATACGGCCCATAGATCTTTCCCATCACCAGCTCTCCGCCCCCCCCTCCCTTGTTCCTTCCATGCTGCCCCTCCATCCTTCAGTCATCAAAGTCGCAATAGCATTTCAAACATCATGACTTCCATTCTTGCGCCTTATTCGTACACCCATGCCGCGCAGCTTCTTCTACCTACCTTCAATCTTACCCGTAACCATACCGCAGCATCTAGCTCCTTGAGCGCGTAGCTGATTTATTGACCAAACTCCCTTCCACCTGCTACTTTGATATGCGCTGGGCTATTCAATCCTAAGAATCGCCCTCGCAACCAGACCCGGGGAGCATTCCCCCCTTGCAGCACCATGAACGCATTACTGAGATACGCTTGCGTCGTTTCCCTCTCGACGCTCCTCATAGTTTGCTCCTCGGAAATGCCCAAGCTTCCCGACGAGCTGAACCAAAACCACATGAGCATCAGTGAATGGAGCGACACTATGGACATTATTTGCACTGGTACGTTGGGTCGACTTGGCTTGACACTAACCTGGGCATGTTATCATGGTTATCTTGGGCTTGGGAGCATAAGCCTGATGCATGGCTTGAGAATATAAGCCACACATATTGTTCTGCTCCGGCTGTACAAACGGCTTTGAGTGTTCGTCTACATCCATGGCTTGATCACCAATGCTTGCAAAATTACAGAAGCAGGACAGATGCTGGGCAGATGGTGCCTTCACACTTGCATGCATGCATGGATTTATACTGCCTGGTTAAAGCTTTGCATATGTTATGTTATGCAATATTATATAATATATAATGTAATGTAATGAAATATATAAATGTATTAGGTCAGGTTCTCGTATAAGGTAATGTAATGTAAATATACATGTAATATACATATATAAAGTACTGCAATGTAATGCCATACTGTATTTGAATATGATGACAAGCACCACTGATATGTAGGGGGCGGCTATGTTATATAATATTATATAATATAAATCGGACGAGCCATCCCACCAGAATTTCATTTTTTTTTGAAATACTAATATTATTGTGACGCTATAATAATATTAGTTAATATTAGTTTTTAAAACACTAATATTAGTTGCCGTTCCCTACTGATTTGGGGTGTATGTATGTTGTTACAGTTCAGGGGTAGGCCAAGTAAGCTAAATGGGCTTGCCCAGCCGTGACCGGAAGGGCTAAAACGAAAAATAACTGATGAACTGAACCCCCCAAAATCGTTTTATGGACGGGGGCTCTGAGTTCGTGAAACAATACTGTGAAAATGTAAACTCTTTTTGTGTAGACATGGTGATGGATATGGGCAGAATATGCGTAGTGGTTGTGTGTGATGTGTGGTGTGTGTTCAAGGGCATGCATGCATTGGACAGACTCCAGTGCTTTAGTGTCGCAGTGGTGGTGGGTCTGGGCAGAATATGCGTGGTGGTTGTGTGTGATGTGTGGTGTGTGTTCAAGGGCATGCATGCATTGGACAGACTCCAGTGCTTGAGTGTCGCAGTGGTGGTGGGTCTGGGCAGAAGGTGTGTGGTGGTTGTGTGGGTTGTGTGTGATGTGTGGTGTATGGGTTGTGTGTGTTGATGTGTGTTGTGTGTGCTCAAGGGCATGGGTGCATTGAACAAACACCAGTGCTTTGGTGTAGCAGTGGTGGTGGGCCTGGGCAGAGGATGTGTGGTGGTTGTGTGTAATGTGTGGTGTGTGTGTTCAAGGGCGTGCGTGCATTGGACAAACACCAGTGCTTTGGTGTAGCAGTGGTGGTGGGCCTGGGCAGAGGATGTGTGGTGGTTGTGTGTAATGTGTGGTGTGTGTGTTCAAGGGCGTGCGTGCATTGGACAAACACCAGTGCTTTGGTGTAGCAGTGGTGGTGGGCCTGGGCAGAGGATGTGTGGTGGTTGTGTGTATGTGTGGTGTGGTGTGTTCAAGGGCGTGCGTGCATTGGACAAACACCAGTGCTTTGGTGTAGCAGTGGTGGTGGGCCTGGGCAGAGGATGTGTGGTGGTTGTGTGTAATGTGTGGTGTGTGTGTTCAAGGGCGTGCGTGCATTGGACAAACACCAGTGCTTTGGTGTAGCAGTGGTGGTGGGCCTGGGCAGAGGATGTGTGGTGGTTGTGTGTAATGTGTGGTGTGTGTGTTCAAGGGCGTGCGTGCATTGGACAAACACCAGTGCTTTGGTGTAGCAGTGGTGGTGGGCCTGGGCAGAGGATGTGTGGTGGTTGTGTGTAATGTGTGGTGTGTGTGTTCAAGGGCGTGCGTGCATTGGACAAACACCAGTGCTTTGGTGTAGCAGTGGTGGTGGGCCTGGGCAGAGGATGTGTGGTGGTTGTGTGTAATGTGTGGTGTGTGTGTTCAAGGGCGTGCGTGCATTGGACAAACACCAGTGCTTTGGTGTAGCAGTGGTGGTGGGCCTGGGCAGAAGATGTGTGGTGGTTGTGTGTAATGTGTGGTGTGTGTGTTCAAGGGCGTGCGTGCATTGGACAAACACCAGTGCTTTGGTGTAGCAGTGGTGGTGGGCCTGGGCAGAGGATGTGTGGTGGTTGTGTGTAATGTGTGGTGTGTGTGTTCAAGGGCGTGCGTGCATTGGACAAACACCAGTGCTTTGGTGTAGCAGTGGTGGTGGGCCTGGGCAGAGGATGTGTGGTGGTTGTGTGTAATGTGTGGTGTGTGTGTTCAAGGGCGTGCGTGCATTGGACAAACACCAGTGCTTTGGTGTAGCAGTGGTGGTGGGCCTGGGCAGAGGATGTGTGGTGGTTGTGTGTAATGTGTGGTGTGTGTGTTCAAGGGCGTGCGTGCATTGGACAAACACCAGTGCTTTGGTGTAGCAGTGGTGGTGGGCCTGGGCAGAGGATGTGTGGTGGTTGTGTGTAATGTGTGGTGTGTGTGTTCAAGGGCGTGCGTGCATTGGACAAACACCAGTGCTTTGGTGTAGCAGTGGTGGTGGGCCTGGGCAGAGGATGTGTGGTGGTTGTGTGTAATGTGTGGTGTGTGTGTTCAAGGGCGTGCGTGCATTGGACAAACACCAGTGCTTTGGTGTAGCAGTGGTGGTGGGCCTGGGCAGAAGATGTGTGGTGGTTGTGTGTAATGTGTGGTGTGTGTGTTCAAGGGCGTGCGTGCATTGGACAAACACCAGTGCTTTGGTGTAGCAGTGGTGGTGGGCCTGGGCAGAGGATGTGTGGTGGTTGTGTGTAATGTGTGGTGTGTGTGTTCAAGGGCGTGCGTGCATTGGACAAACACCAGTGCTTTGTTGTAGGAGTGGTGGTGGGCCTGGGCAGAAGATGTGTGGTGGTCGTGTGTGATGTGTGTTGTGTGTGTAGTTGTGTGGTGAGTGTTGTTGTGCGGAGAGTGTTGTTTTGTGTGTGGAGAGTGGTGTGTCTGGAGTGGTGATGTGTGTTGCGTGTGGTGTTGTGTGGCGAGTGGTGTGTGTGTAGTGGTGTTGTGTGTGTAGTGGTGTGGTGTGGTGACTGGTGTGTCTGGAGTTGTTGTGTGTGTTGTTTTATGTTTGGTGCAATGTGGTGTGGTGTTGTGTGTGGCGAGTGGTGTTGTGTGGTGAGTGTTGTGTGTGTTGTGTACTGTGTACTGTGTGGTGTGGTAAAGAGTAAAGTGTATGCATGCATTGGATGCCCCCCCCCCCCCCCCCCCCCCCCCCCCCCCCCATGCAGAACACAACATCCCCTTACCCCTCACACGACTCCCTCCTCACCCAGTCCACCCACCCACCCACCCACCCACCCACTGCCCATGCAGGACACAACATCCCCTTACCCCTCCCCCAACTCCCTCTTCACCCAGCCCTCCCCCCCCCCCCCACCCCCGCCCATGCAGGACACAACATCCCTTACCCCTCCCCCAACTCCCTCTTCACCCAGCCCTCCCCACCCACCCCCCACCCACCCCGCCCATGCAGAACACTACATCCCCTTACCCGACTCCCTCCTCCCCCCTCCCCCACCCCCCCCCTCTTTATGCAGAACACGACTTCCCCTTGAACCTTAGCAGGCTGGTGAACTTGACCTATTCCCGACCCAACCTTGCTTCCTTCTCTGTTACGGGGTGTCCTATTGCGGGCACCATTCCCGCTTCTTGGAAAAACATGAACAAGCTAATCTACCTGTCTGTCGATTGTGTCGAGTACGGAGATCCTATTGGAAACGATAAGGAGCTAGTCCATAGCATTCGGGTGAGTTGGCCCTACCTCCCACCCCACCACATCACACACACACACACACACACACACACACACACACACACACACACACACACACACACACACATAGGGTGAGTTGGCCCTACCGCCCACCCCACCACATCAAACACACACACACACACACACACACACACACACACACACACACACACACACACGGGTGAGTTGGCCCTACTTCCCACTCCACCACATTACACACACACGGGAAATTTTTATAGTGTGGGTTAGGGTTTTGTCTGGGGAACTTTCCTCAGCCGGAGGCTGACAAAAAAAAGGGGGAAAAAGGGGGATAAGGACAATAAAATAAGGAAGGGGCTAGAAAAGGTTTGGAATGATTTTGACATGATTGACATCTTTTACACCTCTTTCTTTTTTTCTTGATTTGTGGATTGTTGAGGAAAGTTGAGGAAAGTTGAGGAATGTCCACTTCACCCCAAGAACACCAAAACATGGCACCAGCACCTCAAATCAAATACTAATACAATTTCTGCTATTTCTATTTATGCCTCCACTATTATCACTACTACTACTGCTAAAATGTAAAAAAAAGCAATAAAATAAAATACATATCATACATCATAAAAATAAAATTGAACTTAACTATACCCTCTACTCCCCAACATAACTGATCACTTATCATGATCATTGAGCTTCTTGGAAATAGGGTGGCTGTGTGCGTGTGTTAAACACAAATACATTACTCACCCAATCATTTGCTACTTATATGAAATCACTACCCTCCCTCCCCCCCCCCAACCCCCCCAACCCCCCTCCCCCCACACACCCCCACACACCCCACACACCCTCCTCCACACCCCACACACCCTCTCCACATCCCACACACCCTCTCCACACCCCACACACCCTCTCCACACCCCACACACCCTCTCCACACCAACCTAACCCCACACACCCTCTCCAAACCAACCTAACCAGGCCCTTGTCCCTCACACCCAGGATCACACAACACACCTTCTGGCTTTGAGAATCAAAGCGTGTGGTCTGGTTTTTGATTTTGCAAAGCTTATCGTCAATAACTTCCCAACCATTCCTTTCATGGATTTCAGCGAAAATGAGCTTTATGGTAGGTGTCTGGCAAAGTTGTATTTTCAGGGGTGTACATCATGAGCCTTATGGGAGGTGTCTGGCAAAGTTGTTTTTTCAGGGGTGTACATCATGCAGGGTTGTACATCATGAGCTTTATGGTAGGTGTCTGGCAAAGTTGTTTTTTCAGGGGTGTACATCATGCAGGGTTGTACATCATGAGCTTTATGGTAGGTGTCTGGCAAAGTTGAATTTTCAGGGGTGTACATCATGAAGTGTACATCATGCCGGGGTGTACATCATGAGCTTTATGGTAGGTGTCTGGCAGATCTTTGTTTGAAGGGTTGTACATCATGCAGGGGTGTACATCATGAGCTTTATGGCAGGTGTCTGACAGAGTTTTGTTTTCAGTGGTGTACATCATGCAGGGTTGTACATCATGAGCCTTATGGTAGGTGTCTGGCGGAGTTTTGTTTAAGGGGTGTACATCATGCAGGTTTGTACATCATGTGCTTTATGGTAGGTGTCTGGCAGAGTTTTGTTTAAGGGGTGTACATCATGCAGGGTTGTACATCATGAGCTTTATGGTAGGTGTCTGGCAGAGTTTTGTTTTCAGGGGTGTACATCCTGCAGGGTTGTACATCATGAGCTTTATGGTAGGTGTCTGGCAGAGTTTTGTTTTCAGGGGTGTACATCATGCAGGGTTGTACATCATGAGCTTTATGGTAGGTGTCTGGCAGAGTTTTGTTTAAGGGGTGTACATCATGCAGGTTTGTACATCATGAGCTTTATGGTAGGTGTCTGGCAGAGTTTTGTTCTCAGAGGTGTACATCATGCAGGGTTGTACATCATGAGCTTCTTGGTAGGTGTCTGGCAGAGTTTTGTTTTCGGAGGTGTACATCATGCAGGGTTGTACATCATGCAGGGGTGTACATCATGAGCTTTATGGTAGGTGTCTGACAGAGCTTTGTTTTCAGAGTTGTACATCATGCAGGGGTGTACATCATGAGCTTTATGGTAGGTGTCTAGCAGAGCTTTGTTTTCAGGGGTGTACATCATGAGCTTCATGGTAGGCGTCTGGCGCAGCTTTGTTTTAAAGGATGTACATTATTGAAGGGTGTACATCATGCAGGGGTGTACATCATGAGCTTTATGGTAGGTGTCTGGTAGAGCTTTCTTTTCAGGGGTGTACATCATGCAGGGTTGTACATCATGAGCTTTATGGTAGGTGTTTGGCAGAGCTTTGTTTTAAGGGGTGAACATCATGCTGCCAACCGTCTCATAACTAACTGGCTTCGGTCAGCCCCAGTCATTATTATTAATAATTTAATAATAAGAATAATAATAAGAAGAAGAATAAGAATACGTACGATGATAATAATCGTGCAATAGCGATGACAATTATCATACAATTACTATGACGATAACGATGTTATTCTTATTCTAATCCCTAGTTATTATTCATATCTTGGTAACTGAGCATCCCCCCCCACCCACCACCACCACCCACCACCCACCACCCTCCCACCCACCTACCCACCTACTCACCCACCCACTCACCCACCCACTCACTCACCCACCAACCCACCCACCTGTCCAACCCACCCCCTTGCAGGCAGCATTGCCGATGCCCCCCTTATTGGCCTCTTTTGCAATGGGGGCGGCCTATTAGGCCGATTCGCAAATATCAATGAATCCGTGGCTGATGTCGGCTACAACCACCCTCTCACACTCCAGCACACACACACACTCACACCCACCGATCCACCTGTCCAACCCACCCCCTTGCAGGCAGCATTGCCGATGCCCCCCTTATTGGCCTCTTCTGCAATGGGGGCGGCCTATTAGGCCGATTCGCAAATATCAATGACTCTGTGGCTGAGGTCGGCTACAAGTGCACTGAAAATGAGGGCATTCACATGTTGGAGGGACGTAGCAGCAGTACTGCCTACGGCCTGCTGTACAAGTACGTGATGTACAAATAAGTGGTGAACAAGTTTGTGGTGTAGGCGCATGTGGTGTACAAATAAGTGGTGTATAAATATGTGGCGTAGATGTATGTGGTGTACACATATGTGATCCACAAATAAGTGATGTACAAGTATGTGGTGTTGACTTATGCGGTGTGCAAGCATGTGAGGTAAAAGTAAACTGAGAATAAGGGCATCCACATGTTGGAGGGACTTAGTAGCAGTACTGCCTATGGCCTGCTGTAGAGTCCGTGGTGTTCAAATAAGTGGTGTACAAGTATGTGGTGTAGACATATGTAATGTACACATACATGGAGTACAAATACGTGGTGTACAAGTGTGTGGTGTAGACGTATGTAATGTACACATACATGGTGTACAAATACGTGGTGTACAAGTGTGTGGTGTAGAAGTACACGTATGGTAACAATACACTGAAGATGAGGGCATCCACATGTTGGAGGGACGTAGCAGCATTACTGCCTACGGCCTGCAGTGCAAGTATGTGGTGTTCAAATAAGTGGTGTTCAAATAAGTGGTGTACAAATATGTGGCGTAGACATATGTGGTGTTCAAATAAGTGGTTTACAAATATGTGGCGTAGACATATGTGGTGTACAAATAAGTGGTGTACAAATAGTGGTGTACAAATAGTGGTGTACACCCTAAACCCTTAATTCCCCTTCCCCCCCCCCTCCCCACTGGTTGTCCTGACACTAGTTACAGCAACCTCTCAGCAGCGTTAAAACCCTAAACCCTAAACCCCCCACCTCCTGGTTGTCCTGACCCTAAGTTTGGCATACTCTCAGCAGCGTTTAAAACCCTAAACTATAAAATCGTACTTGGACTCACCCACTCATCCCCCCCCCCCCCCCTCCCCCCCCCTGGTTGTCCTGCCCCTACATATGTCAGCCTCTCAGCAGCATTTTAATCCCTAAACCCTAAGTTCCCCCCCCCCCCCCCCCCCCCCCCCCTGGTTGTTCTGACCCTAGATACGGCAGCCTCTCAGCAGCGTTTTAAACCCTACAACCTAAATCCCTACACCCACTCAGCCACTCATCCCCCCTCTCCTCCGCCCCCCTGGTTGTCCTGACCCTAGGTACGGCAACCTCTCAGCAACATTTAAAACCCTGAACCCTAAATCCCCCCCCCCCCTCCCCCCCATGGTTGTCCTGACCCTAGTTACTGCAAACTCTCAGCATTGTTTTTAACCCTACCCCCCCCCCACACACACACCACACACACACACACACACACACACACCACCACCCCACCCCTCCCCTCCCCTCCCCCCTCCTGGTTGTCCTGACCCTAGGTACGGCAACCTTTCAGCAGCGAGGTCGCTACCTGTCATTTTGGATTTCTCATACAACAACATCCAAGGGGGTCCTGAGGCGATGTACAGCGACCTCACGGGCATCGGAGTATCTCGTCAGGTAAGTGGCCAGTTTTTTTTTTTTTTGTGTCACGTAGCAACTCTGGGGACCCTTGTTGGCCGTACAGCAACATTCATGGGGGGCCTGAGGCGATGTACAGCCACCTCGCATACATCGGAGTCTCACGCCAGGTTAGTGGGGCACTGTTTTGTTTGCGGCTGGGTAGTGAAGCAATGTCCTGCAATCGACACGAACTCGACGGTATCGAGATGTACTCGCGATTCTGCATCTATAACTCC
Organism: Chlamydomonas sp. ICE-L; assembly: GCA_013435795.1. NCBI lineage: Eukaryota > Viridiplantae > Chlorophyta > Chlorophyceae > Chlamydomonadales > Chlamydomonadaceae > Chlamydomonas > Chlamydomonas sp. ICE-L. The sequence goes on from JACBWV010000506.1 coordinate 4,144,232, forward strand.
ATCTATAATGCGATACAAAATACGTTTCCTTCCCCCCCCCCCCCCCCCCCCCCCCCCCCCCCCCCCCCCCCGCCCCTCGCCCTCACTCACCTAAAAATGTATCAGGCCCTTGATGTTCGAACATGGGCACCACCACTGCAGGGTAAAGAATGGCCTGCGGCGCAAGGTGGTGGCAGGAGGGGGTTGTTGGTGGCAAGGTGGGTGGTTGCAAGGTTGGTGGGTGGGAGCAAGGTGGTGGTGGCAGCTCCTTCACACACCAACACCAACACCCACCCACACCACCACTGCAGGGTAGAGAATGGCCTGCGGTGCAAGGTGGTGGCAGGAGGGCTTTGTTGGTGGCAAGGTGGCTGGGTAGTGAATTAGTACAATCCTCTTTATATCTGTAGCCCCCCCTTATCCCGTTTCGACAATATGCTCAATGGTAGAACTCCTTGAAACAAGAAGTTGCGGGGTTCGAATCCCTATAGTTGTGCTTTAGTGTTCGTGGTCGCTGTCAACCGCCATGGTAGCTTTGTCCAAGTAAAGTAGCAGCCCGTTCCCTTTGTCGTAAGACGGGGCTCCCTTAATACCACGCCCCACCAGGCGTTATCATTACTTCGTCTCGGTGTGTTCAAGTTTTGTTTTTAGTACGTGGTCTATCAGCCGTCAGGCTTCTCACAGTCGCAGCCCTATTATCTACCGCCGTAAGACGAGGCTCCCTCAATACCACGCCCCACCAGGCGTTATCATTACTTTATAATTCCCCCTTGGTCCCTCACCGATTGTGATATTATTATCATGAAAAGGTTTTTCAAACTATTGAAACAGTTTTACAAACAATTGAAACCGTATTACAAACTATTGAAATAGTATTACACACTATTGAAACAGTATTACAAACAATTGAAACTGTATTACTAACTATTGAAACCGTAGTACAAACTATTGAAACTGTATTACAAACTATCGAAACTGTAGTACAAACTATTGAAACTGTATTACAAACTATTGAAACTGTATTACAAACTATTGAAACTGTATTACAAACTATTGAAACCGTAGTACAAACTATTGAAACTGTATTACAAACTATCGAAACTGTAGTACAAACTATTGAAACCATAGTACAAACTATTGAAACTGTATTACAAACTATTGAAACTGTATTACAAACTATTGAAACTGTATTACAAACTATTGAAAACGTATTACAAACTATTGAAACCGTAGTACAAACTATTGAAACCGTAGTACAAACTATTGAAACTGTATTACAAACTATTGAAACCGTAGTACAAACTATTGAAACCGTAGTACAAACTATTGAAACCGTAGTACAAACTATTGAAACTGTATTACAAACTATTTAAATCACATTACATGATTCCAAAATGTGGTACGGATGGACCCCCCAGCGCAAACTGATCAACTCAGCCCCTTCCCTCAACCCTAACCCCGACCACAGATCTGCAGCGCTGGTTGTGTCTCTCTGGTGATCAATGATGATGGAGACATCCCATGCGTCACCGCACACGGGCGCACTGTGTGGTACATGCAGGTGATTATATCTTATATGATCTTGTATGATATTATACATGTATTTTACAAATATTCTGCCATTTATATTTATATGGAATCCTGGTTGTGTCTCTCTGATGATCCTGGACAAAGGAGACGTCCCATGCGTCACCGCACACGGGCGCACTGTGTGGTACATGCAGGTGATTATATGAATATTATATGCCGGTACATGATGATATACGGTGTATGATGGTTAACATGTACTTTACAATTATTTCGTCTTCTATATTTGTATGGAATCCTGGTTGCGCCCCATGCGTCACCGCACACGGGCGCACTGTGTGGTACACGCAGGTGATTATATCTTATATGATCTTATATGATATTAAACATGTATTTTACAATTATTTTGCATTTTATATTTCTATGGAATCCTGGGTGTGGGGGTAGGGGTGGGTCTGGGAGTAGGGGGCTGGGGTGGGGGTGGGGGTGAAGGTAGGGCTGAGTGGAACAGACAGTCTGAGCTGTCATGTCCTCGTCAACTAGTGCCTTACCACCCCCTACTGTGTCAGCTCCAGGTGGGGATAGGGGGTGGGGTGGGGGTGGGGTTGGGTTGATTTGGGTGGGATAGGGGGGTGGGGGCGGGGGTGAGTGGGGTGTGGGTGTGGGGATAGGGGTGTGGGGGTAGGGTTGGGGGTGAGGGGGGGGAGTGGGGGTGGGGGGGAGTTGGGTGTGGGTGTGGGTGGGGGGGAGGGGGGGGGGGGGGGGGGAGGAAGCCCTAATAGCACCAATGGAGACTGGACTGTAGTACTGGAACACCCCAGTTCCACTCCCATCACATGTCATTCTGTGGGCTATGAAATAAAATCTTGAAAAGTACCTATTTTTTCTTAAATTCCAGTTTTTTCTCTCACCACCCACCCACCCACCCCAACTTTGGAGGCCCATAACTTTTTCCTACTGGGCAAAAAACAAATAAGACCAGAATCTTCATCCTCTCAACAAGCTCTTCACATCTGGGGCATGGGGTCGGATTTTTTTTCCTGCCCCCCCCTCGATTATATATAAACATTTTTTTTTGACAATTATTTTGCCATTTTATATTTCCATGGAATCCTGGTTGTGTCTCTCTTGTTATCCTGGAGAAAGGAGACGTCCCATGCATCACATCACATGGACGCACTGTGTGGTACATGCATGTGATTAAATGGATATTATATGATGGTGTACGTGTATTTTACAATTATTTTGTAACATTTATTTTGTATTTTGTATTTCTATAGAACCAGGGTACTTCAAATGGCCAAATTGGCCAGCGCTTTAGCGCACTTGAAAACAAAAAAACTGCGCTTTGTAGTGCAAAAAGCGCAAAAATTGCTTGCAGCGCCCACAAGGGGTTGCAAAAAACTGCGCTTCAAGCGCAGAGGGGGTCAAAAAGTCAGCGCTCAAAAGCGTAAAAGCGCGCGCTTTGAATTACCCTGTATGGAATGCTGGTCGCGCCCCATGCATGATCTCACACGGCCACGATATGTGGTACATGCAGCTGCTTATATGAATATTATATGATGTTATGCATGTATTTTACAAACATGTTGCATTTTATATCACTATGGAATCCTGGTTGCGTCCCAGGCGTCACATCACATGGACGCACTGTGTGGCACATGCATGCGATTATATGACTAGTAGATGATATGACGCATGTATTTTACAATTATTTTGCCTTCTATGTTTCTATGGAATCCTGGTTGCGTCTCTCTGGTGATCCATGGCAAGCGAGACGTCCCATGCGTTACCTAACAAGGGTGCACTTTGATTGTATGATTTTGTGTCTTTTGTTATCCTGAACAAAGGAGACGTCCCATGCGTCACCTCACATGGACAGGGCAAATCAAGTGAGATGGGACATTGGTCCATGGATCTATACATAAATAAAATAATGATGAATGATGACAATGCATCCATGGATCTATACATAAATGTAATGATTATAAATCATAACTATGTGTCCATGGATCTATACATAAAGGAAATACTCATACATGAGAAAAACAGCAAGAAAAACAACAGCAAGAAAAAATTAAACATTACGACTATGCGTCAATGGATCCATACATAAATACAATAATGATAAGTTATAAATATGCATCCATGGATCTATACATAAATAAAATGATTATAAATTATAGCTATGTGTCCATGGATCTATACATAAAGGAAATACTCATAAATGAGAAAAACAGCAAGAAAAAAAACAGCAAGAAAAAATTAAACATTACGACTTTGCGTCCATGGATCTATACATAAATAAAATGATTATAAATTATAGCTATGTGTCCATGGATCTATACATAAAGGAAATACTCATAAATGAGAAAAACAGCAAGAAAAAAAACAGCAAGAAAAAATTAAACATTATGACTATGCGTCCATGGATCTATACATAAATAAAATGATTATGAATTATAACTATGTGTCCATGGATCTGTACATAAAGGAAATAATGATACATGATGACTATGCATCAATGGATCCATACATAAATACAATAATGATAAGTTATCAATATGCGTCCATGGATCTATACATAAAGTAAATACTTATCAATTATAAATATGCGTCCATGGATCAATACATAAATAAAAGATTGATAAATTATAACTTTGCGTCCATGGATCAATACATAAATAAAAATAATTATAAATTATGACTATGCATCAATGGATCAATACATAAATAAAATAAGAATTAATTATGACTATGCATCAATGGATCTATACATACATACAATACTTATAAATTATGACTACGCATCCATGGATCTACACATAAAGAACATCATTATAAATTGTGACTATGCGTCCATGGATCTATACATAAAGAAAAAAATGATAAATTATAATTTGCTTCCATGGATCTATACAACAATAAAATAATGATAAATTATGATATGCGTCCATGGATCTATACCCCAAGAAAATAATTATAAATTATGCTATATCTTGGAATTCCACCTTCTGTTGTTCAAAATCAGCACATACACCCTTGCCTAAAAAGTTTGCAGTACGTGTACATAAGTGATCATGCACCATCTCACTTGTCTCGCCTTGTGTATCCCATGTGTGCTGTATACAGCATGGACCATGTAACATCAGCACACGCACCCTCGTCAGCAGTACGTGCAGTACATGCATATACTAAGTAATCCAGCACCAAGTCATTTGTCTTGCCCTCGTTATCCTATGTGTGCAGAACAACCCATGGACTATGGAACATCAGCAGCACCGATTTGCTTCAGGGTTCGTTGTTAACAATCGTCACAACTGGTGCAGGGAGGAGGAGGCTGACATCGTCCTTCTGGTAAGTTTGTTTGTTTGTTTTGTTTTGTGACAGGTCGCCATTCCGTCGCTGCATGGCTAAGCATGGGTCTGGCTAAACTAGTCAGAAATGCTCCGCGCTTAGTGCTTGCGGAGTTTGGAGGGCAGCGCGGTCGCACAATCGGGGTCGCACCGAGTCGCTCAATTTGCGACAGGTCGCAACAAAAAAAAAGTAAGTCGGTTGGCCTGGCCCTCTGAACAATCCTCACAACTGGTGCAGAGAGGAGGCTGACATCGTCCTTCTGGTAAGTCGGTTGGGTTCTTTTGTTTTCTGACATGTCGCTATTCCGTCGCTGCAAACAAAACAGTAAGTTGGTTGGGTTTTTTGTTTTGTGACACATGGCCATTCCGTCGCTGCAAAAACAAAACAGTTAGTCGGTTGCCTTTTTTTGTTTAGACACATGGCCATTCCGTCGCTGCAAAAAAAACAGGAAGTCAGTTGGCTTTTTTGCGACACATCGCCAATTCGTCGCTGCATGGCGAAGCATGGGTCCGGCAAACCTAGTCAGAAATGCCCCCCCAACCCCTGGACTTCGCGCTTTGTGCTTTGTGGGGTTTGGGGTGCAGCGCGTCGCACTGGGGTTGTACCGAGTCGCTCAATTTGCGGCGGGTCCAGTCTAGTCTAGCCCAGGCTAATCAAATCAAATCCATTTCAAACCAATCCAATCCAACCCAGTCCATTTTAGTATTGTCTAGTCCAGGCCAATCAAATCAAATCCATTCCAAACCAGGCCAAACCAAACCAAGCCAATCCGGTCCTGTCTAGTCTAGTTTAGCCCAGGCCAATCAAATAAAATAAAATCAAATAAAATCAAATAAAATCCGGCCCATTTTAGTATTGCCTAGTCCAGGCCAATCATATCAAATTCATTCCAAACCAAGCCAGACTGAACCTAACCAATCCGGTCTAGTCGAGTCTAGTCGAGTCCAGGCCAATCAAATCAAATCCATTCCAAACCCAACCAATCAAATCAAATCAAATACGTTCCAGTCTATTCTAGTCTAGGCCAATCAAATCAAATATGTTCTTAACCAAGCCAAACCAAACCAATGCGGCCCAATCTATTCTAGTGCAGGTCAATCAAATCAAATCCATTTCAAACCAAACCAAACCACTCCAGTCCAAACCAAACCAACTCAACTCAACTTAACTCAACCTAACCCAACCAACCTAACCCAACCAAACCCAACCAAACCCAACCCAACCCAACCCAACCCAACCCAACCCAACCCAATATAATCCAATCCATTCCAATCCATTCCATTTCGTTCCATTCAAATCCATACCAAACCAATTGAATTAAACATACAGGATTGACACAAACCCCGCCCCCATGCAGGCTTCCTGTTCTGTTAGCCTTGGCCTCTGTGCTGGCCATAGCTGCTGCCGTTACTGTGTTCAGGAAGTCAACCCAACACAACCCACTCCTATTCAAACCAAACCAGCCCAAACCAAACCAAACCAAACCAATGTATTCCAATCCATTCCATTTCGTTCCATTCAAATCCAACCAAACCAATCGAATAAAGCAAATGTGGCTGACGCTTCTAACCCTGGCCTCATGCAGGTAACCTGGTCTGTGCTCCTTGGCCTCGTGCTGGCTATAGCTGCTGCCGTTACTTGAGACTGTGTTCAGGAAGTCGACCCAACCCACTCCTATCCAAACCAAACCAAACCAGCCCAACCCAATAGAATCCATTCCAATCCATTTCATTTTGTTCCATTCAAATCCAAACCAATCGAATCAAGCAAATGGGGCTGATGCTTCTAACCCTGACCTCATGCAGGTTACCTGGTCTGTGGGCCTTGGCCTACTTGTGCTGGCCATAGCTGCTGGCTTGTTCCAGCGCTGGCGCTACTGGCGGCGTGTGCATCGAAAGCGTCTTCGCCGTCTGGCCCTTGGAAATCCAACCCATGGGGTGTATACCATCGGGAGGGGGGGCTCAGCCCACGCCAGGACCCCCACCGCCGTTCCAGCTGGGTCCAACATCGTCCCCAACCCCAAAGCTGCTGACCTCAGCCCCGCTGAGGTGGTGTTGGCGCAAGCTGACCCCTTGGTAACAGAGTTGAGGTCGGATGAGTCTCAAACCTTAAGCCAGGCCCCCCCTATTGGGCAGGGGCAGCTGGAGGAGTTGTCATTATCCTTGGGTGCAGGCCTCCCGGTGTCGCGGGGACCCTTGGACCCGGATTCACCGACTGCCTGGGGGGGCAGTAGGGACACCCTTTGGAATAAGGTGGTCAGTACAGTCGGCGGCAAAGGCAGTACAGACCCTAACAACATGCAAGTGGGCCTGCTGAAGGTGAGCTATGCTGACTGTATGAATCCTATTGAGGAAGGGGTGGTTGAGGTGGTTGGGAGGCAAAGGAAGTGCAGACCCTAACAACATGCAAGTGGGCCTGTTGAAGGTGAGCTATGCTGACCGTATGGATCCAGTCTTGGAAAGGGTTGGTTAAGGTGGTTGGGAGGCAAGGGCAGTGCGGACCCTAACAGCATTCAAGTGGGCCTGTTGACGGTGAGCTATGCTGACTGTATGAATCCCATTGAGGAAGGGGTGGTTGGGGTGGTTGGGAGGCAAAGGAAGTGCAGACCCTAACAACATGCAAGTGGGCCTGTTGAAGGTGAGCTATGCTGACCGTATGGATCCAGTCGTGGAAGGGTTGTTTAAGGTGGTTGGGAGGCAAGGGCAGTGCGGACCCTAACAACATGCAAGTGGGCTTGTTGAAGGTGAGATACTGTTTGCATCCTTTTGACCCTCACTGGATGACTTTGCACATCGGTAAGGGGAAGCTAGTCGTGGGTTAGCCAGTCCGGGGGTGACCGGTTAACCCTCAACCCCACCCCCCCCTAAACCCCTAAACCCTAAACCCTAGAAGCAGCTAAGTAAGGTTGAAAAGAAAAGCCCTGCCAAAACAAATCCAGACCCAATTTAACATCCATACCCACAATACTATCTAAATTCAAATCCCAATTCGAATTCGAATACTAATTCAAATGTAAATCCAAATCTAAATGCAAAACCAAATGCCTGTGCTAGGGCCACCCAAAGTCAAATCTAAAATTCAAATCCAAACCTCAATTCAAACATAATTCCAAAATCTAAATCCAATTCCAAATTCCTGTGCCAGGACCATGGCGCCAGCAGCAGCCAACTTGAACCAGAGAGCAGTACAGCTACAGATCGGCACGCCTCCATGAAAAGAGACGCTGGCCTGGGCAGTACGCCCCCCGCTTTTGAAGGAGCAGTACAAGGGGAGGCTTCGCCAGTGATGAGTCCGCCTAGGGGCATGGTGATGGACCAGGATGAGGATGAGTTTGACGAGACAAAGCGATTGAACCCGCAGGGGACTAGTAAGGGAGAGAGGTTCTGCGACTGCATGACCCTTCCCATTAAGATGATTTTGGACTTCGTGGATCAGGTCGGTGGAGGGTGGGTGGGTGGATTATGGCGGTTGGTGGGTGGTGGAGGTGGGTGCATGGTTAGTATGATGGGTGAAAATGAGGATGAGGATGAGGATGGCGAGACAAAGCGATTGAATCCGCAGGGGACTAGTGAGAGAGAGAGGTTCTGCGACTGCATGACCCTTCCCATTAAGATGATTTTGGACTTCGTGGATCAGGTCGATGGAGGGTGGGTGGTGGGTGGGTGGATTATGACGGTCGGTGGGTGGTGGAGGTGGGTGCGTGAGTAGTATGATGGGTGAAAATGAGGATGAGGATTAGGATGACGAGACAAAGCGATTGAACCCGCAGGGGACTAGTGAGGGAGAGAGGTTCTGCGACTGCATGACTCTTCCCATTAAGAAGATTTTGGACTTCGTGGATCAGGTCGGTGGAGGGTGGGTGGGTGGATTATGGCGGTTGGTGGGTGGTGGAGGTGGGTGCATGGTTAGTATGATGGGTGAAAATGAGGATGAGGATGAGGATGGCGAGACAAAGCGATTGAATCCGCAGGGGACTAGTGAGAGAGAGAGGTTCTGCGACTGCATGACCCTTCCCATTAAGAAGATTTTGGACTTCGTGGATCAGGTCGGTGGAGGGTGGGTGGTGGGTGGGTGGATTATGACGGTCGGTGGGTGGTGGAGGTGGGTGCGTGAGTAGTATGATGGGTGAAAATGAGGATGAGGATTAGGATGACGAGACAAAGCGATTGAACCCGCAGGGGACTAGTGAGGGAGAGAGGTTCTGCGACTGCATGACTCTTCCCATTAAGAAGATTTTGGACTTCGTGGATCAGGTAGGTGGAGGGTGGGTGAGTGGATAATGGCGGTTGGTGGGTGGTGGAGGTGGGTGCGTGGTTAGGATGATGGTTGAAAATGAGGATGAGGATGACGAGACAAAGCGATTGAACCCGCAGGGGACTAGTGAGGGAGAGAGGTTCTGTGACTGCATGACCCTTCCCATTAAGAAGATTTTGGACTTCGTGGATCAGGTCGGTGGAGGGTGGGTGGGTGGATTATGGCGGTTGGTGGGTGGTGGAGGTGGGTGCATGGTTAGTATGATGGGTGCAAATGAGGATGAGGATGAGGATGGCGAGACAAAGCGATTGAACCCGCAGGGGACTAGTGAGGGAGAGAGGTTCTGCGACTGCATGACCCTTCCCATTAAGAAGATTTTGGACTTCGTGGATCAGGTCGGTGCAGGGCGGGTGGTGGGTGGGTGGTGGGGGTGGGTGCCTTCTCATTAAGAAGATTTTGGACTTAGTGGATCAGGCAGTTAGAGGGTGGGTGGGTGGATCATGGCGGTCGGTGGGTGGTGGAGGTGGGTGCCTTCTCATTTATAATATTTTTGACTTTTTGGATTAGGCAGTTAGAAGGTGGGTGGGTGGATCATGGCAGTCGGTGGGTGGTGGAGGTGGGTGCCTTCTCATTTATAATATTTTGGACTTCGTGGATCAGGTCGGTGGAGGGTGGGTGGGTGGGTGGTGGAGGGTGGGTGGGTGGGTGATGGGTGGGTTGATAATGGTGGTGGGTGGGTGGTGGAGGTGGATGCCTTCCCATTAAGGAGATTTTGACTTACTGGACCAGGTCGGTGGAGGGTGGGTGGTGGAGGTGGGTGCTGGGTGGGTGGGTGGTGCAGGTGGGTGGTGGGTGGGGTTTGCTAATGGTGGTCGGTGGATGGTGAGGTGGGTTGCCTTTCCTAAGAAGATTTCGTCATAGGATTAAGGTCGTGGAGGTGGGGTGAGTGGATCTGGCGGGTCGGGGGGTGGTGGAGTTGGGTCATGGTTAGTAGACGGGGGAGGATGGGGAATGAGGTGAGCTGTGGTGTGGGCAGGTGGGAGGCGGTGTGGGTGGGTGGGTTGTGATGGTGTTGGTACAGAGTCGGTGGTGTGCGAGGTGGGTGTGGTGGGGGAGTTGTGTGGTGTGGTCAGAGGCGGTGGTGGAGGTGGTTGGAGCCCGTGGGTGGAGTTGTGATGGTGGTGGTTCAGAGGGGGTCGGTGACGGTGGGGGGTGGGTGGGTGGGGGTGTGGTGAGTGGTTCCGAGGTAGGTGGTGTGGAGGTGGTGTGGGTGGGTGGGTTGTGATGGTGGTGGTTCAGAGTGGGTGGTGGAGGTGGGGGATGGGGGGTGGGTTGTGATGGGGTGGTTCAGAGTGGGTGTGGTGCAGAGTGGGTGGTGAGGGGTGGTGTGGGTGGTGGTTGGTGGTGGTGTTGGTCGGTGGGTTGTGGAGGTCGGTGGTGGGTGGGTTGATAATGGTGGTCGGTGGGTGGTGGAGGTGGGTGCCTTTCCAGTAAGAAGATTTCGTAATTCGTGGATCAGGTCGGTGGAGGGTGGGTGGGTGGATCATGGCAGTCGGTGGGTGGTGGAGGTGGGTGCGTGGTTAGTATGACGGGTGAGGATGGGGGTAATGATGGTGGATCATTGCGGTCGGTGGGTGGTGGAGGTGGTGTCGACAAGTACGAGAGGAAAGGAGTATGGTGGATGAGAATAAGGATTGGGAAGAGGATGAGGATGATGAGACGAAGTGATTGAACCCACAGGGAACTAGTAAGGGAGAGAGGCTCTATAACTGCATGACCAACCATACCAACCATACTAACCATCCTATAAAACCCAACCACACAACCCGCACCAACCCAACCCAACCCAACCCAACCCAACCCAACCCAACCCAACCCAACCCAACAACCTCAACAACCCAACCACCCCAAGCAGCCCAACCAATCTAACCACACCATCCACCCTTCCTCACAGATTCCACAAAGCGGTCGAGGCGTCCAACTGCGCTGCATCATCGCTGATGCCAAAAAATCCAAACACCCCAACAACCTCAACAACCTCAACAACCCAACCAACCCAAGCAGCCCAACCAATCTAACCACATCATCCACCCTTCCTCACAGATTCCACAAAGCGATCTTGTTGTCCAACTGCGCTGCATCATCGCTGTTGCCAAACAATCCAAACACCCCAACAACCTCAACAACCCAACCAACCCAACCAACCCAACCTACCTTTCTCACAGATTCCACAAAGCAATCGAGACGTCCAGCTGCGCTGCATCATCGCAATTGCTAAACAATACAAACAATACAACAACCTGAGCAACCCTTACAACCCCGACAACCCAACAAACCCAACCCAACAAACCCAACCACATTATCCACCCTTCCTCACAGATTCCACAAAGCGATCGAGGCGTCCAACTGCGCTGCATCATCGCTATAGCTGTGTTCAGTGCAGAGTTGGCCATGATGGCATTGCTTCTCTTCGAACAGGGTGGCATTCAGGTGAATTGCCCAACTGGGATATATATATATATGGGAGGTGGTGCTGGCATGGGGGGAGGGGGGTATGGGCGGGGGGGGGGGGGGGGGGGTATCAAGGGGAAACACAGGGCGGCGTCCAGGTAACTTGTTGTTCCTAGAGATGCGTGTCAGCTACTGTCTAGGCTGGTCCAGGGGTATGCACATTGCACTGGAGTACTTGCAGTGACGGAATTGGATAGGGTGGCATAAAGGTGATTCAGTATATCTACATGTACGTTTGGTGCAAAGGTGTACTTGGTGGCATTGCTTCTATCACAACAGGGCGGCATTCGGGTGAAATTTTGCACCTGGATGTATGTCTGTTGCAGTCCAGGGGTGGCCAAATTTGCTTAAAGGGCATGGAATTATGGCCTTGCAATTCTTCACACATGGTGGCATTCAGGTAAATTGCTAAATTATCATTAGCTAGATGTATGTATGTTGCTGTCCAGGGGTGGCCAAATTGGCTTAAAGGGCATGGAATTATGGCCTTGCAACTCTTCACACACGGTGGCATTCAGGTGAATTGCTCAATTATCATAAGCTAGATGTATGTATGTTACAATCCAGGGGTGGCCAAATTGGCTTAAAGGGCATGGAATGATGGCCTTGCTACTCTTCACACAGGGTGGCATTTGGGTGAATTGCTCAACTATGCTAGGTACATTAATGTTTCTGTCCAGGGGTGGCCAAATTTGCTTAAAGAGCTTGGAATGATGGCCTTGCTACTCCAAACCCACCCCCACCCCCACCCCTACACCCCTACTCCACCCCCACCCCTACTCCAAACACACACACAAACACACACGCACGCACGCAAAAAGACAACCCCAACGCCCACCTATCCCCTCCCTGCCCTTCCTGCAGCTGCTCCTCTTTCTCAACATCATAGTCCAGATGGTGAGGGTCTTAGCCCTCATGAGGGCCTCCACCATCACCCTTGACCACCCTCCTCCCCTCCCCACCCCTACCCCTACCCCCAACCCCAACCCTAACACTAACCCTGACCCTGACCCTGACCCTAACCCCAAACACACACTAACACACACACAAATCAAACACTCACATATGACATATCCCCCCTCTCCCTCTGTCGTGCAGCTGCTCCTCCTCTTGCCCAACATCATAGTCCAGACAGTGGGGGGCTTAGCCCTCATGAGGGCCTCCACTATCACCCTCCTCTTCGGGTCCGAAAAACCGAAACCAGGAAGTCACCAGCATGCTCTTGCTGAGGCCCTGAACATTGAAATGGCGTTTACCCTTGAGGAAAGCCAAAGGGGCTTGAAGCATGCTGCCGATGGGGTGAACCTCTCGGCTACTCCTGCCAATGGGAGTTCAGCTACTTTGGCAGGGAGTTCAGCTACAGTTGTGGGCTACACCCCACCCCCCCGGGAGCAAAGCACACCTGCCATGCCAGCTGGCGCCAGCTGGGGCATGTCTGCTGATCTGGCAGTGCCAGGGATTGCGACCCCCCAGCCCTTGTTCCCCACACATGACAGCTTCGCCTGTGAGATGGACCCCCCCTCAGGCAAAGCCGATCAGTCTCTGCTGGGGGCAGGCCTTGTGGGCAGGGCCCAGGGGGGGGGCCTGGACGGAAAAGCTCGACCAGGTGCAACAGAGGGGGGAGAACACGTGGGTTTCGGAGCCAAGCTGTTGGAAGCGCCCAAGCAGTCGCTACTACGTGGGTTGGCAGAGTTGCGGAGGCATGCCCGCCTCCTCAAACTCAACCTGAGACCCCAAAAGTTGAATCGCAAGACAACGATGATCGGCATCCTCATGTTCCCCATCACCCTCACGTGCTCCCTCGGCTACATGATATATAGGACCTTCACGCCCTCAAGGTAAGTATCGTGCCCATGTGCATATGATTCCAAATACAAATTTAAATTCAAACTCAAACTAAGCCCTCAGAAGATGAATCGCAAGGCAGCCAAAATCGGCATCCTTATATTCCCCATCACCCTCACATGCTCCCTTGGCTACATGATATATAGGACCTTCACACCCTCAAGGCAAGTACCCCCTCATGGAAAGACATGGTCCGCGCTCCTGATTTCAAATTCAAATTCAAACTCAAACTCAACCTGTGCCCCCAAAGTTGAATTGCAAGGCAGCCATAATCTCTATCACCCTCCATGCTCCTCATCACCATCACATGCTCCCTTGGCTACATGATATACAGAATCTTCTCCCCCACAAGGTGATTGTCAAAATGAAAATTCAAGTTCAAATTCAAATTCAAGTATCTGACATTCTGACGCAGAGGACATAAACGTCTGCTGCACACTGACCAAGATATCGTGCATAGTTTTTGAATGATAATTCATATTAAATTCAAATTTAGCTATCTTACGTTGAGGACATTAACGTCTGCTGCACACTGACCAAGATATCATGCATAATTTCTGCATGATAATTCAAATTGCAGTTCAAATTCATATTCAGCTATCTTACGTTGAGGACATTAACGTCTGCTGCACACTGACCAAGATATCGTGCATAATTTCCGCATGATAATTCAAATTCATATTCATATTCATATTCAACTATCTGAAGCAGTGGACTGTAATGTCTGCTGCACACTAATCAAGATATTGTGCATTCTTTTCACATGATATTCAAATTCAGATTCATATTCAAATTCAGATTCAACTATCAGACACTGTGGACTGTAATGTTTGCTGCACGCTAATCAAGATATCATGCATATTTTTCGCATTATCATTCATATTCATATTCATATTCAAACTCAAATACATATTAAAACTCAAATCCGATCATCTAATCATGCAGGGAACATGACTTGACACTTATGAAAGTCTGTTGTACATCAGTCAAGTTACATGCTACCCAGATTCACATTCAAATTCAAATTCAATCATATAATGCAGGGAACATGAGCTGACGCTTATGAAAGTCTGTTGTACTCCAATCGTGTTACATACTACCCACATTCAAATTCAAATTCAATTTAATTATCTGTGCAGGGAACACGACTTGACACTTATGAAAGTCTGTTGTACATCGGTAGAGTTACATACTAACCACATTCAAATTCAAATTCAATCGTCTAATGCATGGAGCATGACTTGACACTTATGAAAGTCTGGTGCACATCAGTCGAGTTACATACTTCCAACATTCAAATTCAAACTCAAATTCAATCATCTAATGCAGGGAGCACGACCTGACGCCGATGAAAGTCTGGTGCACATCAGTCGAGTTGTATACTACCCACGTTCAAACTCAAATTCAAATTCACTTCCAGTGCAGGGAGCACGACCTGACGTCGATGAAAGTCTCGTGCACATCGAGGTACATACTACTCACATTCAAATTCAAATTCACTTCCAGTGCAGGGGCACGACCTGACGTCGATGAAAGTCTGGTGCACATCGAGGTACATACAACTCACATTCAAATTCAAGTTCAAGTTCAAATTCGATCATCTAATGCAGGGAACATGACTTGACGCCAATGAAAGGCTGTTGTACACCTATTGAAATCCGAGCTGTCTTATTGAAAATTCACATACTCGCGTTAGGTTTTAGGGTTTATGTAGTGTAGTCGTATTGAAATGTACGATTTCCAATGCCAGGAGAATGACCTGACGCTGATGAGGGTCTGGTGCACATTGGTCGACTTGGTGCTTAGGCCTCAAAGAAGAAGGTAAAAGAAAAACAAACATTCAAATTCAAACTCAAGTTCAAGTTCATATTCACTTCCGATGTAGGGAACATGACCTGACGTTGATGAGGGTCTGTTGCGCATTGGTCTAGTTACATACTTTTAACATTCAAATACAAATGCAAGGTCATATTCTCTCCCGTGTAGGGAACATGACCTGACGCCGATGAATGTCTGGCGCACATCGGTCGAGTTACATACTTCCAACATTCAAATTCAAATTCAAGACATATTCTCTCCAATGTAGTGAACATGACCTGACGCCGATGAATGTCTGGTGCACATGGTTCGAGTTACTTACTTCCAAAATTCAAATTCAAGTTCATTTTCACTCCAATGTAGGGAACATGACCTGACGCCGATGATTGTCTGGTGCGCATCGGCCGAATTACATAACTACCCACATTCAAATTCAAATTCAAGTTCATATTCACTCCAATGCAGGGAACATGACCTGATGCCGATGAAAGTCTGTTGCACATCGGTCGAGTTACATACTTCCAACATTTAAATATACATTCGAATTCAAATTCTATTATCTAATGCAGGGAACATTATATGACAACGGTGAAAGTCTGCTGCACGTCGGTCGAATAACATACTTCCAAGATTCAAATTCAAATTCAAATTCAATCATCTAATGCAGGGAACATGATCTGACTCCAATGAAAGTCTGTTGCACACCAATTGAAATCCGAGCTTCAATCAGAAGGATGCTGATGTTGATGGAGACCATTCAAATCTTGCCATCAGTCAGCTGGTGTGTCTATGTGTCTGTAGCCTACGCCCAGGTGCGCTGCTGATGGTTCCCGTTCAAATGCCTCTTTCTCAAATATCAAATCATACTGTTTGTCAGTCAGCTGGTGTGTCTATGTGCCTGTGGCCTACGCCCAGGTGAGTTGCTGATGGGTACCGTTCAAATGTCTCTGCCTATCTGCTGGTTTGTCTGTCTATCAGCTGGTGTGTCTATGTGTCTGTGGCCTACGCCCAGGTGCGCTGCTGATGGGTACCGTTCAAATGTCTCTGCCTATCTGCTGGTTTGTCTGTCTATCAGCTGGTGTGTCTATGTGTCTGTGGCCTACGCCCAGGTGCGCTGCTGATGGGTACCGTTCAAATGTCTCTGCCTATCTGCTGG
Organism: Chlamydomonas sp. ICE-L; assembly: GCA_013435795.1. Classification (NCBI taxonomy): domain Eukaryota; kingdom Viridiplantae; phylum Chlorophyta; class Chlorophyceae; order Chlamydomonadales; family Chlamydomonadaceae; genus Chlamydomonas; species Chlamydomonas sp. ICE-L. The sequence continues at coordinate 4,160,679 of JACBWV010000506.1, forward strand.
TTTGTCTGTCTATCAGCTGGTGTGTCTATGTGTCTGTGGCCTACGCCCAGGTGCGCTGCTGATGGGTACCGTTCAAATGTCTCTGCCTATCTGCTGGTTTGTCTGTCTCAAATATCAAATCTTGCCGTCTGCCAGTCAGCTGGTGTGTCTATGTGTCTGTGGCCTACGCCCAAGGGAGCTGTTGTTTATGGTCACCGTTAAAACGACTCTGTCTCAAATGTCAAATCATGCTGTATGTCAGTCAGCTGGTGTGTCTATGTGCCTGTGGCCTACGCCCAGGTGAGTTGCTGATGGGTACCGTTCAAATGTCTCTGCCTATCTGCTGGTTTGTCTGTCTATCAGCTGGTGTGTCTATGTGTCTGTGGCCTACGCCCAGGTGCGCTGCTGATGGGTACCGTTCAAATGTCTCTGCCTATCTGCTGGTTTGTCTGTCTATCAGCTGGTGTGTCTATGTGTCTGTGGCCTACGCCCAGGTGCGCTGCTGATGGGTACCGTTCAAATGTCTCTGCCTATCTGCTGGTTTGTCTGTCTCAAATATCAAATCTTGCCGTCTGCCAGTCAGCTGGTGTGTCTATGTGTCTGTGGCCTACGCCCAAGGGAGCTGTTGTTTATGGTCACCGTTAAAACGACTCTGTCTCAAATGTCAAATCATGCTGTATGTCAGTCAGCTGGTGTGTCTATGTGCCTGTGGCCTACGCCCAGGTGAGTTGCTGATGGGTACCGTTCAAATGTCTCTGCCTATCTGCTGGTTTGTCTGTCTATCAGCTGGTGTGTCTTTGTGTCTGTGGCCTACGCCCAGGTGCGCTGCTGATGGGTACCGTTCAAATGTCTCTGTCTATCTGCTGGTTTGTCTGTCTCAAATATCAAATCTTGCCGTCTGCCAGTCAGCTGGTGTGTCTATGTGTCTGTGTTTGTGGCCTACGCCCAGGTGAGCAGTTGTTTACGGGAACCATTTAAATGCACCTGTCTCATATGTCAAATCATGCTGTACGTCAGTCAGCTGGTGTGTCTATGTGCCTGTGTGTCTATGTGTCTGTGGCCCTCGCCCAGGTGAGCGGTTGTTTATGGTTCCATTCAAATGTCTCAGTCTCAAACATCAAATCATGCTGTCTGTTAGCTGGTGCGTCTACGTGTCTATGGCATACGCTCAAGTGAGCGGTACTTTACCGAAACCATTCAAATGTCATTTCCTGACGCCTGTCTGTCAGCTGGTGTGTCTATGTGTCTGTGGCCTACGCCCAGGTGAGCTGTTGTTTATGGGCACCATTCAAATATCTGTCTCAAATATCAAGTCCTGCCGTCTGTCAGCTGGTGTGTTCATGTGTCTGTGGCATACGCCCAGGGGAGCTGTTTTTTATGGGAACCATTCAAGTGTCTCTGTCTCAAATATCAAATCCTGCTGTCTGTCAGCTGGTGTGTCTATGTGTCTGTGGCCTACGCCCAGGTGAGCTGTTGTTTATGGGCACCATTCAAATATCTGTCTCAAATATCAAATCCTGACGTCTGTCAGCTGGTGTGTCTGTGTCTGTGGCATACGCCCAGGGAAGCTGTTTTTTATGGGAACCATTCAAGTGTCTCTGTCTCAAATATCAAATCCTGCCGTCTGTCAGCTGGTGTGTCTATGTGTCTGTGGCATACGCCCAGGTGAGCTGTTGTTTATGGGCACCATTCAAATATCTGTCTCAAATATCAAATCCTGCCGTCTGTCAGCTGGTGTGTCTATGTGTCTGTGGCATACGCCCAGGTGAGCTGTTGTTTATGGGCACCATTCAAATATCTGTCTCAAATATCAAGTCCTGCCGTCTGTCAGCTGGTGTGTCTATGTGTCTGTGGCATACACCCAGGGGAGCTGTTTTTTATGGGAACCATTCAAGTGTCTCTGTCTCAAATATCAAATCCTGACGTCTGTCAGCTGGTGTGTCTATGTGTCTGTGGCATACGCCCAGGGAAGCTGTTTTTTATGGGAACCATTCAAGTGTCTCTGTCTCAAATATCAAATCCTGCCGTCTGTCAGCTGGTGTGTCTATGTGTCTGTGGCATACGCCCAGGTGAGCTGTTGTTTATGGGCACCATTCAAATATCTGTCTCAAATATCAAATCCTGCCGTCTGTCAGCTGGTGTGTCTATGTGTCTGTGGCATACGCCCAGGGAGCTGTTGTTTATGGGCACCATTCAAATATCTGTCTCAAATATCAAATCCTGACGTCTGTCAGCTGGTGTGTCTATGTGTCTGTGGCATACGCCCAGGTGAGCTGTTGTTTATGGGCACCATTCAAATATCTGTCTCAAATATCAAATCCTGCCGTCTGTCAGCTAGTGTGTCTATGTGTCTGTGGCATACGCCCAGGTGAGCTGTTGTTTATGGGCACCATTCAAATATCTGTCTCAAATATCAAGTCCTGCCGTCTGTCAGCTGGTGTGTCTATGTGTCTGTGGCATACGCCCAGGGGAGCTGTTTTTTATGGGAACCATTCAAGTGTCTCTGTCTCAAATATCAAATCCTGACGTCTGTCAGCTGGTGTGTCTATGTGTCTGTGGCATACGCCCAGGGAAGCTGTTTTTTATGGGAACCATTCAAGTGTCTCTGTCTCAAATATCAAATCCTGCCGTCTGTCAGCTGGTGTGTCTATGTGTCTGTGGCATACGCCCAGGTGAGCTGTTGTTTATGGGCACCATTCAAATATCTGTCTCAAATATCAAATCCTGCCGTCTGTCAGCTGGTGTGTCTATGTGTCTGTGGCATACGCCCAGGTGAGCTGTTGTTTATGGGCACCATTCAAATATCTGTCTCAAATATCAAATCCTGACGTCTGTCAGCTGGTGTGTCTATGTGTCTGTGGCATACGCCCAGGGGAGCTGTTGTTTATGGGCACCATTCAAATATCTGTCTCAAACATCAAATCCTGCCGTCTGTCAGCTAGTGTGTCTATGTGTCTGTGGCCTACGCCCAGGTGAGCTGTTGTTTATGGGCACCATTCAAATATCTGTCTCAAACATCAAATCCTGCCGTCTGTCAGCTAGTGTGCCTACGTGTCTTTGGCCTACGCCCAGGGGAGCTGTTGTTTATGGGAACCATTCAAATATATCATGTCTCAAATTTTAAAAAGCCTGCCGTCTGTCTGTCAGTGTTTGTCTGTGTGGCTGTGTGGCTGTGGCCTACGCCCGGGTGAGTTGCTGATGGGTACCGTTCAAATGTCTACGTCAGTCATCTGGTGTGTCTAAGTTGTGTCTGTGGCCTACGCCCAGGTGAGCTGTTGTTTATGGTCACCATTCAAATGTCTCTGTCTCAAAAATCAATTCATGCAGTCAGTCATCTGGTGTTTCTGTGTGTCTGTGTGTCTGTGTCTGTGTCTGTGTCTGTGGCATACACCCAGGGAAGCTGCTGATGGGTACCGTTCAAATGTCTCAGTGTGAAATATCAAATCCTGCTGTCTGACTGTCAACTGGTGTGTCTATGTGTCTGTGGCCTACGTCCAGGTGCGCTGCTGATGGGTACCGTTCAAATGCCTCTGCCTATCTGCTGGTTTGTCTGTCTATCAGCTGGTGTGTCTGTGTCTGTGGCCTGCACCCAGGTGCGCTGCTGATGGGTACCGTTCAAATGTCTCAGTCTATGCTGGTTTGCTTGTCTCAAATATCAAATCTTGCCGTCTGCTAGTCAGCTGGTGTGTCTGTGTGTCTATGTGTCTGGGGCCTACGCCCAGGGGAGCTGTTGTTTACGGGAACCATTCAAATGTCTCTGTCTCGAATATCAAATCCTGCCCTCTGTCTGTCAGCTGGTGTGTCTATGTGTCAGCAGCCTACGCCCTGGTGAGTATGCCTCTCTGAAACGCAGTCTTTGATTCAGAAATAGTGCCCATCCTATGACCCCCCCTCCCCCCCCCCCCCTCCCCATGCCCTCCCCCCTGTTACCCCCCTACGCCCAGGTGAGCCCCCCCCCTCCCATGCCCTCCCCCCTGTTACCCCCCCTACGCCCAGGTGAGCCCCCCCCCCCCCCCCCCCCCCCCCCCCCCCCCCCCCCTCCCCCCATGCCTTCCCCCCTGTTACCCCCCTACGCCCAGGTGAGCCCTCGCCCCCCATGCCCTCCCCCCTGTTACCCCCTACGCCCGGGTAAGCAATTGTTGTAGAAAGTTGAAGGAACTAGTCCACTTATTTGCTCTTGTATCAATCAAGCAATGTGCGTGTTTGGGGGGGGTCAGGGAGGGGGGGCAAAGAGGTGTTCAACATAACATACGTGCTTACCACCTCCACCACACACACTACAAACACCACTTATACATAGCCACCACTTTTACGGACCCACCACCAAAACCAACCCCTTAGGGTAACAGCATGGGCTGTCGGGCATGTCATTACATCTTCCCTCCGCCGCATCTATCTTACCCGTCACCACCACTACCTCACACCACCACGACATACCACCACCACACACCACCACGACATACCACCACCACACAGCAAAACCGCAGGGCATCAGCTTGGGCACATCATTGTAGTGCATCCCATCTTCCACCCTCCGCACCTACCACTACCACTACCATTACCACTATCACTAACACTACCACCAACCACCAACCAACACTACCACTGCCACCAACCACCTCTACCACCCATAACTACCACCCACCACCAACAACCACCTCTACCATGCACCACCACACCCACCAGCCACCAACCACCACACCTACCACATCCACCGCCCACCACTACCACCCACCACCGCACCCACCACCACCCACTACCACCACCACAGGGCAACAGCGTGGGCACGTCATTTCAGTTCATCAGCACTTCCATATTTCACCCACCACACACACCACCACCACACACACCACACACCACACACCACCACACACACCATTTCCACCACACACCACTACCACCCACCACCACACACACCACCACAGGGCAACAGCGTGGGCACGTCCTTTCAGTACGTCAGCACTCCCATCTTCTTCGCTACAGTGCCCATCGTATTCTACGGTGTGCTCAACTTTGCATACAGGTACGCTCTATTAAACAAGTCCTATGCAGCGTCGCAAGCGATGCGGAAAATTGGCGGAGTGAGTTGGCAACGGAACGAAAGGTGGCAACGATGGAGCTGACCGAAGCGAGTCAGTTACGCGACCGTTGGATGACGTGTCAGGCTTCAAGGAAGGCTTTTCGGTCGGGCGGACAAATGGGTAAACATGGGGGCTCCCGCCCCCTTGAAGAGGGGGCTCCGCCTAAAATGCGATGAGAATCGCAAAATAAAATTATCACTGTAGCATTAACTTCCAGTCCACGTGTTGTGTCGTGCCCTGACTTGTATTGTCGTGTCGTGCCTAGCTGTCTTATGTCGTGCCTTGACTTGTATTGTTGTGTCGTGCCTTGACTTGTATTGTCGTGTCGTGCCTAGCTGTCTTATGTCGTGCCTTGACTTGTATTGTTGTGTCGTGCCTTGACTTGTATTGTCGTGTCGTGCCTAGCTGTCTTATGTCGTGCCTTGACTTGTATTCTTGTGTCGTGCCTTGACTTGTATTGTCGTGTCGTGCCTAGCTGTCTTATGTCGTGCCTTGACTTGTATTGTCATGTCGTGCCTAGCTGTCTTATGTCGTGCCTTGACTTGTATTGTTGTGTCGTGCCTTGACTTGTATCGTGTCGTGTTGTGTCTAGCTGTGTATTCGTATTATCGTATTGTGTTGTGTTGTGCCTAGCTGTGTTGTGTTGTGTCGTGCCTTGACTTGTTGTGCCTTGTGTTGCCTAGTATTGTATTATACTGTATTGTATTGTATCGCATTGCATTGTAGTGCACTGTACTGTATTGCCTTGCATTGGGTTGCTTGTCGTTTCGTGCCGTGCCGTGTTGTGTTGTGCCTTGTATTGTAATGTATTGTATTACCTTGTCTTGTCTTGTCTTCTACCAACGCCCTACCAGTACTCTACCAACAACAAACCAACACCCTACCAGCACTTCACCAACAGCCTACCAACACACTACCAACACCCAACCAACACACACAAACACACACTCTCGCACACACTCCCCTACCAACACCCTTCCAACACACACAGGCACACACATGAACACACACACTCCTCTACCAACACCCTACCAACACATTCAAAACACACACATGAACACACAGACACACACACTCTCTCACACACACACTCCCCTACTAACACCCTACCAACACACACAGACACTCACATGAACACACACACACTCCACTACCAACACCCTACCAACATCCTACCAACACATACAAAACACACACACAAACACACACACACACACTCCCCTACCAACACACTACCAACACACTACCAACACACTACCAACACACTACCAACACACTACCAACACACTACCAACACACTACCAACACACTACCAACACACTACCAACACACTGCCAACACACTACCAACACATACAAAACACACACGAACACACAGACACACATACTCTCACACACACACACACACTCCCCTACCAACACACTACTAACACACTACCACAGGTACTCCTCTCTGCACATCCCCCTGGTCCATTTCTGGAAGTACGATCTCTTTGATGTCTCTCCTGAAGGTGGCATCCTTGGCATTCGGTGTTTGCAACAACACGGATAGATTGCTAAGGAAATTGATGATGATAATGAGGAGGAGGAGGAGGAGGAGAGGGAAGGCTAACCCCAGGCCACAGGTTCTCCTCTCTGCACATTCCTCTGGTCTATTTCTTGAAGTACGATCTATTTGACGACTCACCTGAAGACGGCATCCTTGGCATTCGGTGTTTGCAACAACACGGATAGATTGCTAAGGAAATTGATGATGATAATGAGGAGGAGGAGGAGGAGGAGGAGAGGGAAGGCTAACCCCAGGCCACAGGTTCTCCTCTCTGCACATTCCTCTGGTCTATTTCTTGAAGTACGATCTATTTGACGACTCACCTGAAGACGGCATCCTTGGCATTCAGTGTTTGCAATAACACGGATAGATTGTGAGGGAAATTGTAATGAGGAGGAGGAGAAGGGGGAGGAGGAGGAGGAGGTGGCCATCACCATACCACCACCATATGCAACATGGATAGATTTTGAGGGAAATCGATGATGATAATGAGGAGGAGGAGGAGGTGGCCATCACCATACCACCACCATATGCGACATGGATAGATTTTGAGGGAAATCGATGATGCTAATGAGGAGGAGGAGAAGGGGGAGGAGGAGGAGGAGGTGGCCACCACCATACCACCACCATGTGCAACTTGGATAGATTTTAAAGGAAATCGATGATGATAATGAGGAGGAGGAGAAGGGAGAGGAGGAGGAGGAGGAGGTGGCCACCACCATACCACCACCATGTGCAACATTGATAGATTTTGAGGGAAATCGATGATGATAATGAGGAGGAGGAGGAGGTGGCCACCACCATACCACCACCATGTGCAACGTGGATAGATTTTAAGGGAAATCGATGATGATAATGAGGAGGAGGAGGAGGTGGCCACCACCATGCCACCACCATGTGCAACATGGATAGATTTTAGAGAAATCGATGATGATAATGAGGAGGAGGAGAAGGGGGAGGAGGAGGAGGTGGCCACCACCATACCACCACGATATGCACCATGGATAGATTGTGGTGGTGAATTGATGAGTATAATGAGGAGGAGGAGGGGGGGGGGGGGGGGGGGGTATCTTTCTCCCTCTCCCTCTCTTCCTCTCTCCCCCTCTGCCCCTCTTCCTCTCTCCCCCTCCCCCTCTTTATCTCTCTCCCCCTCTCCTCCTCGCCCTCATCAGTGCCCTAATGGACTGTGAGTGCACCCATTGAGGTGTTTATAGAAGGGAGACGGGGCTTTTTTTTAAATCTGAAAGAAGGTTTTTTCTGGTTGTATGGTTTTAGGCCTTCACTGAGGACAGCGTTTTAGCGCTTTCTATAGCTTTTTAAAGCTTCTATAGCTTTTCAGGCCCATTTAGGGCAACAGCATAAAAATCTGTTTTTCGTAGCGTTATTTTCGCCGAAATGGGGTCAAAACTAGTGATCGCTATATAGCGCGGTAAAAAAAGTCCTAAAGAGAGAAGCCTTGGTGTTCACAACGACACAGATAGCTTGTGACAATGAGGAGGAGGAGGAGGAGGGCACATTATCCTGGTGCCCCGGCCTATGACCACCACCACCAATACCAATACCACCACCACCACCACCCGTAGGATGACCACCTTAAGGTACCGTAGTTAATTTGCTGTATATAGGGCTAGCTGTGAAAGTAGCTGTGACATGTGATAGCTTTATCCTGAGGGTGGCATGATTGGCAATTGGTGTTTGTGACAACATGGGTAGCGTGCGATGATGTCTAGCTACCGTAGTTAATTCGCTGGCTATAGGGCTAGCTGAGGCAAGTGATCACTGTAGCATCAACTCAGGGCCCTCGTCAGTAAATCGATTGTTTGGGGTTCAGTTCACCAATGATTTTTTCTTTTAGGCCCGTTCTATCACGGTTGGGCAAGTTCCTTTAGCCTATTTGGCCCACCCATGGACTGTAACATACATACATATAGACTTGTGATCATTATTTGCTGGCAGGAGGGCTATAGCTGTGACGCAAGGAGACGCAAATAAGGCTATAGCTGTGACGCAAATAGACCCCTCCTTTTGGGTGAAAATCCTCTCATTACAAAAATTTGTAGCTTGGTTTTTTTGTTACCCTGACGCCCTATTCGACTCTATTGACGTCTCACCTGACGGCAGCATTGCCCATCCCCAAGTGAAATAAATCAATAGTTCGCCTTAGTACGAGGCGTGGGGTTGAGGGGTCCAGCCCGTTTTCTTGCACGGGGGGCAACCATCAAATCCCCATGTTACATATATGATACATACAGTGGTTTGACAGTGGTGCTGGTGTGATTGGTCGTGGTTCGGAAGCCCCAGCCGAACTAAGGGCGCCTACTCCCTTGTTCCGAGTAGGAGAAGCTCCGCCACATCACATATAATCCTTCGAGTCTAGGGATAGTGCAGGGAGACCCATTGTTAGAGGCAAAAATATGTATTGTAAAAAGACATCACACGAGGTCTAGGTTAGGCCAGGCCTTACCAGCAGAAGCACCTCAGGTTCACTCTATCTTGGTGTATGGTTGCACTCGCACTGCTTGCTCATTTTTGTAACTATTTAACCCTGTGACATTCAATATACGTAGCATTGCCATATAATGGGATGGGTTGGCACATGGTCAGTCAGCCTTCAGGCTGCTCATCGTCTGTAGACGGAGTAAACATGGGAGTTAACATGAGCGTAACCAGGACTACATCACACTTCTTAACGCAGAATATAATCACCGACATTACGTCATATACCTGTCAGGGTTGTTCAAAGCGTTGCGCTTCACGTGTCGAGGTATGTTGTAACAGTCCAGGCCTCCAGGGGTAGGCCCCGAGGGTAGGCTAAAAGAACTTGCCCAACCGTGTCAGGAGGGGTTAAACGACAAGGCACTGATGAACTGAAACCCAAACAATCGTTTTTCCTAAGGCCAAGTCAGTATCTCGGTAAATATATATCGGCCATTTTCGTGTCGAACTTTCACCATCCTCCTCTGACCTCTGCAGTTTCGATGATTTCTCGTCTGCCTTCCAACGCACGAGTTTGCGCTCGGGCCCAGATCAATGCGCCCAAGCGCATGGTCAGGGTGCAAGCCGGAGGAAAGGCCGCAGTAGGACCCTCAGACATGGTCACCCTGGTGCCCGTCTTTAAGCTGAAAGAAGGTACAGATCTTGAAAAGGACGTGAAGCCCATCATGGATAAGTTTCTCGCAACAGTTATGGAGGGCGTCAAGTCAGGCGTGGAAGAGGTGAGAGCTCGATCAATCATTTACGTGACTTGTGTTTCTTTGCGATGCTCGTAGGTCCCCCTTGGCTCAGTTAAGCAGTGGGCTCCTCTAGAGTCCAGCAGGGCACCAGGACTGTGAAACCATCATCATTACGATCCAGTTTCAGGTTTCTTGGGGTTCCCTTTCTTTTCCCACTCACCCTTCAACAAGACGAGGTTAGTCACCTTGAGTCTCCTGTCTTTCTTGCTTACATGGTTGGGTGTGTTGCTGTTGTAATCCCACCTTACCTGTTGTAATTGATGGGTTCTCTTTCGGTAATCAATTTGTCATCATCATCAGCATTACCATCATCGGATGCCTTAGGATCCAATAGATCTTCATGATCTGTCCTCCCAGGAATGAACCTTTCTATTGGGGAATGGAGAGAAGGTGGTAGGGTGGAGGTGGGTTTGGAGTTAGGGGAAGGTATGCGGGGGGGGGGGGGGGGGGGGGGGGGGGGGGAGGGCCCGGGGATGGGGGGGCGTTAGCAGTATGTAGCAGCTGATCACTGAGCAGCTACATGTGGTGACTGGTGACCCACCATGCAATACTCTCAAGACTAGACTAGACTAGACTACGTTGTCATGAGGCATACGACGCCTAATATAATTCATGCATCAAATTGTCTTTTCCTGAAGATGCTTTCGCCATAAGTACACTACCAGAATACACACCATCGGATAATGTTGATTGAAGTCCATGGTCAGCTATTAGGTGAAGGGATCAGGATGCAGGCTCTTCATATGGGTGCACGAGCAAGGTATGTATGTTCCAATCCAGGGGTAGCCTAACAGGCTTACGAGCCTTACCTTGTTGTTATTATCATCGTCTGCATCTGCATCTGCTAATTTCCTACCTCTATAACCGTCCATCGTTTCAGAACTGCTTTAAATAATTGTTGTTATCATCATCGTCTGCCTCTGCATCTGCATCTGCTAAGTTACAACCAACCTCTACGACCATCCATTGTTCCAGAACTGCTTTTATTAGAACGTTTTCATCATCGTCTGCATCTGCATCTGCTAACTTCCAACCACTACGACCATCCATTGTTTCAGGACTGCTTTTAGTAAAACTTGTCTGTCATCATCCTCGCCTGCATCTACATCTTCTAACTTCCAAACTATATAACCATCCATCGTTTCAGAACTGCTTTAATTAAAACTGGCTTGTCAGCATCCTTGTCAGCATCTACATCTGCTTTCATCTAACCTGCTACCATCTAACCTGCTATCATCTAACCTGCTACCATCTAACCTGCTATCATCTAACCTGCTATCATCTAACCTGCTATCATCTAACCTGGACGACGCTGCATAGGACTTGTCCCCCCATCGTTTCAGAACTGCTTTAAATACAGCTTGTCGTCATCATCATCGTCTGTATCTACATCTACTACCTTCCAAACTCTATTATCCACCATGGTTTCAGAACTTATTTTAATGCAGCTTGTTAGTAGCCCCGTCGGCTGCATGTGCATCTACTACCTTCCAAACTCTATTATCCACCATCGTTTCAGAACTTGTTTTAATGCAGCTTGTTAGTAGCCCCGTCGTCTGCATGTACATCTACTACCTTCCAAACTATATTATCCACCATCGCTTCAGAACTGTTTTTAATACAACTTGTTCGTCGTTATCATCATTATTGTCTGTGTCTACACTTGCTGACTTTCAAACTCCATTTTTCCACCATCGTTTCAGAACTATTAGAACCAAATACAACTTGTGAATCACCAATTCATCATCATCAGCAGCAGCAGCAGCATCGTCGTCTGCATCTCCATCTGCTAACTTCCATACTCTATTTGTCCGCTATAGTCCGCCATAACTGTTTGAACTCCAACTTCGCCATCATGATTAGAAGCACACAGAAAATCATTTGTATTCGCTTCTTCAAACAAATGGAATAAGTAGTCAATGGACTGTACATACTGTACTGCATACAGCAAAACTCCTTGAACTTCTGAACTCTGTTATGTCACCCCCTGTGTACATATGTTACAGTCCAGGGGTAGGCCAAATAGGCTAAAGGGACTTGCCCAACCATTTAGGAAGGGCTTGAAAAGAAAAAGCACTGATGAACTGAACCCCAAACAATCGTTTAACCGACAGGGGCCCTGAGTTCGTGCTAAAGTGATAATTGAATTCTACAATATAATACCTCACCTGCTGTCGCCTGCTGTGCAGAACTGCTTTAACTGCTTCAACTGCTTTAACTACAAAACTGTGCACCTGCTGTCACCTGATGTGCATAACTGTTTCAACTGCTTTGACTACAGAACTGTATGTGCACCTGCTGTCACCTGCTGTGCATAACTGCTTTAACTGCTTCAACTGCTTTAACTACAAAACTGTGCACCTGCTGTCCCCTGCTGTGCAGAACTGCTTTAGCTGCTTTAACTACAGAACTGTGCACCTGCTGTCCCCTGCTGTGCAGAACTGCTTTAGCTGCTTTAACTACAGAACTGTGCACCTGCTGTCAACTACTGTCAACTGCTGTAACTACAACTTCACCATTAGTGCGGACAAGCAGCAAGTCATTTGCCTCCGCATCTTCAAACATATGGAATTAGTATTAATTGTACTGTACATGATGTACTGCATTCAGAAAAACTCCATAATACTTCTGAACTCTGTTTTGTCCCCTGCTGTGCAGAACTGCTTTAACTGCTTCAACTGCTTTAACTACAAAACTGTGCACCTCCTGTCACCTGCTGTGTAGAACTGCTTTTACTACAACTTTACCATCAGTGCGGACAAGCAGAAAATCATTTGCACCCGCATCTTCAAACATATGGAATATGAAGTGAACTGCTTACAGCAAAACTCAATAGTGCTTCTGAACTCTGTTTTGCCACCTGCTGTGCCGAACTGTTTTAACTATAACTTCACCATCACCAGCAGGGCGGACAAGCAGAAAATAATTTAAATCCGCATCTTCAGACTTATGGAATTAGTAGTAAATGTACTGTGCATGCTGTACTGCATACAGCGAAACAACTAATAATTTGAACTCAGTTTTGTCACCCGCTGTGCAGAACTGCTTCAACTACAACTTCACCATCAGTGCGGACAAGCAGCAAGTCATTTGCCGTGAGTCCTACATGGGCGCCAAGGGCTTGATGGCACATATCAAGAATGTGGATACATGCCTAGGCATGATGTCGGAGAAGAGTGACCTCATGAAGGTTGAGATCCACGGCCCCCAGGAGGAGCTTGATCAGATGGAAGGTCTGATCAAGGAGCTGAACGCAGAAGTGTGGGTCATGTATTGAACAGCCTGCTTCTGGGGGACTCCAAGACCTCCATCTTGAGAGGCACCCAGTGGAAGGTCTGGTGAAGGACCTGAACGCAGAAGTGTGGGTCATGTGTTGAACAGCCTGCTTCTGGGGGACTCCAAGACCTGCATCCTGAGACGCACCCAGTGGAAGGTCTGATCAAGGACCTGAATGCAAAAGTGTGGGTAGTGCATTGAACAGGGTTTATAGTTCGGGGCATGTATTTAACATGGTTTATAGTGTGGGTCATGTATTGAACAGGCGTTATAGTTTGGGTCATGTATTGAACAGTCTTTATAGTACAGGACCTTGCCAAGCCGTTAAACTGTCGGTGTAGAGACCTGGACATGTATTGAAATTGAAATGATTACATCCGAGTAATGTGCCACTCTCAGGACGTGAAGTTAAGGACACCACTGCGAAAGCCGTAGTTAGCAGTAGTCACCATCCCTGGACATGTATATAATCAGTCTGAGTTCGAACCCTATCACACTCCCTGGTTTCCATGGCGAATACGATATGGGGGGAAGTGTCATATTCTGCAGACAGTTAGACGCCGAATTGCCGGCGTATAGAAACTTGTAACAATAATTCGTATATACAGCAGGAGGGTGCAAAAAGAATGCCCCCTGATGAGGTCGAAAAAGTTGAAGTATGTTTATGAGGGGGGGGGGGGGGGGGGAGGGGGGGGCAGATAAGGGTCCACAGTACTTCACCAGATTTCTGGAATCGACCGCCTACACCCTCCTCTAACCCCTACCACTTCCTGATACACACACCCCGAACCTGCCGTACATTTTATGGAGTTTCACATCCTCTTGTATACAGGTAGGAATACTATATGCTTCCTGCTATACAATTTGATGGTAGGAAGGCTGTGCTGCTGTTTTGACTCGGCAATGGTTTGCTGAGTTTATGTAAACAACCCTCTCTCTCTTTCTCTCTCTCTCTCTCTCTCTCTCTCTCTCTCTCTCTCCCCCCCCCCCCCCCCCCCCATGTACCGTATACACGATTACAGGTAGGAAAACACGCAAGATATAGTTAAGCCATGCATGCTACAATTCAGCACTTCGCAAGTCCTGAAGACATTAACACATCTTTAAGCTTACTTAAGCCTAACTGTCTAATCCGCTCTTGGGAGCCTTGGAATCTGAAGACCGTAAGTCCGTGAGGACTGAGCATCCTTGCGTTGTCTGAAAAACCAAGTAACGAATTAAAGATCCATCGATCCAATCCAATCAGTACTACCAAAGACGGCGAGCAGCCAAATTGCTGGCTGAAGCTATGTAACCAAGCCCAAGTTACAGTCCAGGGAAGCAAACCAAGATAATATTAAAAACTATATTACCGGTACAGTGAGGAATGAGGAGGGGCAAGTATAAATCATCACTGCATGAATTCCTACTTCCTAGTTGGTTGGCCCGAAGGCAGCCAGACCTATCATAGACCTGCATAGTATGCATCGACACCACAATACGGTTATTGAAATCGCCGGTTCGGGACTAAATCACCGGTCGAAAGCACAATTCGTAGGTAGGAAAATTATAGGTTGGGCGAAACCACCGGAAATTGCAGAAATAACCGGTCGAAAGCTCGCAATGTATAACGACATTACCGACCATACCAAACTTCCCTGCTTCTCTTCAGGTACCCTCGTACCCCCTGTACCCGGGACCCGGTTGACTCTAGGCGGCCTGTACACCTTTTACCCATCGCCGTTCATTACTTTCTTTCCCTCAAGCACAACGTTCCTTCATAGGTGGCATCCCGACTCAGCACCCATCATCGCTACCCGTGTATGCCGACCCTTCATAGCCATATTGTAACTGAATGCACACAGTAGCTCACCGCCCCCGTTACTACAACCTAATAGTCCGACTCACCCAGGACGACGCACGAGCCCCAGGGCCGACCTCCAGGGGACCCGCCAGGGCACCCTACTTTTTCTTTTATAGTTGTGAAAGTATTTTCACCCCAGGAGGTGGGTCACCCTAAACAAACCAGCGACACCGAGGATTCAGTTTGAATAGCGTTGCCACTCCTAATAATAGTGGCATGACAGGGCAACACATATACTATTTATGTAACCAAGTTCAAGTTCAAGTGAAGACTTCACAGGCTGCTCTGATCGCGGGTGCATATTGAGCAGGTTAATTCTGATCCCTAACATAACGATGCATATTGAATGATTTACAACCGCCACTGTTTTATTCCCGTGCATGGCTGTTGGCTCACAACGTATTCAAATGTATTTAAAAGTGCGATGAGAATCGCAAAAATAATTTACTCAGGGCTCCGGTCGGCGAAAAGATTGCTTGGGGTTCAGTTCATCAGTGCTTCATATGTGTAGCCCCTCTTGATATAATGGTCGGGCAAGTCCCTTATGCCTAGTTGGCTGCCCCTGTACTGTAACAACAAACAATATCTGGTCTCTTTAGATGGCCAATAATTGATTGTCTCTCTGTCAGTGTGTCATTATACTGTATAATTAAGTTATCACTGTAGCACGAACTTAGGGCCCCCGTCGGGAGAACAATTGTTTGGGGTTCAGTTCATCAGTGCCTCTTCTTTTCCAGCCCTTCCTGACACAATTGGGTAAGTCCCTTGAGCCTATTTGACAAACCCCTGTACTGTAACAACAAACAATATCTGGTCTCTTTAGATGGCCAATAATTGTTTGTCTCTCTGTCAGTCTGTCTGTCAGCACTACAATCTTGATTGTCCCAGGTTGGACCAGTCCTGTCAGCTTCATGGTTGTCCAGGAGAACCCGCACATCTGCGTCCTGAGATGCAATCAATTTGACAGCCTGCGTCCTGCGACGCAACCGACTCGTGACCGACCCATAGCCTGTGTCCTGCGGCGCAACGGAACCTCCCCACGTTGCGTCTGCGACGCAGGACGCAGCGTCCTGAGCAACCCTGGTCAGCCTATGCCGCTACCCCTGGACTGTGACATAAGGTACAGACATACACACAACAGGAGCTATATTAGGGCAGCGCCATTCGAAATGAGTCCTCTGGGTTGCTGGTTTGTGTCCGGAGACCCACCTGCTGGGGTTTAAGTCCTTTCACACAAAAAAGGCTTTCAGATCTGGTCTGGTATCACTGTAGCACGAACTCAGGGCCCCTGTTGGTAAAAACAATTGTTTGGGGTTCAGTCCATCAATGCTTTTTCTTTTTAAGCCCTTCCTATCACGGTTGGGAAAGTCCCTCTAGCATATTTCAATATTTGGCCTACCCCTTGACTGTAACATGTAGTAATGGGCTGTAGTATATGAACCTGCCTTCCATGCTGCTTTAGCAAGTAGCATTTACGAGGTTGAACCTACATTAATATCGGATTGCCTTGATATGCACTATATTTCCTAATCAGACAAGCATGGACACTGAGTTCCAACAACATTGCCTCAGTCATACATACATACATACAGGCATACACACAACAGGAACTCTATGGTCAACTAGGTAATTCCTTCCCATCCACGTTGAAAATCTTTGGGACGAGTTGGAGACATTGCAAGGGAAAGGCTTTCATGTGCTTCCGTGCACATGGCTTACAGAAACGCTTGGCTACGAGGAGGGGAAACAGAGGTGGTCGAGGGATCAGTTGGAGACATTGCAAAGGGAAGGCTTTCATGTGCTTCCGTGCACATGGCTTACAGAAACGCTTGGCTACAAGGAGAGGAAACTGAGGTGGTTGAGGGATCAGTTGGAGACATTGGCTACCCCCTGGACTGTAACACACATACATTTGAATGGGCAGAACAATACACCGTGAGCAGTGAAACGTGAGCCCAATCAAAAATGAGTGAATCCTTGAGTGCCCGTTGATAACACACATACATGGTATACTGTCAACTGCCATGGTAGCTTTGTCCAGGTCAAGTAGCAGCCCATTCCCTACCGCCGTAAGACGGGGCTCCCTTAATACCATGCCCTGCCAGGCGTAATCATTACTTGTTGCAAACATCAGGGCTGCTGCTTCTTTTAGAGACTTTAGTGGGGACATCCGAATTCCATTAGGGCGGCAGGTGTGATGTGGTGGTGGTGGTCATCCTACAGGTGGTGGTGGTGGTGGTCATAGGCCGGGGCACCAGGATAATGTGGTGGTGGTGGTCATCCTACAGATGGTGGTGGTGGTGGTCATAGGCCGGGGCACCAGGATAATGTGGTGGTGGTGGTCATCCTACAGGTGGTGGTGGTGGTGGTCATAGGCCGGGGCACCAGGATAATGTGGTGGCGGTGGTCATCCTACAGGTGGTGGTGATAACACACATACATACATGGTGGACAGAATTAATACACGCCGATAGTCGGTTTAAGGGGTATAGCGGAATAGGGAGAACGTATGTGGAAATGGGGGAGGATAGGCAGAGAAGTGGTTGAAGAATTGGGGGGGGGGAAAGATTTGGAGGGGTTTAGGGTGGGGGCGTTGGTTCGGGTGTGTGTCGTTTAAGGTGAAACGAGGAGATTGGGGGTCTTTCGTGTGCGGTCGGCCGGTTCGGGATGGTGGGGGGGGGGGGTGGGGGGGGGGGGGGGGGGGTGGTGGGGTGGGAGGGTGGTTGTGGGGGGGTTGGGTGGTTGGGGTTGGTGGGTTAGGGGGGTTGGGCGGGGCTTGTGGGGGTGCGATCTCGGGGGGGGGGGGGGGGTGGGGTGGGGAGAGGGGGGGTTGGTAGGTGGGGAGAACCCCCCACGCGCCCCACACACACAGGGGCGTGGCCCCGCACTGAACTGCCAGTTGGGATCCCACCAGAAAAGAGGGCTCCATCCCCAGGCCGCCCCCCCACCAACACAGAACAAAAAACCAGGGGTGGCGTGGCCTCACTGACTGCACTTGGATCCCCAAAACAGGGGTCTCCCCCCCCCCCCCCCCCCCCCCCCCCCACACACACACACACACACAAGAGGCGTGGCCTCACTGACTGCACTTGGATCCCAAAACAGGGGTCTCCCCCCCCCCCCCCCCCCCCCCCCCCCCCCACCCCCACCCACCCACCCACACACACACACACAGGAGGCGTGGCCTCACTGACTGCACTTGGATCCCAAGAATAGAGGTCTCACCCCCCACACACACCCCTCGCACACACCACACACCATCACACACCCACTCAAACACATGCACACACACAGGTGGCGTGGCCTCACTGTCTGCACTTAGATCCCAAGAACAGGGGTCTCCACTACCCCCACCCCACCCCATCCCCCACCCACCCACACACACACACACTAACACTGCGGCTACAGCACTCACCGTAGAAAAAGGAGCATGCATCACCAGCACAAACCATTCGATCGCACTGGCTGCAGTTGGATCCCAAGAATAGAGGTCTCGAGCTTGAGGAGGAGTTGGGGTCTGGTAGCAAGTAGCCGTCTTCTAGGAACCTGTAGGTGGGTGTAGGAGGTAGTGGATGGGTGCATATCTGTGATTGCCTCTTTGTGTGTGCGTGTATTTGTAGGTGTGTGTGTGTGTGTGTGTGTGTGAGGGTGGGTGGGTGGGTGGGTGGGGGTGGCGGTGGGAGGGGGGCACAACACTGTGTGTGTCTGCGTCTGTGTATATGTCCGGCAGCAAGTAGCCGTCTTCTAGAAACCTGTAGGTGGGTGTAGGAGGAGTGGGAAGGAGGGAATGAATGGGTGCATATCTGTGACACGGTCTTTGTGTGTGTGTGTGCATCACTGTGTGTGTGTTTGCACAACTGTGTGTGTATGTGTGTGCGTGTGTGCGTGTGTGTGTGCGCGTCACTGTGTGTGTCTGCTTCTGTGTATATGTCAAGTATCGAGTAGCCGTCTTCTAGGAACCTGAAGGTGGGTGTCGGAGGAGTGGACAGGAGGTACTGAATGGATGCATAGCTGTAACTACCTCTGTGTGTGTGTGTGTGTGTGTGTTTGTGTGCGTGTGCGTGTGTGCGGGCATCACTGTGTGTGTCTGCTTCTGTGTATATGTCAAGTATCGAGTAGCCGTCTTCTAGGAACCTGAAGGTGGGTGTCGGAGGAATGGACAGGAGGTAATGAATGGATGCATAGCTGTAACTGCCTCTTTGTGTGTGTGTGTGTGTGTGCGTGTGTGCGGGCATCACTGTGTGTGTCTGCTTCTGTGTATATGTCAAGTATCGAGTAGCCGTCTTCTAGGAACCTGTAGGTGGGTAGAGGAGAAGTGGACAGGAGGGAATGCATGGGTGCATATCTGTGACTGACTCTTTGTGTGTGTGTGTGTGTGTGTGTGTGTGTGTGTGCGCACGTCATTGTGTGTGTGTTCACATCATTGTGTGTGTCTGCATCTGTGTATAATTTTGCCTGTGCCTGTGCATGTGCATGTATCTGTGTCTGACTGTGAAGTTTGTGTTTTAGTGTTTTTACTCTTATTTTATTTGTGCATCTGTGAACGCACTAACAGCCATGCTCTATCTGCCATGCACCCACACTGTTTTCACTACGCCTGTGCCTGTGTCTGTGCATGTATCTGACTGTGCTGTTTGTGTTTGCGTGTGTTTGTTTTTATTTTATTTGTGCATCTGTGTGCGCACTGACAGCCATGCTCTATCTGCCATGCACCCACACTGTTTTCGTTGCGCATATGCCTTGTTTCTATGCTTGTATCTATGTCTGACTGTATTGTTAGTGCTTTAGTTTGTGCTTTTTGTGTTCAGTGTTTTGTGTTCGAGTGTTTTGTGTTTGAGTTTTTGTGTTAGTTTTTTTTGTTTTTTTTGTGCATATGTGTGCATACTCACAGCCATGCACGAACTACCATGCACTATCTTTAGAGACCGGCATATCATGATGTTGACCAAAGGCAATATCATACAAATTGCATCATATGATACTGTATACAAATTGTAACTTTAGCCTAGTCGGACTGTCGGCATCATGTCATATCATATGATGGCATGATATCATATTGCCGGTCCCTAATTATCTGCCATAAACTCAGACTGTTTTCACTGCTACTGAACTGCTCCCATGCTGCCTGGATCCAAATCATATGATATCATATTGCCATTTCTTAACTGTCTAACATGAACTCACACTGTTTTCACTGCTACTGAACTGCTCTCATGCTGCCTGGATCCAGACCTGCTCTCATGCTGCTTGGAGCCAGGCGCATGGGACCTAGACCCTGGCCGGCTTCCGGCACCATGCCGTGCCTCTGGTGGTAACACCTCTTTTGGCCTGGGGAGCTCTAAAGACCTCCCATGAATAGTGTAGGGCGCCTCGAACCCGCACTCAGCGCAGACAAATGTTTTAGACTCTTGCATGAGGGATCTTCAGCAGAGCTTTTCTTTTTGGCTTTTACCAGCAGCTTCTAGGCAGCTCCCCAAGCCAGCCACTGTGCTACACCCAACTATTTGAGCTCTTCTGGACAGCTGATGGTGTCTGCATCAAGGTGGACTAGGTTGCATTAGGTTTAGCTGAATAGCAAGCCAGGGGAGCTGCCTAGAAGTTGCTGCTCGTAGCGGAAAAGAAAAGCTGTGATCTTCAGGCCATGGCATAACAAAGCTGGTTTGTTGTCTGTCTCATAGGTATCCCTGATGTGAATATGGGCTTCTGTTTCTGCTTCTGCTGCTTGCACCTGTGCTGCTGATTCTGCTGCTGTTGATTATGCTGATTTCGCCTTAGCTGCTGCTTCTCCTGCTGCTTCCACTTCTTCTGCATATGCTGCTTCTGTTTGTGCTGCTGCCAATGCTGAAAATGCTTATTTTGAGCAAGTAACGATCATCTTCCTGGTTGTATCGCCTTCAAAATCTTTGGGACTGGTTGTCGGGAATTCTTCGGCATCACATCTCGCCCAGCTTCCGCATCGTACTTCAAGACAATCGTCGCTTAAAAATCGTAGGCTCGGATGGCTGATGGTTCGGGGAGTGAGCGGATGTTGAAAGCCAACGTCAGGTGGTGTGCGCCCCCGGAGTGCGCTTGGCGCACCTAGTCCCACCGACCTGGTCCGTTCAGAGGGTTGACGGTGGCGGTGCTAGCACTGGCCACCATCCACCTGTGCTAGCACAGTTTGTGGTCCAGTGGATCGGTGGATGGAACGGTGGATTGGTGGATCGCTGAACGCTGGATTGGCGGTCGGCTGGTGGGCAAGTTGGTCGGTTGGTCGGTCAATTGGTGGGTTGGTGGATCGGCCGGGTTTTTCAGCTATTTTTACAGTCTCGTTGGTTAGCCCGCAGCTAAGGAATGGGAAATGGCCAAGCTGGATATGGTATAAATATGTACGATACCTCCGCATTGAATATATCTGCGTTCGTCGGTATTATGAGGAAGAAAAACTTGCACGGTAAGTCCTCGACAGGTTTACTAAAACGACCTCAGTAGTGAACATATCTGCGTCCATCGATAATATTAAAAAATACTTGCACGGTAAATCCGCGATAGGTATACTATAACGATATTCAGCAGGCAGGACCGCAGAAGGGGGTTCACGATTCTTCGTCCAATATGTTTCATTTCTATTTGGGCGCAATTAATTATCCTCCGTTATGGAACTGTAATAGGCAAGTAGAGCCTTTAACGATCATGCCACCTTTTTGTTATCAAACAAAACAATGCCGAAATTAAATGTAATTTGAGCTATAGGTCTCTTAGGCCGGTCTTAGCTTGTCTCTCCTTTCCTTTAATAAAATAATCGAGATTTGTCACCACAAAAACGAGCCACGGACAGAACAACGGAAGACCCGACGATCGAGTTCAAGTTCAAAAAAGTGAAAGATTTAGAGACTCCGAGAGTCTGGGTGATTGAACTGGAAATCAATCTGAATTATGAAAATGGACGCCTGGGGCGCGAGTTTTCCCGTTTTCAGTTCTTCGCCCTCCAACCGTCCCCCAGATTTCAAGTCTCTTCAAATTTTGACAAATGAGCGTTTGGGGAAGGATATATCACGGCCATTACGAGGACACTTTGAATGGACGCCAGCTGTCAGTCGGGCAGTACCAAAAGTAAACAGGAGCAGCGACGGACACCGCACTACCAACCATAAACCCAAATCATTCAGTCATCATTCCAGTGTCGACAGGCCGTTCTTCGTTGGCCCGAGACATTATTAGCTTTATTCTTGCATAGGCGAAATGAAGGGCTGATATCAGCCAGTCTGGGGATACACCACTCGTTTAGTCAGTTTTGCAGTTTTGCTTCAGCTAATTTAGCTAGGGGAAGATAGGAGATCCACCAAAGGATGCTGGAAAGCGGGAATGCACATGAATTGGCCTGATCAGTCGCCGGCGTGTTAATAAAAAGGTAAGTGGCAGAGAATTGATGCTTGAATGGCCAGGTAGAGGTAAGCTTGATCGTCCTTGGCAAGTGAATTGCGTGAGTTCCTCATCGTAATTGGGTGACACCTCTCCGATGCCCCACCTAAGTAACATTGATTGAATAAGCTTACTTTTCTGATCCCCCCAGGCTACGAGCCCAAACTACACAGAGTTAACCATACATCGAAGAGTGTCGGATTAGTTGTGTCCCATACCTACACCCATGAAGGTACTCGCAACTCCGTCTTGATTCCTTGCCTGCAAAGTATCCGACCAAAAGGGTTCAAAATTTCAGTATTCGATAAATTGCCACTATTCTTCGGTGGCGAGAGTTGAAATAAGCGGACTGGAATCGATTGTCTGATCCATCGGATTCCATCAAACGTCAAAATATCACCAACTCTGGCAGAAGTTCAAAAGAAAAAATCTGCGAGTTGAATGCTATGGGATGATCGAAGCCTCAAATTGATCAAACGCTATCCGATGATCACCGAATTGTGAGCTTGCTCAGGTCACATAAACTCCAACAAGTAGAAGTAGGAGTTCCTGGGGATTTGAGGAAACACAAAGCGGTATCGGTTTGTAAGTATTGGTCCGTCAAAATAAACTGATTCAAGCAAAATATACAAATGCGGGGTTGACAATCCTCCAGATAATATATTCTTCCATCAGCAACTAGCCAACTGGTCATACAGTTAGTGCAAGAAATCAACCTCTGACTGCTTGATAAGCGAACTTGCTAACTTACTTTGTGCGACAGAATTTATTTCATGTATGTGGTATTTCTATTCCACTGCCAGGATTTTTATAGAAGGGCTTGTATTGGGCAAAACATGGCATAATTATTACGGTGAAGTTAGTAATGTTATTATATCCAACATAGGATACTTACCAAAACATCTTTACAAGTGCTTGTAAGTTGCTAACTTGTTTTGGTTTCTATCATATTATAGAGAATTCCTGCTCAGAAGTATGTAATAAAACTGCAGTATAAAAAACTGCAGTGTAAAGTAAAACTGCAAACTAACCAGCTGTACTACCTACTCGTTGAAGTGGAAGGTAACACCCTACTTAGGATAAAGAGTGCAAGGTAACACACTGCCTAGGATTAAAAATTGCAAGATTACACCCTTCCCCCCGACCCTAACCAGGATAAATAGTGTAAGGTAACACCCTACTTAGGATACTTACCAAAGCAGCTTTGCTGTTGGGGGCTGGGGGTTGGTACTCTGTTATGATTTCTGTCTGACATACTTGATATATATGCCTGGTAAATGTCTTTATATCTATACTACACAGGTATAAATGCACACACCAGTCCCACAACCTACTCACTGGTTTAAATTCACAGGGACCTTCTCCTCACCGAAGTTGACCTTCATCCCTGCGCACATCATTCCTCCCATAGGTAGAGCCCATCCCATCCAATTGGAAGGTTCACTTAATCAGATGAGTAGCCCTCCTGTTACGATAGCTACTTGTGGAAACCAGAATACAGGCATCCCTATGATTCCTGGAGTGGCAGGAAGCACAGTAAATTATGATCAACGTGACTTTTCTCATCTGTGGGCTCTGATACAAGACAACTCTGAGAACTCTCCTGCTGGATCTTCTGAGATGAATCCGATGGACACGGTTGGGTCTTCTCAGAAACCGGCACTGAGAGATCACAGCCTGGACAGCAGAGTTCAAGGGGCTGTAGCTCTGAGCTACCTCATATCGATCACATGCAGAGACAAGTCAGTGACAGGGGACAGGGAGGAGGATCATCCGGGCCTCAACAATGGTAATGCAATGTACTATCACTTATGCAATTTACTTTCACTTCTGCAATCAATACTATCCAAATCTGAGTGAATTGAATTGGAGACCCACATTTGATTCCCTCATTGGTTTCTTGGACCGAAAAGGGACTCAAATGTGGACATCTAATTCAATGCACTTTTTCAGACATAAATCTGTTGTCACATCCATAGGATAGCGTTCTGTACTCACGAATATAGTGTAGCAGACGTTGCTTTTCTTTTTGGATACCAGCAGTAGCTTCTAGGCAGATCCCTTAGCCAGTCACTAGACCAAGTCCCAAGATTGCAACTGATCGGACAGCTGATTCTGTCAGCTTCAAGGTGCATTAGGTTGCCTTAGATTTGGCTGAATAGCCAGTCAGGGGAGCTGCCTAGAAGCTCCTGCTCATAGCTGACAAGAAAAGCTATGATTATGGAGTTTGTTATACTCATGTGTACTCCACCTGAAAACCGTTATCAGCCTGATAAACCATGAAGGCTGATATACCATGACATCAAAAAAAATTATAACGATATCTCGTACGTTGCCTATAGCCCATGCAAACTCATATGCTCATATTCAGGGAATGACAATATGAATATATGATATCATATGATGCCGTCTGTCTGACTAGGCTAAAGTTGCCATTTATATACAATATCACATGATATCATACAATGCCGTGCAACTTGTATGATATCATATGATGTCATATGACGTCTCGCCTTTGGTCAACATCATATGATACGCCGGTCCCTACTCATAAAATTGCCCCATATCTCATACAGGACTGGGCAAAGATCTTTGCAACACTGATTCTGCACCCTTCCAGCTCCACAGCCCAACGGGCTCAACTTTCATGACTGCCTACCAGGAGGAGCTTCAGGATTTGCGAAGGTGACCTAAGCATTTGTCACATGTTTTCTTGGGTCCTGTCTAGGGATGCTAAGATCGTTCTGGTCCCCAATATTACCAGGCGATGTATCATACAATAGTTTACAATATCACACGATAATATTGATATATCGTATAGTATTGTACAATATATCATATGATATCGTCTGTACGATATTGTACGATATTGTCATATATATGATATATCATATGATATCGTAGATATATCATACAATATATATGCAATGTATACGGTACCATTTATCATATGGTATATTGTATGATTGTACAATATATCATATGAAATCGTTGATATATTATACAATATATATATTCGATGTATATAAATAATATAGTGCTTGACAACCCTAGTCATGTCCCATCCTTGAGCTTTTGGCTCCCAAAAGATTGTGAGCGTACGATTTGTTTATTTATTCCCTTCTCATGCCAGGGTTTCTACATCTAGTATCAGCACCTTCTTGGATCAGATGGAAGCTGTCTTCCAATCTTTGACCGAGGCTGAGCAAGACCTGAGGGACAGCGTCATCGGATTCAGAACCTCGGAAATTGTCCAGCACCTGGTTGATTATGACTCAGAGGAGCATTCCCCTTCAGAAAGTAGTGATCACGGGGCCAAGACACTGGGGGTGGATCTATCTCCTGCGGCAGCTGGGGACCTGGTATCAATATCTGAAAGGAGTGATCAAGGGGGCGAACTGATGAAGGCGAAGCTGTCCCCATCTTCCTTGAAGGAGGATTTGTCACCTGCTGTTGGTGAGCTGATATCAGATGCTGAGAGCTCTAGCGTGAGTTGCAACAGCCCACAGAAGATCCCGTCACTGCCAGACTTGATTTGCAGAGTTTCAGAGGCTATTGCAAAAGCCCGCGCCAAGTGCGATCTAGTGGGTGAGTGTTGTTTCAAGTTACTCTTGCTCTAGCTAGATTGTATTCTTGATATCAGATTTATTCAAATCTTGGTCTGTATCATGATATGCAATCCCCCCCCCTACCCCCCTACCCTCCTACCCCCCTACCCCCCCAAGCCCCAACCCAATCCTCCCAATCCAAACCTCTCTAGCCCCACCATCACACACACCCAGTCTCTTCAGCAAAACATAACATCCTTACATGAACCCAGGTGATGGACTGGTAGCTCTTGACGCTGTCATTAGCCATAGCACTAAGCAGCTTGCAGCAGTGGGCGTCGGCTTTGACTGGGGCCACTCATCGTCACATATCTCAAAGCAGCTGCTCGTGGCAGGACGGAGGAGTAAAGAAAGTGCTGCTGCATCGTCCTTGAATAGCATGCGGGCAGACAGTTTGCATGCTCACAAGGAAGCACCACCACCTGCCACAGTCAACGGAGGCCCTACCACTGTCAATGGTGCCCTACCTCACACCGCACCCAATGGCAGCGTAGTGGGTCCGCAGAATGGCAGCACTCCTGGGAATATTTTGCCAGACGATAGCCAACTGCTCAAGGAGACGGAAGATGCGTACAGGAGACTCATTGAGGTGGGTATCTTCGTCACTTACTATTAGGGATGTCAATATCGTAATTGTCCACACGATTATAGGGCTATATATTATACGATAGTGTGCGATATGTTGATGTATCATTCAATATTGTAGGATATGTCATATGATATTCTCGATATAGCATACTACGTATCTATTACAATTTGACTTGTACTCGAAAACCTTACTATACTGTATACTTTTATTTTGCATGTGCTCTTTTGATATTCTTTGCAATCCACGTGAGCAGGTCCCTTTCAGACTAATTGGCTATCCCTGAGGATCAGGATGGGCCTTCAATCAGTGCTTCTCCTCTACCTCCATCTCTGATGTGTACGTCAAGATTGTGCAAGATATGGCCCATGCATGAATTAGTATGTGCAAATCATTATAAGCCAGTCATTAAACCTTGATGAATTAATTGACATGCTTCACATCCTTGGATCAACACCAACCACCTCGCTACCTGACTGCAAACAGGAGTATGCACTTGATGGATTTTCAACCAGTGCTGTCCTCCTCTCCATCTCGGATGCTTACGTGAAGATTCGGAGGATTGTGAAGGCAAACCCTGATCTCAACTCTGTGAAAACCATGTACCATGATGCTTACGGACTCCAGGAGCAACAGCAGGCCCAGTGGAAACCACCTGACCAATTCAGAAGGTGTGAACTATGGTATCGTATTTTGTCTTGTAGGCCCAATTTCACAATATGTTCTGTGTTGAGATCTGTCCCAGATCTCAACTCTGTGAAAACCATGTACCATGATGCTTACGGACTTCAGGAGCAACAGCAGGTCCAGTGGAAAACACCTGACCAATTCAGAAGGTGTGAACTATGGTATCGTATTTTGTTTTGTAGGCCCTATTTCACAATATGTTCTGTGTTGAGATCTGTCCCAGATCTCAACTCTGTGAAAACCATGTACCATGATGCTTACGGACTCCAGGAGCAGCAGCAGGTCCAGTGGAAACCACCTGACCAATTCCAAGGTGTGATCTATTGGTATTGGATTTTTTGTTGGCCCCATTACACATTTTTTTCTGTGTTGAGATCTGTCCCAGATTTCAACTCTACAAAAACCATGTGCCATGATGTGTACGGACTCAAGGAGCAGCAGCAGGTTCAGTGGAAACCACCTGACCAATTCAGAAGGTGTGAACTATGGTATCGTATTTTGTTTTGTAGGCCCCATTACACAATAAGTGTTGAGATCTGTTCCAGATCTCAACTCTGTGAAAACCATGTACCATGATGCATACAGACAGAGCTGCAGCAAGTTCGGTAGGAAACACCTGACCAATTCAGGAGGTATGATCTATTGCCTTGGATCGTTTTGTTGGCCTCATGTCATAATATGTTCTGTGCTACCCCTGGACTGCAACATACACATATGTATGGTATTGTTTTTTCTGTGTGATCCCTTACAATGTGTTCAACAAACTATAGTAAGAAAAGTGTGTCAGATAGGATTCGCCCATTCGATTAACTGTAACATCCATATGTTCGACATTTATGGATGTGAAAGTTATGTGTCACAGGGCAAGTCCCTTTGGCTACCCCTAGACCGCAAAATACATACATGGCATGGGCATATCTTACATTATTTGCTTACCCTAGATTGCATAGCACATTGTTAGGGACCACGCAAAACACATTGTAGGGGACTACACAAAAAATCAATGCCACATATGCATGTAAGGCACTATTTGGCTACCCCAGGAATGCAACAACCAAATAATGAGTGCGCCCTAATGATGTGCAACAGCCACCCTACATGTTCACAGAGCCACAACCAAATACTTCGGGTTGACAATAGAGCAATGGTCCCCAGAATTTCCGTACAATATATTTGCAACATACTGGAAGATATCGTACAAGATTGTACGTACAATATTGTACAATGTCAAGGTTGTCAAATATAATATCTATATCATACAATGTAGGCTGATAAATAGACTACTCGGAGGCTTTCCATAATCGGGCACCACGTTTTATCCATTGGTCACAATTGAGTTCCTTTGTATCACAGAGTCAGAACCTAGTACTGGGTTGGCCCTGCCGATGTGATGTACGTCGAGACCCTGAAAGTGAGGCATTGCACCCACATCCCTTTATCAAAAGCACACAACCTGCTGTGGCACATAGTAACTGTGGAATACATACTGAGTGCACTGTGCTGATAAACACCGACTAGAGTAGACGCCTGTTCTCTGTTGCAGATTCACAGCGTAGCTCAGGGTTCGCCCTGCCCTGCCGATGTGATGTTAGCCAAGACCATAGCAGTGAGGCATCTCCCCATCCTGCTTTCCTTCTCATTTTGCTGTACTGTAACAGATTCAAAACTGCCAATTACTGAGTGGACTATGCTGAAAAATACTCACCCTACTACATTTTTTCTTTGCCACAGAATTACAACCAAGTACTGGGTTAGCCCTGCTGATGTGATGCGAGTCAAGACATTGGCAGTGAGGCACCTCCCCATCCTGATTTTTGGTCGGCCAGAGGGAGGGGAGAACGAGGAGCGGAGGTCGGCATCTATGCGCAGGGGCGTTTGTCAGGGCCCTGTGCAGATCTCTCAAGACTCGTGCTGCCCTCAAATGGTATGTATGTGTGTATGTGTGTATGATACAGTCCAGAAAAATGGTATAGCCCATTGTGTTGTGTAGCATATCAGACGCGTGGCAAATCAGATAATTTGAAAGCGGAAACAAACCTAATGCAATGTGTGGGGGCGTTTGTCAGAGCCCTGGGGGAAAGCCCTAGGACACATCTTCGTATGGGTACGCCTGTGAGAACCCCGTGCAGGTCTCGTAAACCCACTCTACACCCTTCCAAACCTAGGACAGCTCGAAAGTCACCGACAATTTCGAACCCACTGTCTGCCAATTTTTTGCGCCCTGGACTTGTCCACAAGGCCCTTTGTTTTCAATATTTAAGGCTTTCACAGTCTTTGCCCACATTTAGCACTCACGGGCCACCCCTATCCTAGATGATAGTGCATATATTCAACCACAAGAAATCGCAAACGACAAACACCATCACATTACCATTATTGCTCAGCTACTCTGGAGCAAAATCTTTGAGGTTTGGCAAGTCCCTACAGCCTGTAAGACTACATTGGCCTGTAACATACTGACATACCTACGCCCCTAGACTGTAGCATACTGATATACCTACGCCAATGGACTGTAACATTCTGACACACCTACGCCTCTGGACTGCAACATACTGGCATACCTACGCCCCTGGCCTGTAACATACTAACATACTTACGCCCCTGGAGTGGAACATACCAACAAACCTACACCTCTGGACTGTAACATATTGACATACGTACACCCCTGGACTGTAACATAACTACAAACCTACGCCCCTGGACTGTATTAAAACTATGGCATCAAAGAAAATAAAAAGGGTGTTTTTAAGGCATTATTTTTCAAACCCTGACTACCTGACATACATACGCCCCTGGACTGAAACATACTAACTTACGCCCCTGGACTGTAACATACTAACATACGCCCCTGGACTGTAACAAACTAATATACATATTAACTTACACCCCTGGACTGTAACATACTAACATACGCCCCTGGACTGTAACAAACTAACATACATATTAACATACGCCCCTGGACTGTAACATACTAACATACGCCCCTGGACTGTAACAAACTAACATACATATTAACATACGCCCCTGGACTGTAACATATTAACTTACGCCCCTGGACTGTAACATACCGATATACCTACACTCATTACTTTTATTACAGGTTGAACCACCCACTTCAGAAAGCGCTCCCATCTCAAGCATCTACTTTGACAATGCAAATCTGGATGTGTACCACAAGCGCTTGCACCGGAGTGATGGTGCCAGCTTGGCAAGAGTACGGTAGGTCTATGAAGAGATTGGATCATATATTACAAATCTGGATGTGTACCACAAGGGCTTGCCCAGAAGCGATTGCGCCAGCCTGGCAGGAGTACGGTAGGTGTATGAAGAGATTGGATCAAGTATGATCTGCAAAACTGGATGTGTACCACAAGCGCTTGCCAAGAAGTGATGGCGCCAGCCTGGCAAGAGTACGGCAGGTGTATGAAGAGATTGGACCAAGTATGATTCGGTAAGATAAACTCCTCGCCTCGGCTGGAAACTTTAGTGGATCCAGGCAGTAAGAATGCTCACTGTCTGAGGCAGTGTAACCAACAGCTGCAAGTAATAGCTGATTGCCGTGTTATGCAGTCGCATCCATAGTAGGATCAAGTCATGATCATGTTGATGCTCTTGCAGAACATGGTGGGCAGCCATTACTTACTATTCTTGATGGTACTGCCGCAGACCTGAGTCAGAGGGTTTCATTGAAGTTCTTAGATCCCAACAAAGGCTGGTCGCTGTCCTCGACAGTCGTAGAAGCATTACCATGTGTTGATAATGCTTCTACTGCTGCCAAAGCCAGCGGGCTACCTTAATGCCCGGAGCCAAGGAAAGAAGCCCAAGTTCAATCAAGGCAGATTCCAAGAACTTTAATTGTCTTAATAGCACTTCAACTCAGGTATGTGGATGTACCATCATTCTATCCACAGTTTCAAGTAATGGCTGATCGCTCTGTTTAGTTTGGCAGTTGCAGAATCATTATCAAGGCTTGAAGATGTTTCTGCAACTGCCGAAGAAGACAGCGAGCAGCCATAACTTGAAACCGTGGATAGAATGATGGTACATCCACATACCTGAGTTGAAGTGCTACTAAGATACTTCAAGTTCTTGGAATCTGCCTTCATCGGATTTGATGGTACTACTGCAGACCTTAGTCGAATGTGGCTACTAGCACTGCCGCAGATCTGAGAACTTATTTTCTCAGATCTGCGGCAGTGCTAGCAGCCACATTTGACCAAGGTCTGCAGTAGACCCATCTGACAGTTGCAATTAGTGGCTGCTCACCTCATCTTCCTCTCGGCAGTAGCATAAGCATTAAAGTATCATTCTACAGCTGTAAAGGCTACTTGCTGACTCCTTGCTGTTGATTATGCTGATGCTACTGCTAAAGACAGCAAGCAGCCTCCTATATGCCTGGAGCCAGGACAATAAATTAAAGTTCAGCCAAGGTAGGTCACAAGAAATTTGATTGTCTGAGTAATACTCCGACTTGGATCTGCAGCAGTACCACCAATACACTTTGACTAAGGTCTGCAGGAGTACCATCAACCTTTGCAAGTTGTGGCTACTCACCTCATCTTTGGCAGCAGCAAAAACATTAAAGCATCATTCTCCAGCCGCAAAGGCTACCTTCTTTCTCCTTGCTATTGATAATGTTGATGCTACTGCCAAAGACAGCGAGCAGCCTCCTTAATGCATGGAGCCAGGAAGATAAGTTCAAGTCCAGTCAGGGTAGGTTCCATGCATTTTTATTGTCTGAGTAACACTCAGACTAGGATCTGCGGCAGTACCATCAACACACTTTAAATAGGGTCTGCAGGAGTACCATCAACCTTGGCAAGTATTGGTTGCTGACCTCATCTTCCTCTCGGCAGTAGCAAAAATATGTAAGCATCATTATCTAGTTGTAAGACTCCTACTCAGGTCTATGGCAGTACCCTCAACAGTTGCACATAATGGCTTCCCGCCGTCTTTGGCTATTGCATCAGAATTATTTGGTCTTGATAACGGTGAAGCCTCTGCCGAAGACAGAAATCCACCTTCATGGCTGGAGACAAGAACACAAGTTCAATCCCCCCCCCCCCCCCCCCCTCCCCCCAGCAAACAAAACTGATGTGTAGTTACTTTTACTGTGAATATGCTTGTTTACAAACACTCCAACTCAAGTCCCGAGTCATGCGCTGTGTGTTAACGATTCCATGGGGACCAGTTCTTTATGTTAGCCTTATCAATCCCCTCCTGGTAATCCAGATGTGCTTTTGATTGAAAGCATAGCTTTTATTCAGCTACGAGCAACAGCATCTGGTCAGCTCCCCTGACTGGCTATTGAGCCAAACCAAATGCAACCTAGTGCACCTTGAATCTGACACGATCAGCTGTCCAGAACTGCTGAAACTCTTGGGTTTGGCTCAGGGTCTGGCTCAAGGAGCTACCCAGAGGCTACTGTTCGCAGCCAAAACGAAAAGCTCTGATTGAGCCGGCGATTAATTAAGATGCGATTGTAAGACATAAGAAGGCTATCGCTATGTTATCCAGAGATCCTTTAAAATCCAGTTATTACAATGAATTTCTCTACCTTTTGAAACTGCAGGTGATATGGGGGCCTGAGTGTGAAGATTGCAACAGCAATGACCGTACCAAACAATAAACACACATTGGCGTAAGCTATGACCCCACCTAGGGATGCAACCACATTCAACAGATACAATAAGCATACCAGAATACAGCTAAATGTGAACTACTACTATGAGGTTGTTGAGCGGTTGTACCTGCGGGTGGTATGGTGGGCCTAAGTGTGTGAAGGTGCAACTGCAATGATCACAATAGACAATACAGACATGTTACATTAAGCTGTATTAATGAACCTACCTACCATGCTCATGGACCTACATATATGTTGTACATGCAGGTGGTTTGGTGGGCCGGAGTGTGTGAAGGGTGCAAATGCAATGATCACAATAGACACACGAAAAGTAAACTAAGCTGTATTAATGAAGCTACTAACCTTGCTCATGAACCAACATATCTGTTGGACATGCAGGTGGTATGGTGGGCCGGAGTGTGTGATGGACCCCAACAAACAGATGTTCATGGAGCGCAAGCGCCATCGAGATGCATGGACTGGAGAGTACAGCATGAAGGTGGGTTATATCATATATGGCAGTATCATATGATCACATGTGCCTGTAGACTGAGTGCCTGAAGTTATCTCATTTATGGCAGTTTCATTTGATCACATGTGCCTGTAGACTGAGTGCCTGAAGTTATCTCATTTATGGCAGTATCATATGTTCACTTGTGACTGTAGACTGAGTGCCTGAAGTTATCTCATTTATGGAAGTATCATATGTTCACTTGTGACTGTAGTTGTATCATATATGGCAGTATCATATGATCACATGTGCCCGTAGACAGAGTGCCTGTATAGCAGCATCACATGGCAGCATGTATATACAGTGCCTGTAGACTGACTGCTATAGTAAAATACACAACGGCTGTATAGTATAGTTGCTGCTCTAACCACATCTGAATCCTGCAAACATTGTGATAATTCAGCCTGAAGGTGAAATGCATGTCAGCATCATGTGGCAGCATCACATGGTAGCATGTATATACAGTGCCTGCATTCAGTGGCTGTTCTCATAGAATGCACAGAGGCTGTACAGTATATTTGCTGTTCTAACCACATCTGAGTCCTGCAAACATTGAGATAATTCAGCATGAAGGTGAGATACATAGCAGCAGCATATGGAAGCATCACATGGCAGCATGTATATACAGTGCCTGTAGACAGTGACTGCTAGTAGAATACGCAGTGGCTGTATAGTATAGTTGCTGCTCTAACCACATCTGACTCCTGCAAACTTTAAGATAATTCAGCTTGAAGGTACATGGTAGAATCACGTGGCAGCATCACATGGCAGCATGTATATACAGTGCCTGCATTCAGTGGCTGTTCTAATATTATACACAGAGGAGAAAAATCTGGCTAATAAATCCCACCCCTGTTGTGTGTATGAGCGATCAAGCATAGCGCTCCCTCAAATGCCAGGGTTTATTGCTTGGTGTATAAACACACAAAATCTGGCTAATAAATCTCACCCCTGTTGTATGTAGGAACGCGCAAGCATAGCTCTCCCTCACGTGCCAGAGTTATCGCTGGGCAGAGGGTGCCTGAGCTTGAGTTCACTGAAATCACAAGAGATGATTACAAAACTAGTCTACGTGACTGCCCCTGGATTGCAATAAAAACACATGCAAACACGGCTAACAAACCCTGCTTCTGTTGTATGTAGGAACGAGCAAGCATAGCACTTCCGCACGTGCCAGGGTTTATCACTGGACAGAGGGTGCCCGAGCTTGAGTACTCTGAAAGCAAATTGGAGATGGCTGTCTCAATAGGTAAGAGCCATAAAAGTAATGATAACGCCTGGTGGGGCGTGGTATTAAGGTAGCCCTGTCTTACGGCAGTAGAGAAGGGGCTGCTACTTTACCTGGACAGTGCTACCATGACGGTTGACAGAGACCGCAAAATCTAAGGTGCACCCGTA
The DNA here is from genome assembly GCA_013435795.1 of Chlamydomonas sp. ICE-L. Taxonomy (NCBI): domain Eukaryota; kingdom Viridiplantae; phylum Chlorophyta; class Chlorophyceae; order Chlamydomonadales; family Chlamydomonadaceae; genus Chlamydomonas; species Chlamydomonas sp. ICE-L. The sequence continues at coordinate 4,195,453 of JACBWV010000506.1, forward strand.
GGGATTCAAACTCTGCACCTTTTGCCTGATTTCAACGAACTCGACCAAGGTAAGAGCCAGATAGCCTCAATCGCATGTGAATCATGTATGCAGTCTTTAAAAGGACGAATCTGCTTAGTTTGATCCTTGGCTTCCGTGGGTATGGCACAGGGAGACTTGAATTGACAGGTGGCAATCTCATTAGGTAAGAGATGTATATATCTTAATGTATATACTGTATTTACTGTGTTCGCTGTATATACTTTCTATCTGTATCTATCTTTTTACCCCAGCTGGGGACCTCCGCTCACTTAACGGAGGCAGACAGCAAAGGGAACACTCAGCATAAATATAATCAATACAGCAATGAAATCATGAAATCACGAAATCAATAAATAATATGAATATAATAAATAAGATACAATAGAGCCAGTGGTTAATCGTTTGATTTTAGGGCAGGATGTCCCTTGGCCTATTTAGGTACCCCTGGACAGTAACATAAATATGTGCTATACATACATTCTCGCCAACTGCTTTACATATTATTAGCATTAACTCTCGTCTCTATTTCACCACCTCTCAATTGGCAGAGTCAGACAGCAAAGAGAACGCTACACATTAATAAAATCAATACAATAAAGAAATAATGGAATACAAGAATACTACAAATAAAAGAAATAAGATACAACAGAGTCAGCGGTTGATCGTTTGAGGTTGGGGCAGGATGTTCCTTGGCCTATTTAAGTGATATGCATACATTTCCCCCCACTGCTTAACATATAATCGGCACACTCTCGTCCCTCCCTCACCTCCTCTCACTTGGCAGTGTCAGAGACCAGATGAAAGGAGTATGTAGATACAATAGTGCCAGTGGTTGCTGAGGCAGCACCAGCACCAGCACCGGCCTTCCTATATCTTACTGATACTTCTTATCTGTATATATCTTATAATCCCAGCTGAGGACCTCCTCTCACTTGGTAGAGTCAGACAGCCAAGGGAACAATAGAGCCAGCAATTAATCGTTTGAGTTTGGGGCAGGACGTTGCTTGGCCTATCTAGGTACCCCTGGACTGAAACATAAATATGTGCTACAAATAATATGTGTGTACATACATTCCTCACCACTGCAGTACATATTATCGGCACTAACTCTTGTCCCTCCCCCCACCTCTCACTTGGCAGAGTCAGAGACCAAAGGAAAGGAGTGTGTAGATGCAATAGAGCCAGTGGTTGCAGAGGCAGCACCAGCACCAGCACCAGCCTTTCTGTTGGATGCACCACCAAAACCTCCACGAGCTGCAAATGGTGTATTGAAATCTCATGACGGGGTAGGAACAGCAGCAGCAGCAGCAGCAACAGCAGCTGCAACAGGAGCAGCATCCCCAGGAAGAGACACAACAGTGTTAAATCCTGGAGCAGCTGTAACGGCAGCAACAACACCAACAGCAGAAGCTACAGGGGCTGACACAGCAACAGCAGCAGCAACAGCTACTGATGCAAGCGTAGAGTGCTGTCCAACCATCCAGCCATCCTCCAAGGCGTTGCTGCTTCGAGACATCCAGGCATTCCTGACAGACCTCAAACAGGTGAGGCTGAATAGTTGGCATGAGGTGAGCAGCCTGAAGGCTGATAGACCATGTGAACAAACCAAACATGAACACGGTATATAGCATCCTAATACTATTCACGGTATTCAAACTATGTACAGTCTTCAAACCAGACATAACTGTGTAGCACGCTAAATGCTGAACCCTGAACCGGACCATGGACGATATTCAAACTAAACCTCACGATGTAGCATCCTAATACACAAGTAAAGACAACCTTCACAAACCGACCTCCATTGATCTGGCCAATTTGGGGTTGGGAAAATCACTTCACCAGCCCATTTGGCTACTCCTGGTCAGTAACAAACATGCTTACATGTGCGCCATCTCCCAGCGGTATGCCTTGCCAATTCACTGTGACTGAATTGCAGTCGATTGATCCTACAAATTCAAAATGTGCAGCAGTCACACCTACGTGCCAGCTACCAGTGCTGTGCCTTCCCTATTCATTGACTTAAACGGAATTAAGTGGTCCAATGATTTTCGACTATACAGCCATGCAAACATACATGAGATCACGTGTGAATGAAACATTGCACCCTTGTTTTCCAAATCTGCAGGAGCCATACCTACGCACCAGCTACCAGCGCTGTGCCTTCCCTGTGCATTGCCCTTCGTGGAATTGAGTGGTTCAATGATTTCCAACTATTCAGCCATACAAGCACACTTACATACATACATGAGATCACGTGTGAGTTAACCATTGCACCCATGTTTTTCAAATCTGCAGGAGCCATACCTACGCACCAGTTACCAGCGCTGCGCCTTCCAACGCTCCGACTCCAATGCAGTGCGAATCTCTTTGGATACACAGGTAAGACCTACAAATTTGATGAACCCTACCGTGTTTGCCAGTATAATGATTGTGTCTTCAGTACTCTGGAACAGATCAAATGCATATGTGTATGTATATGTAGACTGGATGTATATGTATGTGTGAGTCAAGTTCAAGGGTCACTGACAGCTAGAGGGACTTCAATAACCTCGAATAGTTAATACAACATTCAGAATCAGCCGATAATGATAATTCGGAATTACGATGACTTCACATTGATTATATCACTCTATATTTTATTGGGTTTAGTGATCCCCCTGGACTGTTGGGGCCTTACACACCAGCTCCTCGCCGCACGAACCTAGGTATGCATGAAGCAGGAGCTAAGAAGAGGCACCTTGGGCCTTGCAATCAGCTACACACACACACACACACACACACACACATGCATGCACGCACGCACGCACGCACGCACGCACGCACGCACACGCACACACACACATGCATGCACACACACACACACACACACACACACACACAAACGCACACACACACACATGCATGCACACACACACATGCAAACACACACACACACATGCATGCATGCACACACACACACACTTGGGCATTGCCATCAGCTACACACACACACACACAAACACACAACCTCCTTATTATACACCCCCAGGTCTGCATGAAACGGGAGCTGAGTAAAGGCACCTTGGGCATTGCCCCATCTGCACTCAATCCTAACCACCGCAGCTTACAGCAAGAAGGGTTTCTGTTTAAAGAGTGCAGCCCAACCACCCTTCCCAGCTCCCATGAGTGTATAACCAACCACCACCGCACGCAGCAAGAAGAGTTTGTGTGTAAAGAGAGCACCCTAGCCAACTCAGCCAGCCTTCCCAATCCCGAACCTATCACCCTTCCCAGCCAGCCTGCCGCCCTTCCCCACTCTTACCCAGCCAGCCGCCCCAACTCAGCCAGCCTTCCCACCCAGCTAGCCACCCTCTCAAATGCCGACTCAGTACCCAACCACGACAGCACTCAGCAAGAGGCGATCATCTGTAAGAAGAACGAGTCAACCCTGGGGGTGGCTGGCACAGACTCGCCACTGCCTGAGGTGCACTTCCCATACTCTATTGTGGAGATCAAGCTCCAGGATGAAGACTCATGCCCGGCTTGGGTGCAGGTAAATGAATAAATGAATAAATAGATAAATAAATATACAAAATAGTACGCCTTGTTACGAGGCGTGAGTTTGAGGGGTCCAGCCCGTTCGCTTGCACTGGGGCAAGCGGGTGCAGGTAAGTACCTTTGGCTTACAGTCCATGGTTGAGATAATTATATACATATATCATGCGTACAAACAGTATAGCTAAATGTTCGTAACTGTGCTTGACCCTTGGGGTGGGGGTACTCAGGCATGCAAAGCAAGTCGACCCTGAGGGCGGCTGGCAGAGACCCACCACTACCTGAGGTGCACTTCCCATACGCTATTGTCGTGACCAAGCTCCAGGATAAAGACGCATGCCCGGCTTGGGTGCAGGTAAATAAATAAAAAATAAAACGATAAATAAATAAATAAATAAATATCTCCAGAGATACATAAATAAATAAATAGTACGCCCGTACGAGGCGTGAGTTTGAGGTGGCCAGCCTGTTCGCTTTCACTGGGGCCAACCACCAAGTAGGTGCGGGTAAGCACCCCTCCCAGGACAGCGAGCCATCAGCTCCCGTCCTCTACTGATAGGCAGTACAGCACATCAGTATTCTACATGAATCTGACTCAGCCGACCGCTGTCACTCGACCTCGGGGAGTCAGACGCAACCGGTATAATTCGGTCACTATCTGCTTGATGTTCCTTTAGCCTATTTGGCTTACCCCTGTACTGTAACATCCGTCCATACCATACCATACCATACCATACCATACCATACATACCATACCATACCATACCATACCATACCATACCATACCATACCATACATACCATACCATACCATACATACCATACCATACCATACCATACCATACCATACCATACCATACCATACATACCATACCATACCATAACCATACCATACCATACCATACCATACCATACCATACCATACCATACCATACCATACCATACCATACCTGAATACCATACCATACCATACCATACCATACCATACCATACCATACCATACCATACCTACCATACCATACCATACCATACCATACCATACCATACATACCATACCATACCATACCATACCATACCATACCATACCATACCATACCATACCATACCATACCATACCATACCATACCATACCATACCATACCATACCATACCATACCATACCATATAGACCTTCTGACCATCCCCTGACTTTCACCCCTGACCGTACCTAGGCTCTGACCGAGTCTGGACTGCTTGTCGAGTCTCCCAAGTTCTCCAAGTTTCTACATGGCATGGCCTGCCTGTACCCAAGTCAAGTGAAGAACACACCGCACTGGTACGTAACGTATGCTATCCCCCTTCAGTTCATTGGTGCAATATTTAAAATTTGGATTTCTCTACACCTTCCCAAGTTTCTACATGGCATGGCCTGCCTGTACCCAAGTCAAGTGAAGAACACACCACACTGGTACGTAATGCATACCATCCCCCTTAAGTTCATGGGTGCAATATTCAAAAGTTGGATTTATCTTCACCTTCTTAATTTCTACATGGCATGGCCTGTTTGTACCCAAGTCAAGTGAAGAACACACCACACTGGTACGCGACGAATGCTATCCCCCGTCAGTTCATGGGTGCAATATTTAAAATTTGGATTTCTCTACACCTTCCTAAGTTTTTATATGGCATGGCCTGCCTGTACCCAAGTCAAGTGATGAACACACCACACTGGCATGTAACGTATGCTATCCCCCTTCAGTTCATGGGTGCAATATTTAAAATTTGGATTTCTCTACACCTTCCCAAGTTTCTGCATACACGGCATGGCCTGATTGTACCCAAGTCAAGCGAAGAACACACCACACTTCTGCCTATATAGCTACCCCTCTAGGGTACAGGGCCTGTACTATAAAAATGCATGAATGTATGTCTGTATGTAATAGTCCAGGGGTAGGCCAAATAGGCTTAAGGGGCTTGCCCAACCGTTATAGGAAGGGCTAAAACGAAAGAACATTGATGAACTGAACCCGAAACAATCGTTTTACCGACGGGGGGCCCTGAGTGCTACAGTGTAAAAATGCATACCAATACCATGTCTGTTCACACTGCAGGTTCGTTCCCATGCACAATAGCTCTGGCCAGGGCTCGTTGGCGAAACAGATTTGCGCCTCGCTTTGCGGCAAGCCCCCAGATAAGGGGGAGTGCACTGGCTGCACATACATGAGACCTGCTCTGATAGAAGAGATGGCGGATGCCTCGGACCCCATGAAAGAGGTGGGGCTCCTTGTGAGTGACGCATATTTCATACTTAACTAACAGAGTAGCTGTCGAATTGTGTGAGAGATTGTCGTTTATATACTAGTTTGCTAGTGTTAGACCTTGCTGAGAGTAGTGATCGTTTGTTGTTATCAGCCCGTGTAGTATAGTGGAGTGTGCATGCTGCACATACATGAGACCTGCTTTGATAGAGGAGATGGCGGATGCCTCGGATCCCATGAAAGAGGTGGGGCTCCTTGTTTGTGTCGCATATTTCATAGTTAACTTACAGAGTAGCGGTCGAATTGTGTGAGAGATTGTCGTTTATATACTAGTTTGCTAGTGTTAGACCTTGCTGACAGTAGATATATTTGTAATCAGCCCTTTTAGATAATTGGGAGTTTGCTGGCTGCACGTACATTATACCTATTCTGATAGAAGAGATGGCTGATGCCTCGGACCCCCATGAAAGAGGTGAGAATCCTTGTGAGTGACCCGTACTTCATAGTTAATCTACAGAGTAGTGATCGAATTGTGCGAGAGATTGTCATTCATATACTAGTTTGCTAGTGTTAGACCTTGCTGATAATAGTGATATTTTGTGTTTACCAACCCATGTAGTAAGGGAGAGTGCGCTGGCTGCACATACATGATACCTGCTCTGATAGAAGAGACGGTGGATGCCTTAGACCCTATGAAAGAGGTAGTGATCCTTTTGAGTGACGTGTAATAGTTTATCTATGCAGCGCATCCCCACTTTGCAATTCCTTTGACATCACGCCCTACCAGTACATGCCCATTGAGCTGGTATCAGATGGGCAGCCCACCCAGGTCATGATCCCCCCCCCCCCCTCCCCCCCCCCCCCCCCCCCCCCCCCACCACCACCACCACCACCACCACCACCACACACACACACACACCATCCCCCCAAACCAAACCAAACCAAACCCAAACCCAAACCAAATCCCCACACACTGCCCCTGGCTATGCAGCGCATCTCCACTTGGCTATTCCCCTGACATCACGCCCTACCAGTACATGCCCATTAAGCCGGCATCAAACGGGCGGCCCACCCAGCTCATGAACCCCCCACCCCCCCATCCCCCCAAACTAAAACCAACTCCCCACCCACTGACCCTGTCTCAGTTGCGCATCCTCACTTGGCTGTTCCCCCCTGACATCACGTCCGACCAGTACATGACCATCTAGCTCGCAGCAGACGGACAGCCCACCCAGGTCATTACCCCCCACCCCACCCTCAACCCAACCCAACTCCCCACCCACTGCTCCTGTCTCTGCAGCGCGTCCCAACTTGGCTGTTCCCCCCAGACATCACACTCAACCAGTACATGTCCATCAAGCTCCCAGCAGACGGGCAGCCCACCCGGGTCATTACCCCCCCACCCTCACCCCACCCCACCCCACCCCACCCTCAACCCACCCCACCCCAACCTCCATCCAACCCAACTCCCCACCCACTGCTCTTGTCTCTGCAGCATGTCCCCACTTGGCTGTTCCCCCCAGACATCACGCCCTATCAGCTGATGAACATCAACCCCACAGCAGAGGAGCAGGCAGAAGCAGAGGCTATCCTTTCCGCTGCCCAGAACCACATCGCAACGTCAGCCCAGACGGGTAGCCAGACAGGTATGTAACTGTTTCAGACAGATAAATTACATAGGTTATTGCAGGGTTAGTGTCTATTTCAGGTAGTTCAATGACTGTTTCAGATAAACAGATGAAACCAATTTTTGAGACGGGGATTGTGACATGGAATGTCTGTCAAAGATGGGTAACGACTATTTTAGATGGGAACGATGATAAATGACTTATGACTGTTTCGGACTGCTAGTCAGTTATTATGTTAGTCACTGCCTCAGACAGAACAAGTTCTATGCAGCGTCGCCTGCGACGCTCAAAAATGGCGGAGAGTGATCGCGAGGGAGCGACAGGCGGCAACAGAAGGGAGTTTCTTACGAGACCGTTGGCTGACGTGACAGGCTTCAGCACGGTCAGACGGATGGATGGATGGTCGGTCGGTTGAACGGACAAATAGGTAAACATGGGGGCTCACGCCCCCTTGAAGAGGGGGCTCCGCCAAAAAATAACTGTTGTACATGCAGGTAAATTACTGTTGTAGACAGGTACAATGATAAATGACTGTTTTAGACAGGTGCAATGGTAACATGACTGTTTCGGACATGATAGCGTCTTATTCAGATAGGTAAATGACTGCTCCGGACGTGTTAGTGACTGCTTCAGACAGGTAAATAACTCCTTTATATACATATAAATGACTGTTTTAGACAGGTTAGTGTCTTTTTCAGCTTGGAAATGACTGTGGTAGACAGGTCAGTGACTGTTTGGGACAGGTGCAATGCTTAAATGAGTGTTTCAGACATGAAAGCGTCTAATTCAGAGAGGTAAATGACTGTTTTGGACATGTTAGTGACTGCTTCAGACAGGTAAATAACTGCTCCATGTACATATAAATTAATATTGTATACAGGTAAATGTCAGGTAGGTAAATGAATTGTTCAGACAGATATTTCAGGTAGGTAGATGAATGTTTCAGACAGATATATAACTGTTTCAGACGACGATTGCGACATGAAATGTTTGATTCAGATGGATAAGACCCTGGACTGTAACTTGGTTAGAAGCAGACAGCAAGGGATAAATTTTGATATCAATCTCAATTTCAGAAGTAGGGATGGGTTCATCTGGGACCCTTGTAGTTGGGATAGGTTCAGCTTTTGGGGGAGGGTAGGGTGTTGGAACCTAAAGTTTGCTCCAAACCTGCACTGGCCAGATTGGAAGCCCCGGCAAATGAAGGGGAGTGAGTGTAGGGCAGGGGTTGGGTTCTGAAAAGGTGCTGGCAAGTTCCGGTTCCAAAAGGAAGGAGGAGGGTGGTGAGGTTTGGGGCGCAATTGCTCTATGATTGGGTCTGCGAATTGACGGATGCTTCTGCCCAGGAAGGGACAAGGAGCTCAAGATCGTGAAGAAATGCAGCATGACGATTACGACATGACTTCTGCTCTGAAGCCTGGCAACCCCGGTGGTCAGCTACAGAGTCCAGACTCTGTCAACGGAATCTTTCCACATTTTCCGCTCTGCCCCCGATCTCCCCACGGCTTGCGCCTCGTTTATAGCTCGCATCCGTCAATTAGCAGACCCAATCATAGAGCTATTGCGCCCCAATCCTCACCCCCCCCCTCCTTCCTTTCGGAACCGGAACTTGCCAGCACCTTTTCAGAACCAACCCCTGCCCCACACTCACTCCCCTTCATTTGCCGGTGCTTCCAATCTGGCCAATGCAAGTTTGGTGGGAACTGCAGGTTCCAACACCTTAACCCCCCCCCTCAAAACTGTACCCATCCCAACTACAAGGGTCCCAGATGAACCCATCCCTACATCTGAATTTAGATTGATCTCGAAATTGCTCCCTTGCTGTCTGCACCTAACCAAGTTACAGTCAATGGGAAGCCTAATAGGCTGAAGGGATGGCCCTCATGAAAGTGGTTTACAAGTGTATATGCCATTATATGTGTATATATATGCTATCCATGTGTACTCCTAGTCACAATATCCAGTTTCATGGCACCATTGCAGTATGCACACATGGATAACATGTCTGCATCGTTCAATGGTGCCATGGAACAGGATGTTAAAAGTTTATGTATGTAGGTTACAATCCAGCAACGGCCTACTAGGCTAAAGGGACGGCCCTCATGAATGTGGTGTACAAGTGTGTATGCCATTGTAAGTGTATATGCCATCATCTTTGCTCTTCGCCACAATATCCTCTTTCATGGCACCATTGCACGATGCAGATATGGATAACATGTCTGCATCGTTCAACGGTGCCATGGAACAGGGCGTTAGTGGTTAATGTATGTGTAGGTTACAATCTAGCAGTGGCCTACTAGGCTAAGAGGACGGCCCACATGAATGTGGTTTACAAGTATACATGCCATTATAAGTGTCTATGCCATCATTTTGTACTTCTAGTCACAATATCCAGTTTCATGGCACCATTGCACGATGCAGACACGGATAACATGTCTGCATTGTTCAATGGTGCCATGGAACAGGATGTTAGATATTTATGTATGTGTAGGTTACAATCTAGCAGCGGCCTTCTAGACTAAAAGGACGGCCATCATGAATGTGGTGTACAAGTGTATATGCCATTATAATTGTATATGCCATCATTATTGCTCTTCGCCACAGTATCCTCTTTCATGGCACCATTGCACGATGCAGATATGGATAACATGTCTGCATCGTTCAACGGTGCCATGGAACAGGGCGTTAGTGGTTAATGTATGTGTATGTTACAATCTAGCAGTGGCTTACTAGGCTAAGAGGACGGCCCACATGAATGTGGTTTACAAGTATACATGCCATCATAAGTGTCTATGCCATCATTTTGTACTCCTAGTCACGATATCCTGTTTCATGGCACCATTGCACAATGCAGACATGGATAACACGTCTGCATTGTTCAATGGTGCCATGGAACAAGATGTTAAAAGTTTATTTATATGTATGTTGCAATCTAGCAGTGGCCTACTAGGCTAAGAGGACGGCCATCATGAATGTGGTGCACAAGTGTATATGCCATTATAAGTGTATATGCCATCATCTTTGCTCTTCGTCACAATATCCTCTTTCATGGCACCATTGCACGATGCAGATGTGGATAACACGTCTGCATCGTTCAACGGTGCCATGGAAAAGGGCGTTAGTGGTTAATGTATGTGTAGGTTTCAATCCGGCAGTGGCCTACTAGGCTAAGAGGACGGCCCTCATGAATGTGGTTTACAGGTATACATACCATTATAAGTGTCTGTGCCATCATTTTGTACTTCTAGTCACGATATCCTGTTTCATGGCACCCTTGCAGTATGCAGACATGGAATAGGGTGTTAGAGGTTCATGTATGGGTAGGTTACAATCCAGCAGTGGCCAACTAGGCGAAAGGGACGGCCCTCGGGAATGTGGTTTATAAGTGGATATGCTATCCATGTTTACTCCTAGTCACAATATCCTGTTTCATGGCATCATTGCACTATGAAGTCATGGATAACATGTCTGCATCTTTCAATGGTGCCATGGAACAGGATGTTAGAGGTTATGTATGTGCAAGTTATTAGCTCAGGCACAACCAAGCGACTTCACACGATGGAGGAGGAGATGCAATTGAACAACTTGGCCTTAGCAGAGCACTCCCCTTTAGGACATGTATGGATTTAAAAGGCCCAACAGCAATAAAAGATCATTCACATGATGGAGGAGGAGATGCGATTGAACAACTTGGCTCTGGCAGAGCACTCCCCTTGTGAACACTTGTGACCATCAAAACGAGAATACTCTAATCCAAAACACGCAAACATGTTCCACATTCACTCAGGCACACCCAAGCGACTTCACATGATGGAGGAGGAGATGCAATTGAACAACTTGGCCTTAGCAGAGCACTCTCTTTGGACGATTGTGACCTCTAGCAAGAAAGAGAATGGCTACATTGGATGTGATAGTGAGTGTTGGTGTTTGTTCAATTGTTTTCTTCTTCTTTCTATTGTATGAGGGGGAATCCAACCCAACTAAATCAATGTCTCTATGGACGATTGTGACCTCTAGCAAGTAAGAGAATGGCTACATTAAATGTGATAGTGAGTGTTGTTTTGAGTGTTTTTGTCCTGACACTCCAAACGAACGTTGTGGGAGCGAGAGTGAGAGCAGGATATGCACAGCCAAGCTGTGTCAGAACTTACCAATAGTTGTGCACATGTTCTCCGATATGGAGCTTGACAAAGGTCTGCCTCTTTGGAGTGGCTGCTGTCGCTTTGGCAGCGTGATGCATGGTGAGTAGGAGCCCTCCAATGTGCCGTGTGTCACCCTCAATACTGGGTTCCATTTCATACCCCCATTCAGAATCTTTGTCATATGTCATGCTGCTACCCAAGCTACTCTGAAAATTAAAAGTACCACTAAAATTCACCACTTCGAAGGTCCACAGCCATCCAAAAGGGCAGCGTCATTTATCCTCACTGCTACCTAAAACTATTCTGAAAACTACATCTACCACTATAATGCACTGCTTTGTAGGTCTACAGCGCCGTAAATCAGCACCGCCCTCCATCCTCACTCCTAGCCAAGCTACTCTGAAAACTACAACTACCACTATAATTCACAGCTTAGCAGGTTCATAAACATCTTAAACCCCATCACCGCCCTGCATCCTCACTCCTAACCAAGCAACTCTAAAAACTTTATGTACAATTAAACCTCAACACCTTGGAAGGCCTACATTCCTTAAAAAAGAGCACCGCCCTCCAACCACCAAGCAGCCTCGTAACAATTACAATTTATCGCTGTGCAGGTCTACAGTGCTCCAAAAAAGAGCTGCGCCCTCCATTCTCAATCCTACACAAGCTACTATGAAACTATAAGTGAAATTAAACCTTAACACCTTTGCAAGTCCACAACCCTAAAAAATAATACCCTCCAACCTCTAAACAGCCTTCTTACAACTGCAAATTTTCAATTTGCAGGTCTACAACGTTGAACAAGAGCAGCGCCATTCACCCTTACTCCTAATTCAGCTACTCAAAAACCACAAGGAAAATTAAAGCTCAACACCTTGGAAGGCCTACATCCCTTCAAAAAAGAGCACCGCCCTCCGACCTCCCAACAACCGCGTTACATTTATAGTTTGTCGCTTTGCAGGTCTACAACGCTCCACAAAAGAGCAGCGCCCTGCATCCTCACTCCTACCCAAGGAACTCTGAAAACCACAAGTTCAATTCAACCTCAACTCCTAAAGTCTACATCCCTAAAACGAAAAGCACCGCCCTCCAACCTCCAAACAGCCTCGTAACAATTACAATTCGTCCCGTTGCAGGTCTACAACGCTCAAAAAAAGAGCAGCGCCATTCACCCTCACTCCTACACAAGCTTCTCTACCGCCTTCGTCTGAGGGGGGACAAAGCCCATGTGCTGAACAAAATCCAGATCACGAATGCTGAGGCTCTACTGCCCTTGCCACTTCTGACACCAACAGCCGCTCTAGCTAGGTAAGAATTCGCCTTCTGCCATCATACCCAGTCAACAAGGAGCGTAGTGTTGTCAGTGAACTAAGCAAAACCTTAAGGCAGACCTGCAATGATTCCAATTCACTTTTCACCAACGCCAATTTAGAACGACGCACAAAGATGTGTACCCTCGCCAAGAAATCATGGACAAACCGCACTCCTGACAAACCAGTACTTTTATGCCCTTGCCATTTCTCACACCAGCAGCCGCCCTAGCTAGGAAAACATTTGCCTGCTGCTAGCTTACCTCAACAAATTGCGTTCATGAAAAGTTGGTGTTTTTACCACCTTCACTATACGAGCCACCTCTGACACCCACAGCCGCCCTAGCTAGGTAAGTCTTCGACTGCTGGTTTCTGTCCCCAACTAATCTATCCCGCACCACAAGGCCTCCCCTATTATCCATCCAGCAGCCCATATGCACCCACCCACCTGTATTCACTCACCACCACGTATCCACTCACCACCACTTATCCACCCAGCAACCCATATGCACCCACCCACCCTTATTCACTAGACACCACTTATCCACCCAGCAGCCCATATCCACTCACCTCCCTTATCCACTCACTACTACTTATCCAATCACCACCACTAATCCACTCACCCACCCGTATTCACTCACCCACCCGTATCTACTCACCACCACTTTGGCACTCACCACCACTCATCTTCTCACCATCCTTATCCACCCACCACCACGTATCCACTCACCACCCTTATCCACTCGCTCACCCTTATCCACTCCCACCTACTTTCCCCCCACTGCAGCATCAGGAGAGATCCCCAAGGAAGCTGTCCAGCACCTGCCGCAACCGCCACCCGTGACACCGACGTGGTCTGGGACGTGGAGCAGGGCTTGGCGTGGCCAGGCCCAAGCCTCTCGACGGCTGACCCACAGTCTGCGTTTGATCAGCAGCACACCTGCACAGAGACCTCTGTCTACGCTGACCTTCCTGTGTATTCTGACCAATCTGATCGTGTACAACAGTCTGATGTACAACAGTCTGGTCACCCAGAGCATGCTGTGTGCGCTGAGAGGTATGTCTGCTCAAGCAGTGGCACTCACCCAGGTGAAAACAGCAGCCGCACTATCGGCTGCTCAGCAGCTCATAACAGCAGCAACAGCAGTAGCAACAGCAGCAGCAGCAACAGTATGGGCTGCGCACGCGTGGATATTGGTCTAATGTGAGTGCCTTTCCTCCATGCTTCATGTTCTATGCACCATGCAGCATGTCCTATGCCTTTCCTGCCACGGTTCGGAAGGTCCATTTAGCCTTTTTGGCCTACCCCATGACTGTAACATGCACACTTGCCACATCCATAATTCTTCATGTTCTGTGCTCCATGCCTCATGCACCGTACACCTTGTCTTGTGTTATATTCTCCAGCCTCATCATGCAGGGGTGTCCCTGAGCAAGGAGGGCAGAGCTTCAGCATTGCTCCATGTTGTTCTACGCACCATTCTTCATGTGCTATGCTCCATGCCTCATGCACCGTACACCTTGTCCCATGTTCTTTTCTCCATCCTCCTCATGCAAGGGTGTCCCTGAGCAAGGAGGGTGGAGCTTCAGCATTGCTCCATGTTGTTCTATGCATCATTCTTCATATTCTATGCTCCATGCCTCATGCACTGTACAGCTTGTCCCATGTTCTTTTCTCCATCCTCCTCATGCAAGGGTGTCCCTGAGCAAGGAGGGTGGAGCTTTAGCATGGCTTCATGTCGTTCTATGCACCATTCTTCATGTCCTATGCTCCATGCCTCATGCACCGCACACCTTGTCTCATGTTCTTTTCTCCATTCTCCTCATGGAGGGGTGTTGCTGAGCAAGGAGGGCAAATCTTCAGGATGGCTTCATGTTGTTCTATGCACCATGCACAGCAAACCTTGTCTCATGTTATATTATCCATCCTCCTCTTGCAGGGGTGTCGTCGAGGGCAATGCTTCGGCATGGCTTTGTATTGTTCTATGCACTATTCTTCATGTTCTATGTCTGATGCACCGTACACCTAGTCTCATGTTCTATTCTACATCCTCATCATGCAGGGGTGTCCCTGAGCAGGGAGAGCAGACCTTCTGCATGGCTTCATGTTATATGCACCAATCTTAATATTCTATGCTCCATGCCTCATGCACCCTGCACCTCGTCTCATGTTCTATTCTCCATCCTCCTCATGGAGGGGTGTTGCTGAGCAAGGAGGGCAGATCTTCAGGATGGCTTCATGTTGTTCTATGCACCATGCACAGTAAACCTTGTCTCATGTTATATTATCCATCCTCCTCTTGCAGGGGTGTCGCTGAGCAGGAGGGTCAAAGCTTCGGGATGGCTTCCCCAGGGCAGGTAGAAGGAGTTTGGCGGGGTGGCAGGGGGACAGATCAAGCTAACCCAAACAGCAGCATGGGCAGCCCAGGGGTAGACGTCTCTGCATGCAGGAGTGGAGGTGGCAGTGATCAGGCATGGCAGAGTGGTACTCTAACCAGCGTCGTGGTTGCCCAGGCTGCTGCTTCCACTAGTCCACATCTCGACCACGACCAAGCTATTGTAATTCCAACTGTGGTAACGCATACAATGCTGCGTGGATTTTCAAGGGTGTATGGAGGAAGGTATGTTGGTACCACTTTATGCTGGTTGTTTTTTCTTGTAGCCTATTTTGGATGCCTCTTGAACTGTACACCCATGATGGTGGGAAGGGGGGTTCAGGACAGCCACAGCCTCATAATATCATTCTCATCACCACCACTACCACTACCAACAACAAAATTGCTTACAAACTAAGGAAACACATGCATGGCATCACATATTCTGACTTATCCCTCCCATCCATCCATCCATCCATCCATCCATCCATCCATCCATCCATCCATCCATCCATCCATCCATCCATCCATCCATCCACCCAAACCTCCACCCAAACCTCCCATCCATCCATCCACCCAAACCTCCCATCCATCCATCCATCCACCCAAACCTCCCATCCATCCATTCACCCACCCATCCCCTTCCCATCCATGCCCTTACCTCACAGCAGATGGGGCAGGCTCAAGCGGCAGTGGTCCGACACAAGACCAGGCTGCTGGGGCCAGCGGCGACAGAAAGCTCAAGCTGGTGGTGGTGGTGGTGGTAGTGGTAATGACCTGAAACAGCCACAGCTCCCCTCCAGCATGGCCCTGGTGCGCAGCAGGGTTGAACCCAAGACGTTCTTTGCTTCAGAGAGGACGTTCCTGGCTTGGATCAACATTGCGGTCCTGGTGAGTGTGACTGCGGTGGTATGCTGGTGCTAGTGGTGGGGTTGTCCATGAGGTGGACTAGGGTGAGGATGGGGTGCTATGGTGGTACTAGTGTTGGGGGTGGGACTGGTGGTGGGATGAGGTGGGGTGGGGTGAGGGTGGTGGGAGTGTAGGGCCAGGTTACGTCCTGAGGCAGCCACAGCTCCCCTCCAGCATGGCCCTGGTGTGCAGCAGGGTTGAACCCAAGACGTTCTTTGCTCTGAGAGAACATTCCTGGCCTGGATCAACATTGCGGTCCTGGTGAGTGTGACCGCCCGGTGGTATGCTGGTGCTAGTGGTGGGGGTGTCCATGAGGTGGAGTGGGGTGGGGTGAGGATGGGGTGTTATTCTGGTACTAGTGTAGGGGGGTAGTCAGGGTAGTTCAGGACGCTGCGTCGTGTGTCGCAGACGCAACGTATGGGGGTCCGTTGCGTCCTGAGACGCAACATGGGGAGGGATCCGTTGCGTCGCTATGAGTCGGTTGAGGGTCGGTTGCTTCTCAGGACGCAGGCTGTAAAATTGGTTGCGTCTCGGGACGCAGAGGTGGGGGTCCTCCTGAACAACCCTGGTGGTTGTGGTGTTTGGATGAGGTGGGACGGGATAAGGGTGGTGGTAGTGTTGGGTCAGGCTACGTCCTCAGGCAGCCACTGCTCCCCTCCAGCATGGCCCAGGTGCGCAGCAGGGTTGAACCCAAGACGTTTTTTGCTTCGGAGAGGACGGCCTGGATCAACATTGCAGTCCTGGTGAGTATGGCCGAGAGGTGGTATGCTGGTGCTTTTGGTGGGGGTGTCCGGGAGGTGGGACAATATGCTCTCCACCCCTTCCTGCAGATGATGTTCACCTCCCTTAGCCTGGTGTAGAACATCTCGGCCACGGGTCTGGGTCAAGCACCGAGTACTGCCATGTGCAAAGATTGATGCAGAACACAAAACATTATCCACCATTACCTGCAGGTCATGTTCACGTCCCTCAGTCTCATGTCCAACCTCTCCATCACGGGAGTAATGACGGGTACTGGTTCAACCACTGAGCACTGTCCCGGTGGCATGTGCAAAGCAAGTGCGGTGAGTGTGGTAGTGTGGTCATATAGGAGAGGGGTGTGTGTCGTGGTGGTGGTGGTGGTGTGTGTTGGGGAGAGAGGGGGAGAGAGAGAGAGAGAGAGAGAGAGAGAGAGAGAGA
The DNA here is from genome assembly GCA_013435795.1 of Chlamydomonas sp. ICE-L. NCBI lineage: Eukaryota > Viridiplantae > Chlorophyta > Chlorophyceae > Chlamydomonadales > Chlamydomonadaceae > Chlamydomonas > Chlamydomonas sp. ICE-L. The sequence goes on from JACBWV010000506.1 coordinate 4,212,790, forward strand.
GAGAGAGAGAGAGAGAGAGGGAGAGTCTCTCATCCTAAAGTCTAACATCTCGATCACGGGGAATAATGAAGGGTACTGGGTCAAGCATTGAGTAGTTGAATACTGCCCCGGTAGCATGTGCAAAGCAAGTGTGGTAGTGTGGACATAAAGGAGAGGGGTGAATGTGGTGTGGTGTATGTGCGTGTGTGTGGAGGGGGTGGGAGAGAGAGAAAGAGAAAGAGAAGAATGATCCGTTGCACTACAGGAGTCTACAGTGTCTAAGGGCAGCCTATCAATGATTACCCTTTCATGTACCCCCTACAGCCCCCAACCATCCCCACCCACCCATCACACACACACACACATCAACTGGTGCCTTGTTCCCCTCCACCCCTACCCCTCTTTTCTCAGCGTGCTGTCCTACACTCCCACCCACCTGTCCACCACACTCCCACTTGTCCAAGTCCTTGAATTGCCTAATTCGCCTAGTATGCTTCCCGGGTTCTGTGGGTATCGCACGTGAGAAATTGGAAATGGAAACAGTACGCAGACCAGAGTTGACTGAAAAAACACGTAAAAACCCAACCCAATCCAATCCAATCCAATCCAATCCAATCCAATCCAATCCAATCCAATCCAATCCAATCCAATCCAGTCCAATCCAATCCCGCCACATATATCAACAGGTTGTTGGTATGAGCATACACCCACCCCAATCCACGCACCCACATTAACATGTTGTTTGTATGATCGTACCCACACCCCAATCCACGCACCCACATTAACATGTTGTTGGTATGATCGTACCCCCACCCCAATCCACGCACCCACATTAATATGTTGTTGGTATGATCGTCCACCCACTCCAATGCACGCACCCACATCAACAGGTTGCTGGCATGGTTATGGCTCCTGTGGCAATGGCACTTATGCTGTATGCTCTGTACATGTAAGTGTTTCTTATTGTTTTTTCAGTTTTTTTTACCGCCGAAAACCGTGAGCAGCTACATGGCTGGCTGAAGCTCTGGAACCAACTTCAAGTTCAAGTTTCCTATTGTTTTTTTAGTGAAGAGATTTTTATCCAAACGGATGGATCTCCTTGTGATAGCCTTATCTGTACATGTAAATGTTCCTTATTGTTTTTGGAATGAAGGCATATGTGTCCAAATGACTGGGGCTCCTTGTGATAGCCCTATCTGCACATGTAAGTTTTTTTTTAATGAAATGATCTTCGCCCCAGAGGATTGGTTTCCTTGTGATAGCCTTATATGTCCATGTAAGTGTTTCTTCTTGATTTTGGAACGAAATGATTTTTATCCAAACGAATGGGTCTCCTTGTGATGACTTTATCTTTACATGTAAGTGTTTATTGTTTTTTGTAATGAAGGGATTCATGTCCAAATGAATGGGTCTCCTTGTGATGGCCTTATCTGTAAATGTAAGTGTTTATTGTGGTTTTTAGGAATGGTGGTGGTAGGTATTTTACTGCCGTATTTGTTTTGGTGGTGGTGGTGGTGGTGGTAGGTTTTTTACTGCCGTATATGTTTTGGTGGTGGTGGTGGTTGTGGTGGTGGTAGGTAAACTAATATATGGTGATGGTGATAGTTTCCCCAAAATAAATCATTGATGCCTGCACAGGTGGGGCCGAGGAAACGAAGCAAGTAAAGTACCCCCTATGTGTATTGTTCGTCCTCTGTTTCCCTCCGTGCTGTCGCGCGGTAGTCCTAGCTGAGGCGCAGAGGGTCTGTGAAAACAAACAAACCCAACATGGTAGCCATTCTCCAGTGTGTCCACATTCATGCAAACGGGAGGGTTCCCTCTATCTCACGTCCTGTTGCAGCAAATGATCAATTTTCAATTTTCCTGCTCAGGTACAAGAAGCGCAGTTATCAGATTCTCAGGCGTGACACCGCTCGATACGATGACCAGCGGGGTCCAGTTATGGTGGTGGTCATGCTTCTATCAGTCCTCATCATTGCGTATGTTCTGCAGGTGGGTTCTTAACACTGCGTTTGTACTATTGCACTGCAGGCTGGGTTCATACAACTGCATCTGCGCTACTGTACTGCACGGGGGTTAACATCACTGTACATGTACTTGTGTTCTGAAGGGGGTTCACATCACTGCATATGTGAAATGTCAAATGAGCTATTCAAGAGCAAATAATTGCATGTGTACTACTGTACGGCAAGGGATTTCACATCACTGCGCATGTGCTTATGTACTGCAGGTTGGGTGCACACCATTGCATATGTACCACTGTACTGCAAGGGGGTTCATATCACTGCGCATGTGCTTTTGTACTGCAGGTTGGGTGCACACCATTGCATATGTACCACTGTACTGCAAGGGGGTTCACATCACTGCGCATGTGCTTTTGTACTGCAGGTTGGGTTCACACCATTGCATGTGTACCACTGTACTGCAAGGGAGTACACATCACTGCGCATGTGCTTTTGTACTGCAGGTTGGGTTTACACCATTGCATGTGTACCACTGTACTGCAAGGGAGTACACATCACTGCGCATCTGCTTTTGTACTGCAGGTTGGGTTTACACCATAGTATGTGTACCACTGTACTGCAAGGGGGTACACATCACTGCGCATGTGCTTTTGTACTGCAGGTTGGGTTTACACCATAGTATGTGTACCACTGTACTGCAAGGGGGTACACATCACTGGGCATATGCTTTTGTACTGCAGGTTGGGTGCACACCGTTACATATGTATTACTGTACTGCAGAGGGGGTCACATAATTGTATATGTAGGGAGCGGCATATCATATCGTGTTGACCTAAGCGAGAATGATATCATATGATATCATACAAATTGCATCATATGATATTGTACATAAATGGTAACTTTTGCCTAGTGAGACTGCCGGCATCATATGATATCATATTGCCATTCCCTATGCATATGTGCTCTTGAAGTGAAGTAAGGTTTTTTACATTGATTATGTGCTGGCATTATTTTTAGTGGTGGTGGTTGGATTGGGGTGGTCGACACCACCACACCACCACCATCCCAACCATCACCACTAGGTTATAGAATATCTGATAAAGAGTGAGGGGATAGGAATCGATCCATCGATACATCCATCCATCCATCCTCTATTCCATTTATCCACCCACCCTCCCACCCATCTATCCTTTTGCACCCGCGCCCACCTATCCACCCATATATCCTGCCATACCCACATCAGCATCCACACCCACCGTTCCAAGGCAGGTGAACGCCTTAGACCACATGTGGTAGTAGCCGCCCATCCATCCATCCATCCATCCATCCATCCATCCATCCATCCATCCATCCATCCATCCATCCATCCATCCATCCATCCATCCATCCATCCATCCATCCATCCATCCATCCATCCATCCATCTATTCATACATCCATGCATGCATGAATCCATCCATCCATGCATCCATCGAACCATCCATCCATCCATTTATTAAATTTATCCGCATACCCTCCCCCCATCTATCCTGCCACACCCTCACCCCCTACCTCACCCACACCCACCGTCCCAACGCAGGTGAACGCCTCAGCCCACACGTGGTAGCTTTACCGTTCTACCAGCTTCAGATAGTATGTGTGAATGTTATAGTAAAGGGATAGCCAGATATGCAGAAGAAGGCTTGTGCACCCGAAGCATATCAAAATATCCTTGCGATAGTATGTGTGAATGTTAGGAATGTTAACAGTCAAGTGGTAGCCAAACGGGCGAAGCGGTTGCCCAATCGATTACACATGCCCCACTGAGCATGGCCAGATATCCAGACGAGGGCTTGCCCACCTGAAAAGTTTGAGCGAATCTTTTGAGGAGGGAATAGAACTTTGATGGCCGGACAGTGACGAAGAAGATGAAGAAGAAGAACAGTAGAAGATGATGATAATGATGATGGAGGAGAAATAAGAGATGAAAAACAAGACGAATAAATATGCCGAAGCAGTTTGTATTGGCCCCTGGAGTCCCTGTCTAGATGCTGGTGTGTTAACATGGTCAACATAGTCAACGTCGGAAAGTGTCTATTTCAGGGGGAGACACACAGGCTACATCAGCCCATCCATATGCCACCACCCATTCCCATGGTGGTAAATTTCAGGGGGGGACAAACAGGCTACATGAGCCCACCCACATACCACCACCCATCTACATGGTGGTCTATATAGGTTCCAGGCTCACACACACAGCCTTCAGCCCTCCATGAACCAAGACAACAATCTGGCAGTCTGGGGGTACTATCTAAATATTTGGAGAAGCTGGGATACCCCATACAATTGTCTGGTTGCATTTCATGTTGTAGCCTCTAACTATAGTTGGCCAATGATGTCCCAGCCCCCGTACAATTGTCTGGTTGAGTTTGATGTGGTAGCCTCTTACTGTAGTTGTCCAACTGATGTCCCAGCCCCCGTACAATTGTCAGGTTGAGTTTGATGTGTTAGCTTCTTACTGTAGTCGTCCAACTGATGTCCCAGCCCTCGTACAATTGTCTGGTTGCATTTCAAGTGGTAGCCTCTTACTGTATTCGTCGTGTAACTTGAAATGTGCAGATCGTTTCTATGTACAGTTTTATGCTATATTCATAGCAGTAGTGTACTGTTCTGTGCAGTACAGTAGCCGAGGATAACTTGAACTTGTAACTTGAAATGTGCAGATTGTTTCTATGTTCAGTTTTTATGCTATATCCAGTACAGTACTGTACCGTTTTGTACTGTACAGTACAGTACAGTAGCTGAGGATCAGTGTTGAAATTGTGATGCAGCAGCAGGGTGTGCAGACTGCAGCTGAAAAGACGTTACTGTATGGACATTGAGATCCTGAAATGTTCAGGTTAGTTATATTCGCAGTTTGTGCTATATGCAGTGATGTACTGTACTGTACTGTACTGTACTGTACTGTACTGTACTGTACTTAACAGTACAGTTGCTGAGGATCAGTGTTGAAATTGTGGTGCAGCAGCAGGGTGTGCAGCCTGCAGCTGAAAAGACATTACTGTATGGACATTGGGATCCTGAGTGGGGCAGGTTAGTTGTATTCACAGGCTTTGTGCTGCATGCAGTGATGTACTGTACTGTACTGTACTTAACTGTACTGTACTGTATAGCTGATGATGATCAGTGTTGTAGTAATGATGCAGCAGCATGGTGTGCAGCCTGCAGCTTAAAAGACATTACTGTATGGACATTGGAATCCTGAACTGCACATGCTAGTTATATTCACAGTTTTTGTGCTGTATGCAGTACAGTACTGTACATTGCTGTACTGTCCTGTACTATCCTGTACAGCTGATGATCAGTGTTGTAGTAATGATGCAGAAGCAGGGTGTGCAGACTGCAGCTGAAAATGCAGAGCTGTTCGGACATAGAGATCCTGAAATGCGCAGGTTAGTTACATTCACAGTTTTATGCTATATTCAGTGCTGTACATTGCTGTACTGTATTGTACTGTACTGTACAGCTGATAATCAGTCTTGAACTACAGGGCCACAGCATATTACTGCCACCAATCAGTGCCTCTGATATGTGTGTATGTGTGGAAGTATGTTACAGTCCAGGGGTATGAGTTGTATCCACAGGTTTATACTATTTCAGTGCTGTTAATTGCTATACTGTACTGTACTGTACTGTACTGTACTGTTCAGCTGTTGATCAGTGTTGAAGTATAGGGCCAAAGCATATTACTGCTGTCAATCAGTACCTTGGATATTTGTGTTTCTGATCCCAGCTTCTGCATGCGTTGGGTATTTTTCTGTCGTTTTCCAAGCGTAAAGTAGCACAGAGCACGAACTGTAGGTAGCCAAATCGTATCTTGTACTGTATTGTAATGTGGTTGTAATGTAGCTGTGCTGTGCTGTGCTGTGCTATTCTGTCCTGATGATTGTAATGGGTAGTTCACTGCTAGACAGTCACCACAGTAGCATAGTTTTCGGCATGTAGCAGAATAAGGAGCCTAGGATGGGTGAGGTCTATGCGGATACCTCTATTTCTTGGTTTTTGAAGGGTAGTTAGTAGGATTGTATTTCTTAGCATGAATTCAGCAGCTCAGGTAGCTAGAAGAGATAGTGCTCAACATCTGACATTTTTTTAAATTGTAACAAATCTGTATTCTTATTCATTTCCTTCTTCACTTATTGGCTTGCTACTGGCGTGCTCATTTCCCCCTTCTCGGCTTTGTTGCTTAGCATGTCGTCCCGTCGTAGAAGCGAAGGCGGGTGCCGCTCGAGGCCGGAGCTAGTACAGGTGGTAGGAGTTGCTGCCGCCAGGTAAAGAGCCAGACTGATGAGAGGGCCCCTTTTATCGTATCTTTACCTTCATCATGAGAGGTCGTACACACGGGTGCGTTATGGCCCGCGTTTCGATGCTTTTACATTGAACTCCAAGCAATCGTTTTACTGACGGGGGACCTGATTTCGTGCTGCAATGACAACTTAATAATACAATTTAATTAAATCGGCATCCCACATACGGCAGGTCAAATTTAAACACGTCAACTCAAGGCTAATTGTACTGTATTGTATTGTATTTGGGTACTACAATTGTATGTGGGGTACTGTAATTGTATTGTATGTGGGGTAGTATAATTGTATTATATGCATTGTTGCTAATTGCAGGTGTGGACACTTCTCATCTTTCGGCCTGCATTTCGCCCCTTTTTTGGAACGCGGACTCCTTTAAGCCCTGTAGACCAAGAAAGTGTGTGTCAACTCACACTTTACCCGACTATACCACTCGCACCCGCTCGCACCTCCCGCTCGCACTCCCGCGCACTCTCCAGTACTTGCCGTCCAGCTGCCCCGACGCTTCTTCTGTGCCCAGCTGTCGCTGTCAGTTCGTACCCCACTCCCGCCCCACTCTGGCCTAGGTTGCGTCGATTTGGGTTTGACGCAATCAATCCAATCATCGCAGTACATAAAAGCACTTATGATAGCAGAGGAATTGGTGAAATAAGCTCGCGGACAGATCTTGGGGTCGCATTCATTCATTATCATTCCAGGACCACGCCACAACAGATCAACCCCTCTCTTTCATATTTCCTCAACCCACCCGTCGCAATCTTATCATAACAGCCCTTGCTTTCTATTCCAATCCTTTCCCTCCTGCTCTCTTCAATTTCTTCCTAGAATCGCGTCTCTCTTTTGTCTGTGTCACTGCAACCTTTGTCCTTCCTTCATTATTTATATCGAAATCTCGGTTCCTTCGACCAAGTCTCCTTGAGTCGTTTATATCTCTCTAATCTCTAGGCCGACTCTGCTAGCAATTAACCAGCCCATTGCAAGCAGGAGTAAACGCCCCTGCTTTGACTGCGAGTCCCAATGGAGCCTTTCTACACAGCTCTGTTTGGCGCGCTTGCGTCAGTCACGCTCGTCATTCTGCTCTCGCAACGCTCGGATGGATCCATCGTGCCGAAGACCGGCGAAAAAGTGTCAGCCTTCGTCGCACTCCGGAACAACTACGTGCTTGTATACGCCATGATGATGGGTGGGTTCAAATTTTCAAGCGAGCATGCTGCCACCTTATGTTTTATTTTGAGCGCAGATATTAGTTTGGTTTGGTTTGCTTACATGGTCTATGAGTCTTCAGGCTTCTCACCGTCAGCGGGCAGAGTAAAGATGAGTAATATGAACATTACTACACCACTCTCCTGGATACACAATGCAATCACATAGGTTAAGATAATTTAAAGACGTGTCCAGCTCCACACGAGGGGTGGTATTGAGCATGCACACTAGAGTATAGGGTAACCGCACATGCATATTGTTAATGTGCCCTACTGGACTTCAACAAACTGTGCCCAGAGCTTGCCAAGGTCAAGGGGGACTTGTTTTTATTTATTTGGGGGAGATATTGACCATGCACATTTCAGTCTAGGGTTGCCCCACGTGCATACTGTTGAGGTGCCTTACTTGACTTTGACAAACTGTTCCCAAAGCTCGAGAAGGTCAAGGGTAATGGCACATGCCAGACCTTAATATGCATTCTATGAATTCTTATGGCTTCTTAGCCTATTCATCCGTCCATCCAACCATCCATCCGTCATCCATCCATTCATCATCCCATCATCCATCCATCCATCCATCCAACCATCCATCCGTCATCCATCCATCATCCATCCATTCATCCTCCCATCACCCATCCATCCATCCAACCATCCATCCGTCATCCATCCATCATCCATCCATTCATCCTCCCATCATCCATCCATTCATCCTCCCATCACCCATCCATCCAACCATCCATCCGTCATCCATCCACCATCCATCCATTCATCCTCCCATCATCCATCCATCCATCTATCCAACCATCCGTCATCCATCTATCATCCATCCATCCATTCGTCCTTCCATCCATCCATCCATCCATCCATCCATCCATCTATCCATCCATGCATCATTCCTTTATTTTCCTAATTGCACCTAGAGACTGGCTGCAAAGCCCCTACATCTATGCCCTATATGAATACTTTGGCTTCTCAGTCCATTCAGCCATCCATTTATCTAGCCGTCTATCCGTCTATCCATCCATTCATCCTCCCATCAACCATTCCATCCATCCATCCATCCATCCATCCATCCACCCACCCATCCATCCATCCATCCATCCACCCATCCATCCATTCACCCACCCATCCGTCCATCCATCCATCTATCCATCCATGCATCATCCATTTATTTTCCTTATTGCAGCTAGAGACTGGCTGCAAAGCCCCTTCATCTATGCCCTATATGAATACTTTGGCTTCTCATTCCATCCATTAATCAATTCATCTATCCGTCTATCCGTCTATCCATCCATCCATGCATCATCCATTCATTTCCCTTTGTGCACCTGGGGACTGGCTGCAAGGGCCCTATGTGTATGCCCTATATGAATACTATGGCTTCTCAGTCCATCCAGCCATTCATTCATCTATCCGTCTATCTGTCCATCCATCCATCCATCCATCCATCCATCCATCCATTTATCCATGCATCAATTTTTTTTATCTACGTGCAGCTGAAGACCGGCTGCAAGGCCCCTACAAGTATGCCCTATATGAAAACTATGGCTTGTCAGTCCATCCATCTATCCATCCATTCATCCGTGCATCAATTGTTTTCTCTTCGTGCAGCTGGAGACTGGCTGCAAGGGCCCTACGTGTATGCCCTATATGAATACTACGGCTATTCGCAAAAGGACATTGGACGGCTCTTCATAGCTGGCTTTGGATCTTCCATGATCTTTGGCACCGTTGTGGGAGCCCTAGCTGATAAACAGTAAGTATGCAGGGAAAACCCTAGCTGGCTTAGGGTCCTCCATGCTCTCTGGCACTGCAGCGGGAGCCATAGCTGGCTTGGGGTCCTCCATGTTCTCAGGCACTGCAGGGGGAGCCATAGCTGGCTTGGGGTCCTCCATACTCTCAGGCACTGTAGAGGGAGCCATAGCTGGCTTGGGGTCCTCCATTCTCTCTGGCACACAGCAGCAGGAGCTGTAGCTGAGAAACATAATGTTTCAATTCTCAGCCATAGCTGGCCTTATGACGTGTCTGCAACATCACCTCTTCCGTACCCTACCATGACCGTCATGGACTCCAGCACCAACACCACCATTGATATCATTGCCAACATCAACAAGTAACTACCCTGCTCCCTCATCATCATCATCATTATCATCATTAAAACTACCAAGACCACTCCACTCCACTACCACCACCACCACCACACCACTACAATTGCCACCACCCTTGCAGTGGGTGCTAGACGGCCACATTCTTGTATGGCATCACATTCTCCCTCATCATTACCATCATCATCATCATCATCATCATCATCATCATCATCATCATCATCACCATCATCATCATCATCATCATCATCATCATCATCATTATCATCACTAAAACTACCAAGACCGCTCCACTACCACCACCACCACCACCACCACACCACTACAATTGCCACCACCCTTGCAGTGGGTGCTAGAAGGCCACATTCTTGTACGTCATCACATACTCCCTCATCATTACCATCATCATCATCATCATCATCATCATCATCATCATCATCATCATCATCATCATCATCATCATCATCATCACTATCATTGTCAGTATCACCACCATCATAACCACCAACACCAACACGTCCACCACCCTTGCAACGGGACCAAGAAGGTCAGACTCTTGTACGTCATTACCTACTCCCTCATCATTATTATCATCATCATCATCATCATCATCATCATCATCATCATCATCATCATCATCATCATCATCATCATCATCATCATCATTACCATCATCATCATCATCATCATCATCATCATCATCATCATCATCATCATCATCATCATCACGATCATCATCATCATCATCATCATTATTATCATCATCATCATCATCATCATCACTATCATTGTCAGTATCACCACCGTCACCACCACCATCATAACCACCAACACCAACACGTCCACCACCCTTGCAGTGGGCCCAAGAAGGAAACATTCTTGTACGTCATCACCTACTCCCTCATCATTACCATCATCATCATCATCACCATCATTATCATCATCATTATCATTATCATCATTATCACCACCATTACCACCACCATCAAAACCACTCACACCAACATAACTGCCCCCATCCTTGCAGTGGGCGCAAGAAGGCTGCACTCTTGTACGTCATCACCTACTCTCTCAGCTGCGCAACCAAGCACTCCTCCAACTACAACATGTTGCTAGTGGGGCGGCTGCTGGGTGGTATTGCAACCTCCCTACTCTTCTCTGCTTTCGAGTCGTGGATTGTTGCTGAGCACTTTGCCAAGGGGTTTGACGGGAAGTGGCTTGGGGACACCTTTTCCAAGGTAATGATGGTTAAGTGACAAGGGGAGACAGTGTCCAATGTAGCAGTGAGGCATGACTGGGTGTGATTGGTATCGCAGCCTCATCACTCTCCTCTGCTTTGGAGTCGTGGCTTGGGGACACCTTTTCCATGGTAACGATAGTGGAGTGACTAGGGGATACATGGTGGTGGGGATAGGGGGTGGGGGTGTCCAATGTAACAATGAGACATGGCTGGGTGTGATTGGAATCACAGCCTCATCGCTCTTCTCTGCTTTTGAGTCGTGGATTGTTGCTGAGCACTTTGCTAAGGGGCTCGACGGGAAGTGGCTTGGGGACACCTTTTCCAAGGTAAGGATGGTTAATTGACTTGGTGTCAAAGTGTCCGAGGTAACAGTGAGGCAGCTGGGTGTGGTGGCTGGACGAGATTGGTATTGCCACCTCGTTGCTCCTCTCTGCTTTCTAGTCGTGGCTTGGGAACACCTTTTCCAAGGTAAAGGTTCTTTTGTGGCCTTGGTGTGCCAAGAAATCCGTGTAGACATTCCTTGCAACCAAGCTCCGGTTTATATCATGATACTCAAACTCTTGTTTTTATCATCGTGATCATTGGTTTATGCTATTATACTCAAACTCTGGTTTGTATCATTATGTGGCACATTTTCCAAGGCAAGGATTCCCTTGTGGCCTCGGTGTGCCAAGAAATTCGTGTAGATATTCCTTGTAATCAAGCTCTGGTTTATATTATAATACTCAAACTCTGGTTTATATCATTATGTGGCACATTTTCCAAGGCAAGGATTCCCTTGTGGCCTCGGGGTGCCAAGGCCGCTGTGTAGTCATTCCATGTAGTAAGACCGGTCAAATCCCGGGTTGATTGCATTATATGACCCTGATTAAAAAATATTCCCCCCCCCCCCCCCCCCCCTCCCCCAACCCTCAACCCCCCACCCCCCCCCCGACCCCACCCATTCCACCCCACGCCTTTTCTAGGCTGTCTTTGTGGGCAACGGTCTGGTCACCATCTTAGCTGGCTCGTTTGCCAACTACCTCGGCGAGGGCCTCGGCCTGGGTCCAGTAGCCCCCACACCCTTGCCCTACCTGCCCAACCCGACACGGCACAACCTTCCCTACCCCAACCCAACCCCAACCCAACCAACACCAACCCAACCCAACCCAACCCAACCCAACCCAACCCAACCCAACCCAACCCAACCCAACCCCAACCCCAACCCAACCAACCCAACCACCCAACCCCACCCACCCAACCCAACCCCAACCCCAACCCCAACCCAACCCAACCCAACCCAACCCAACCCAACCCAACCCAACCCAACCCAACCCAACCCAACCCAACCCAACCCAACCCAACCCAACCCAACCTACCCCAAGCCAACCCAAGCCAACCCAACCCAACCCACCTACCCCCACCCCACCTCACCCCACCCCACCTCACCTCACCCCACCCCTTTCTAGGCTGTCTTTGTGTGCAACGGTCTGGTCGCCATCCTAGCTGGTCTGATTGCCAACTACCTCGTCGAGGGCCTCAGCCTGGGTCCTATAGCCCCCACACCCTTGCCCTACCCTACCCAAACCAAACCAAACCAAACCGAACCAACCAACCCTCCCAACCCAAACCCAAACCAACTTACCCCAACCTACCCTACCCCAAACCAACACAACACAACACAACTCAACCTCCCCCGACCTACCCCGCCCCAAACCAACCTAGCCTCCCCCTTATCCCACCCCTTCTCTAGGCTGTCTTTGTGGGCAACGGTCTGGTCGCCATCCTAGCTGGTCTGTTTGCGAACTATCTCATCGAGGGTCTCAGCCTGGGTCCTGTAGCCCCCACATCCTTTCCCTACCCAACCCAACCCAACCCAGCACAACCCTCCCTACCCCAACCCAACCCCAACCCTACCCAACACAACCCCAACACAACACAACACAACCCCAACACAACCCCAACCCAACACAACCTACCCCCCCACCCCACCCCACCCCACACCTTTTCTAGGCTGTCTTTGTGGGCAACGGTCTGGTCGCCATCCTAGCTGGTCTGTTTGCCAACTACCTCGTCGAGGGCCTCAGCCTGGGTCCTGTAGCGCCCTTCACTCTTGCAGCAGCTGTACTGCTGTTGGGCGGTACAGTGATCCTGGTAACGTGGGGCGAGAATTACGGCGACAGCAAGAACAACAGCTCACTAGGGACTCAGTTCAAGCTTGCTTGGAAAGCAATTACTAGCGGTGGGTGACTAGCCGTGGGTAACTGGTGGTGGGTGACTGATAGGAGAACAACAAGTAAACAAACGAATACAAGGTGCACCTTATTATGAGGCGTGGAGTTAAGGGAGGCAGCCCGTTTGCTTGCACTGGGGTCAACCACCAATGCCAATTACTAGCGGTGGGTGACTGGTTATGACAGGAGAACAACAATTAAACAAACGAATACAAGGTGCACCTTATTACGAGGCGTAGAGTTAAGGGGGGCAGCCCGTTTGCTTGCACTGAGGCCAACCACCAATGCCAATAACTAGAGGTGGGTGACTGGTTATGACAGGAGAACAACAAATAAACAAATACATACAAGGTGCATCTTATTATGAGGCGTGGGGTTCAGGGGGCCAGCCACCTTATTATGAGGCGTGGGGTTGAGGGGGGCAGACCGTTTGCTTGCACTGGGGCCAACCACCAATGCCAGTTACTAGCGGTGGGTGACTGGTTATATTATGCCTTAGGAGAACAACAAATAAACAAATAAAAAACAAGGTTCACCTTATAATGGGGCGTGGGTTTGAGGGGGCCAGCCACCTTATTATGAGGCGTGGGTTTAAGGGGGCCTACCCGCTCGCTTACACCTTAAGGGGGCCAGCCACCTTATTATGAGGCGTGGGTTTAAGAGGGCAAACCACTAATGGCAGGAAACTAAAATTGAAATTGAAATTGTTACAACCTTGTAATACAGTTACTCACAGGACGTGATGTTAAGGACACCACAGCGTAAGCCGGAGCTAGCTATACTCACCGTGTCAGGAAACTATAACTGTGTCTTCTTGTCCAGGTTTCATGTGTGGTGCAGTGTCGTGTGTTTAATTGAGGTCACCAGTATGTGTGACAAGTGGGATTGGCAAGCTGGGGGGAGATTATTATTAAGCTTATTATTATTTTTAGGGTTATTATTATTATTATTATTATTATTATTATTATTATTATTAGGGTGACAGCACAGCAAGAACAACAGCTCACTAGGGACTCAGTTCAAGCTTGCTTGGAAAGCAATTACTAGCGGTGGTTGACTGGTTGTGGGTGACTGGTGGTGGGTGACTGATAGGAGAACAACACATAAACACACGAATACAAGGTGCACCTTATTACGAGGCGTGGAGTTAAGGGGGGAAGCCCGTTTGCTTGCACTGGGGCCAACCACCAATGCCAATAACTAGCGGTGGGTGACTGGTTATGACAGGAGAACAACAAATAAACAAATAAGACAAGGTGTACCTTATTATGGGGCGTGGGGTTAAGGGGACCAGCCACCTAATTACCTGGCGTGGGATTAAGGGAGCCAGCCTGCTCGCTTGCACTGAGACCAACCACCAATGTCAGGAGAACTATAACTGTGCCTTATTGTCCATATTTCATGTGTGGTGCAGTTTGGTGTGTTTAATTGTGGTTGTTAATATGTGTGGCAGTTCCAGCTTTCTTGGAAAGCACTTACCAGCGGTGATTGTGTCAGAAGAACTTTTCCTGTGCCCTGCTGCTGTCGCGTCGTCGTCGCTGAAGTTTCATCATCACCACCATCATCACCATCACTAACATAACCAATACCACCAACAACATCGTCACTAACATCACCAACAACATCACTGTCACCAAAACTGCCATCACCAACACCAACAATGTCACCTACACAAACAACAACACCGCCATCACAACCACAAACATCATCATCATTAACGGTGTTGCAGACTCTCCAGTAGCTTTGCTGGGCGCTATGCAATCTCTATTTCAGGCATCCATGTACTCTTTTATATTTTTTTTTCCATCACCACCACCAACACCACCAACATCACCACCAACAACAACGTCACAGACACCATCACCACCATCACTATTACGAACAATACGACCTCCACCAACACCATCACCACCACAAACATCGTTACCATCAACTGCATTGCAGACTCAAGGGTATCCTTGCTAGGAGCAATGCTGTCTATATCCGAGGCGTCCATGTATTCCTTTATATTCCTTTTTTCATCATTTCCATCACCATCACTACCAACATGACCACCACCAACACCGCCATTGCCACCACAACCAGTAACAACAACATCACCAACAGCATCATCAACTGTGTTGCAGACTCTCAAGTAGCTTTGCTGGGCGCTATGCAATCTCTATTTGAGGCATCCATGTACTCCTTCATATTATTTTTTCCATCACCAACACCACCATCACCAACACCACCAACAATATCACCTCCACAAACACCATCAACAACAATATCACCTCCACGAACACCACCACCACAAACACCACCACCACAAACAGCATCACCATCATCTGTGTAGCAGACTCTCGAGTAGCTTTGCTGGGTGCTATGCAATCTCTAATTGAGGCATCCATGTACTCCATTGTGTTTCTTTTTCTTTTTTATCACCACCACCACCATCACTACCAACAGCAGCATCACCACCAACACCGCCACCCCCACCACCACCAGGAACAACAACATCACCGACAGCATCATTAAATGTGTTGCAGATTCTCGAGTAGCTTTGCTGGACGCGATGCAATCCCTATTTGGGGCGTCCATGTATTCCTTTATATTCCTTTTTTCATCACCACCACCACCAACGTCACCAACATTGTATTCCCTTTTCCATCACCAACACCACCATCACCAACACCAACAACATCACCACCAACAACAACGTCACCATCACCACCATCACCATTACGAACAATATGACCTCCACCACCACCACCACCATCACCACCATCACCACCATCACCACCATCACCACCATCACCACCATCACCACCACAAACATCGTTACCATCAACTGCGATGCAGACTCTCAAGTAGCTTTCCTGGGTGCGATGCAGTCTCTATTTGAGGCGTCCATGAACTCTTTTATTTCCCTTTTTTCATCACCACCACCACCATCACTACCAACAGCAGCATCACCACCAACACCTCCATCCCCACTCCCACCAGTAACAACAACATCACCAACAGCAGCATCAACTGTGTCACAGACTCTCCAGTAGCTTTGCTGGGTGCGATGCAGACTCTATTTGAGGCGCCCATGTACTTTATATTCTTTTTTCCATCATCACCACCACCACCATCACCACCACCACAGACAATATCACCTCCACGAACACCACCACCACCACCATCACCACCACAAACAGCGTCACCATCAACTGTGTTGCAGACTCTCGAGTAGCTTTGCTGGGCGCTATGCAATCTCTGTTTGAGGCGTCCATGTACTCCGTTATATTCAATTTTCCATCACCACCACCACCATCACCACCACCAACAACATCACCACCACCACCCCCATCGCCACCACCACCAATGACAACAACACCACCAACAGCATCACCGTCACCATAATCACCATCTCTATTACCAAAAATATGACCTCCACCAACACCACCAACACCAAAATAACCACCACCAACAACACCACCACATCCAGCGTCACCATCAACCGTGTTGCAGACTCTCAAGTAGCTTTGCTTGGCGCTATGCAATCTTTATTTGAGGCGTCGATGTACTCTGTTGTAATCCTTTTTCCATCACCACCTCCATCATCAAAACCACCAACAGCGTCATTAAATGTGTTGCAGACTCTCGAGTAGCTTTGCTGGGCGTGATGCAATCTCTATATGAGGCATCCATGTACTCCTTTATATTCTTTTTTCAATCACCAACACCACCATCACCAACACCACCAGCAATATCACCTCCACGAACACCACCACCACCAACATCACCACCACAAACAGCGTCACCATCGTGTTGCAGACTTTGAGTAGCTTTGCTGGGCGCTATGCAATCTCTATTTGAGGCGTCCATGTATTATTTTATATTCCTTTTTTCGTCACCACCAACACCATCACCAACACCACCAACACTACCTCCACCAACATCACCAAACAAACATTGTCACCATCAACTGTGTTGTAGACTCTCGAGTAGCTTTGCTGGGCGCTATGCAATCTCTATTTGAGGCATCCATGTACCCCTTTTCGAACACCACCACCACCACCACAAACATATGACCTCCACCAAAATAATATGACCTCCACCAACACCACCAACACCAACATCACCACCACAAACAGCGTCACCATCAACTGTGTTGCTGACTCTCGAGTAGCTTTCCTGGGTGCGATGCAATTCCTATTTTAGGCATCCATGTACTCATTTATATTCCTTTTTCCACCACCACCACCACCATCACTACCAACAGCAGCATCACCACCACCACCGCCATCACCACCACCACCAGTTACAACAACATCACTAACAGCATCATTAAATGTGTTGCAGACTCTATAGTAGCTTTCCTGGGTGCGATGTAGTCTCTATTCGAGGCGTCCATGAGCGCCTTTATATTCCTTTTCCATCACCAACACCACCATCACCACCACCACAGACAATATCACCTCCACAAACACCAACACCACCTGCATCACCACCACCACAAACAGTTTCACCATCAACTATGTTGCAGATTCTCGAGTAGCTTTGCTGGCCGCGATGCAATCTCTATTTGAGGCATCCATGTAATCCTTTGTGTTCCTTTTTCACACTACCAACAGCAGCATAACCACCAACACCGCCATCCCCATCACCACCAGTAACAACAACATCACCAACAGCTGACCAACAGCATCATTAAATGTGTTGCAGATTCTCGAGTAGCTTTGCTGGGCGCGATGCAATCCCTATTTGAGGCGTCCATGAACTCCTTTATATTCCTTTTTTCATCACCACCACCATCAACACCAAGACCACCAACACTACTTCCACCAACATCACCAAACAAACATTGTCACCATCAACTGTGTTGCAGATTCTCGAGTAGCTTTGCTGGGCGCGATGCAATCCCTATTTGAGGCATCCATGTACTCCTTTGTATTTCTCTGGACGCCTGCCTTGAGCCCTAGCGGAGAGAAGATTCCCCATGGCATGATATTCTCATGTTTCATGTCGGCTAGCATGGTGAGCGACTAGTGGGTGGGTGTGTGAGGGTGGGTGGGTGGGTGGGGGGGGGGGTATTTTGGGGGCAGGGAGTGGTGTTGGTGGTTGGTGCCTTGAGCCCTAGCGGAAAGAAAATTCCCCAAGGCATGATCTTCTCATGTTTCATGACGGCTAGTATGGTAAGGGACTAGTGGTGGTGTGTTGTGGTGGTGTGAGTGTGTGTGTGTGTGTGTGTGTGGGGGGGGGGTCTAAGTGGGGCTGGGAGTGGCGGTGGTGGTGGTGGTTGCCTTGAGCCCTGGCGAAGAGATTATTCCCCATGGCATCATCTTCCCATGTTTCATGTCGGCTAGCATTGTGAGCGACTAGTGTGTGTGGGGTGTGTGTGTGTGTGTGGGGGGGGGGGGGGGGGCTGGGGGTCTTTGGGGGCAGGGAGTGGTGTTGGTGGTGGGTGCCTCGAGCCCTAGGGGGGAGAATATTCCCCGTGGCATCATCTTATCATGTTTCATGTCGGCTAGCATGGTTCGGGACTAGTGCGGGTGGGGGTGGTGTGGGGGGGTCTCAAGGTGCTGGGCGTGGTGGTGGTGGTGGTGGTGGTGGGGGGGCATCTTTAGCCCTAGCGGAGAGATGATTCCCCATGGCATCATCTTCTCATATTTCATGTCGGCTAGTATGGTAAGGGACTAGTGTGTGTGGGTGAGTGTGTGTGGGGGGGTCTAAGTGGGGCTGGGAGTGGTGGTGGTGGTGGGTGCCTCGAGCCCTAGCGGAGAGAATATTCCCCATGGCATGATCTTCTTATGTTTCATGTCGGCTAGCATGGTCAGGGACTGGTGGTGGTGGTGGTGGTGTGGGGGGGTCTCAAGGTGCTGGGAGTGGTGGTGGTGGGGGGGGGGGGGGGGGGCGTCTTTAGCCCTAGCGGAGAGATGATTCCCCATGGCGGCATCTTCTCATGTTTCATGTCGGCTAGCATTGTGAGGGACTACTTTATGTGTAGGGTTGTGTTGGTGGTGTGTGTGTGGTGGTAGGGGTGGGTGGCTGGGGGTCTTTGGGGTTGGTGTCCTATTGGTGGTGGTGGTGGTAGGGGGGGGGGGGGGGGGGGGGGGGGGGGGGGGGTCGTGAGCCCTAGCGGGGAGATTATTCCCCATGGCATGATCTTCTCATGTTTCATGTCGGCTAGCATGGTGAGGGACTAGTATGTGGGTGGGTGTGGGTGGGTGCTGGTGGTGTGTGGGTGTGTGCTGGTGGTGTGTGGGTGTGTGCTGGTGGTGTGTGGGTGTGTGCTGGTGGTGTGTGGGTGTGTGCTGGTGGTGTGTGGGTGTGTGTGCTGGTGGTGGTGGTGGGGGCTAGGGGGGCTGTTTGGGGTTGGTGTCCGATTGGTGGTGTGTGTGGTGGTGGTGGCAGTGGTGAGCAATGTGGGGAGAAGATTCCCCATGGCATCATCTTTGCATGTTTCATGTCGGCTGGCATTGAAAGGGACTAGTGGGTGTTCTGGAAAGTGAGGGGGAGGGAGAGTGCTTGTGGGGTGGGTGAGTCGGTGGGTGGGTCCTTGCCGGGAGGTTGGTAGTGGTGGGTGGGCGGGTCCTTGCAGGAAGGGTGGTGGTAGTGGTGGGTGGGTGGGTGGGTCCTTGCTGGGAGGGTGGTGGTAGTGGTGGGTGGGTGGATGAAAGCTGGAGATGCAGGTTACCTTGGGCCCCCCTCCCACCCCAGCCCTCATCCACCCCAACCCTCCCCCCCCCCGAAATCCCCTTTCACACCATGCCTCTTGTAAAATGCACTCATGCACTCATGCCTCCCCCCTAACCCCCCCCCCCCCCCCCCCTCCCCACCCCCACCACCACACACACACACACACAGGCACACACAGGCACATTCAAACAGGCACAAACACACACAGGCACACACACAGGCACACACACACACAGGCACACACACACACAGGTACAGGCACACACCATCCACCCCGTCCCTAGCGGCCCTCCCCCTTTTTCTTTGGAAGTGTGCTCAGCACTCAGCGCCGTGCTTATGAAGCACTCCTAGCCTGAGGAGTTTATGAACTACGTTTTTGACCCACCCACCATCACCACCACACACACAGGCACACACCATCTCCCCTCACTCTAACCGCCGCCCCCCCCCACCCCCCCTTCTGCTCTGGTGGGCTCAGCACTCAGCGGCGTGCTTGTGAAGCTCTGCCAACCTGAGGATTTCATGAACTATGTCTTTGACCCCCCCCCCCCCCTCCCCCTCCCCACGATCACCACCACCACACACACACAACCCCGCCCCCACCCCACCCTGCCCCCTCCTCCCTCTTGCTCCGAAAGTGTGCTCAGCACTCAGCGGCGTGCTTGTGAAGCGCTCAAAGCCTGACAAGTTCATAGTGCATCTTTGGTCCACACACACACCTCCACCCCAACCCACCCCGCACCCCTCCCCTGCCCCCTCCTCCCTATCGAACAATGTATTTCCCCCCCCCCCCCCCCCCCCCCCCCCCCCAACACACACACACACACACACCACCACCCACATCACCACACATTCAGGCACGCATACATGCACACACCATCCTCCCTCACCCTAACCGCTCTCCCCCCTCTTCTGCTCTGAAGGGGGGCTCAGCACTCAGTGGCGTGCTTTTAAAGTGCTACAAGCCTGAGGAGTTCATGAACTACGTTTTTGACCCCTACCACCACGTCCACCACCACCACACACACAGGCACGGGCACACACACGCACACACACACCACCACACACACACACATGCACACACCATCCTCCCTCACCCTAACCGCTCTCCCCCCCTCTTCTGCTCTGAAGGGGGGCTCAGCACTTAGTGGCGTGCTTATGAAGTGCTCCAAGCCTGAGGAGTTCATGAACTACGTCTTTGACCCCCATCACCACGTCCACCACCACCACACACACACAGGGACAGGCACTCACCATACCCCCTCCCACCCCACACACCTCACCCAACCTCCACCCCCACCCCACCCTGCCCCCTCCTCCCTCTTGCTCCGAAGGTGGGCTCAGCACTCCGTGGTGTGCTTATGAAGTGCTCCAAGCCTGAGGAGTTCTTGAACTAAGTTTTTGACCCCCACCCCCACGTCCACCACCACCACACACACACAGAGACAGGCACACACCATACCCTCTCCCACCCCACACACCTCACCTCCACCCCCACCCCCACCCCCTCCTGCCCCCTCCTCCCTCTTGCTCCGAAGGTGGGCTCAGCACTCAGTGGTGTGCTTATGAAATGCTCAGCAAGCCTGAGGAGTTCATGACATATGTCTTTGACCCCCCCCCCCCCCCCCCCCCCCCCCCCCCCCCCCCCCCCCCCTCACGATCACCCCCACCACACCCACACAGCCCCCCCCCCCCCCCCCCCCCCCCCCATCTTCCTAACCGCTCTCCTCACTCTTGCTTTCAAGGTGGGCTCGGCACTCAGTGGTGTGCTTATGAAATGCTCAGCAAGCCTGAGGAGTTCATGAAATATGTCTTTGACCCCCCCCCCCCCCCCCCCCCCCCCCCCCCCCCCCCCCCCCCCCCCCCTCCCCTCACGATCACCCCCACCACACCCACACAGCCCCCCCCCCCCCCCCCCCCCCATCCCCCTAACCGCTCTCCTCCCTCTTGCTTTTAAGGTGGGCTCGGCACTCAGTGGTGTGCTTATGAAATGCTCAGCAAGCCTGAGGAGTTCATGAAATATGTCTTTGACCCCCCCCCCCCCACCCCCCCACCCCCACCCCCACCCCTCACGATCACCCCCACCACACCCACACAGCACCCCCACCCCATCCCCCTAACCGCTCTCCTCCCTCTTGCTTTTAAGGTGGGCTCAGCACTCAGTGGTGTGCTTATGAAACGCTCAAAGCCTGAGGAGTTCATGAAATATGTGTTTGGTGTCGGAGCTCTCTCCCTGTCGGTGCCCTGCTTCTTCCAGCTCAATGCTGGTACGTTCACAATATGGGATGTGGTGCGGTGTTCTATGATGTGATGCAATATGAAACGACGTGTAATACGATGAAAGACGTGTTTGGCATCGGTGTCCTCTCTCTGTCTGTGCCCTGCTTCTTCCAGCTCAATGCTAGTGCGTTCAAAATATGAGATGGTGTGATATATATATGGTGTGATAGTGATATGATGTGATGTAATCAAGCAGGATATGTTCTGATATGATATGATGTGTAACATGATGAACTCTGAGTTTGGTCTCTGGCCCCTCTCTCTGCCCGTGCCCTATTTTATTCAGCTAAATGCTGGTACGTTCAAAATATGGGATGTGGTGTGATGGTGATATGATGTGATGTAATCGAGTATGATATGGTCTGAGGTGGTGTGCTATGATGTGCACCATGATTAAATACGTGTTTGGTCTCTGGTCCCTCTCTCTGTCCGTGCCCTGCTTCTTCCAGATAAATGCTGGTGCGTTCAAAATCTGTGCTGTGGTGTGATAGTGATATGATGTGATGTAATATAGCATGCTATGGGATGCTGTGGTATGAAATTATGTGTTGCACGTTGAAGTACGTGTTCGGTATCGGTGCCCTCTCTCTGTCTGTGCCCTGCTTCTTCCAGCTCAATGCTAGTGCGTTCACAATATGGGATGTGGTGTGAAAGTGATATGATGTGATGTAATTGAGTATGATATGGTCTGATATGATATGATGTGTACCATGATGAGCTCTGTGTTTGGTCTCTGGCCCCTCTTCCTGTCCGTGCCCTGCATTCCCAGCTAAATGCTCGTGCGTTCAAAATATGGGATGTGGTGTGATAGTGATATGATGTGATGTAATCGAGTATGAAATGATATGAAATGATGTGTACTATGATGAACTATGTGTTTGGTCTCTGGCCCCTCTCTCTGTCCGTGCCCTGCATTCCCAGCTAAATGCTCGTGCGTTCGCAACATGGGATGTGGTGTGATAGTGATATGATGTGATGTAATCGAGTATGATATGGTCTGAAATGATATGAAATGATGTGTACCATGATGAACTATGTGTTTGTTCTCTGGCCCCTCTCTCTGTCCGTGCCCTGCATTCCCAGCTCAATGCTCGTGCGTTCGCAATATGGGATGTAATGTGATAGTGGTATGATGTGATGTAATCGAGTATGATATGGTCTGAAATGATATGAAATGATGTGTACCATAATGAACTTTGTGTTTGGTCTCTGGCCCCTCTCTCTGTCCGTGCCCTGCATTCCCAGCTCAATATGGGATGTGGTGTAATATGATGCGATGTGGTGTAATATGATGCGATGTGACGTAATATGATGCGATGTGACGTAATATGATGCGATGTGACGTAATATGATGCGATGTGACGTAATATGATGCGATGCTATATAGTATGCTATGGGATGATGTGGTATGAAACTATGTGTCGCACAATGAAATACATGTTTGGCATAGGCGCGCTCTCTCTCTCTGTGCCCTGCTTCTTCCAGCCCAATGCTGGTACGTTAAAAATAATTAGTATAATAAATAGTATAAGAAATAAATAGTAATCGAGTATGCTATGGGATGATGAGGTCTGGAATTATGTGTCGCATGATGAAGTACATGTTTGGCATAGGCGCCCTCTCTCTGTCTGTGCCCTGCTTTATTCAGTGGAAGGCTGGTACGTTCAAAATATGGGATATGGTGGTGTGATATGATGTGATGTAATATAGCATGCTATGGGATGATGTGGTATGAAATGATGTGTCGCATGATGAACCATGTGTTTGGTCTCTAGCCCCTCTCTCTGTCCGTGCCCTGCTTGCTCCAGCTCAAGGTATATATAACGCAAAGTAAAAGGTTTGTATTCCATGATGACCTAAACCATATCACAACCAAACCAAACCAAAAGGTATCCTATTCATGATCCCAACCCAGCTGGCAAGACAATTCCTGGTGCGTGGGTTGAGGCAAGAGGCATCTGTTACGCGGCCTGTCGCTGGGGTGGGTGAAAGCTACCCTCCAGTGAGCTACCCTCCACAAGCCAGATCTCCTATACCCTAAAAACAAAAACCTAAACCCTAAACCTTATATCCTAAACCCCTAAACCCTACAACCTAAACCCTAAACCCTAGGATATCTGGCTTGTGGAGGGTAGCTCACTGGAGGGTAGCTTCCACCCACCTATCGCTGGGGGCAGTTCGAGGCTAGCCAAGCCAAACCCAAAGAGAGAGGAAAGCAGAACAAACCCTAAAGTGAACCAGATTCAAGACCAAACCAAAAACTGAAACAAATGAAAACAAAACAAAGCCAAAATATAATAAATATTCATGATCCCAACCCAGTTGGCAAGACAACGTCCTGTGCGTGGGTGGGTAGCAACAAATGATATTGTCCCCCTGGGCTTTCGCAATCTGAATAGTGAGATGTATAGGTTACACGGGGTGGAGGCAGGAGGCATCAGCCTCGAGGACCAAGCGCAGCTAATGGCCTTCTGTGCCTTCAACATACCCCCCCACCACTACCACCACCACACCCACACACACCCCTCCCCCAAACAAGCCAAACTAACGCAGCACTCACAATCAAATCAAACCCATTTCAGACCATAACAAACCTAAACCAGATAAAACCAAAACAAACAAAAACCCAACCCAGGTGACAAGACAACGCCCGGTGCATGGGTGGAGGCAGGAGGCATCAGCCTTGAGGGGCAAGCACAGCAAATGGCCTTCTGCGTCTTCAACATACCCCCACCCCCCACACCACCACTACCACCACACACACACACAAACACACCCCACCCCCAAACATGCAAACCAAACGCAGCACGCACAAACAAAGCAAACCCATTACAGACCAAAAACGAAACAGAACAAATAAAACAAAACCCAGGTGACAAGACAACGCCCGGTGCGTGGGTGGAGGCAGGAGGCATCAGCCTTGAAGGCCAAACACAGCTCATGGTCTTCTGTGTCTTTGAGGCTAGTCAAACCAACCCCCAAAAGAGAGAAAACAGAGCAAACAGACCATAACCTAAATCAAAGCCAAATCAAAACAAAAGCAATCCTATCCGTGATCCCATCCCAGGTGATATTACAACCCTGGTGCATGGGTGGAGGCCGGAGGCATCTGTCTCGAGGGCCAAGCACAGCTAATGGTCTTCTGTGTCTTACAGGCTAGTAAACAACAAAAAAGCAAATATATCATAAATTTTATTAAGACCAAATCAGACCAAACCAAACCAAGACCTTAGCTATCCGTGATCCCAACCCAGGTGACAGGACAACACCCGGTGCATGGGTGGAGGCAGGAGGCATTAGCCTTGAGGGGCAAGCACAGCTCATGGCCTTCTGTGTCTTCGAGGCGGTGGTCGGCGTGTTCTGGCCTTCCATGATGACCATGAGGGCCGCCTTTGTCCCCGAGGACCTACGCTCCACCATCATCAACTGCTTCCGCATCCCCCTCAACCTCTTCACCTGCATCGTCTTGTTCAATGTGAGTGCCACTTGGGGCTGTGTGTTGCTCACCCGACCCAACCCAAGTTTTGATAAGATTGTTGCAATGTTGTCTGCCATGATTAAATGATTCCGCATCCCCCTCAACCACACCACCTGTGTGATCTTGTTCAATGTGCGTACCACTTGGGGCTGTGTGTTGCTAACCCAACCCAACCCAGCCCAACCCAACCCAACCCAACCTACCCAACCCAACCCAACCCAACCTACCCAACCCAACCCAACCCAAGTTTTGGTAGGATTGTTGCAATGTTGTCTGCCATCATCAACAGCCCCCACCCACACACACCCCCACCCCCCCACCCCTCCTCAACCTCTTCACCTGCATCATCTTGTTCAATGTGAATACCACTCAGGGCTGTGTGTTGCGAACCCAAACCAAACCAACCTAACCAAACCCAACCTACCCCTACCCAACCCAACCCAACCCAACCTAACCCAACCCAACCCAACCCAGCCCAACTCAACTCAAGTTTTTGTAAGATTGTTGCAATGTTGTCTGCCATCATCAACTGCTTCCGCATCCCCCTCAAACTCTTCTCCTGCATCATCTTGTTCAATGTGAGTGCCACTTGGGGCTGTGTGTTTCTAACCCAACCCAACCCAACCCAACCCAACATACCCCTACCCAACCCAACCCAACCCAACCCAACCTACCCAACCCAACCCAACCAAACCAAACCTACCCAACCAAACCCAACCAAACCAAACCCAAGTGTTGGTAGGATTGTTGCAATGTTGTCTGCCATCATCAACAGCCCCCCCCCACCCCACCCCACCCCACCCCCTCAACCTCTTCACCTGCATCATCTTGATCAATGGGAGTACCACTAGGGGCTGTGTGTTGCTAAGCCAACCCAACACAACACAACACAACACAACACAAGTTTTGATAAGATTGTTGCAATGTTGTCTGCCATCATTAAATGCTTCAGCATCCCCTCAACCTGTTCACCTTCGTCATCTTGTTTAATGTGTGCCACTCAGAACTCTAAACCTGCGTGATCTTGTTCAATGTGAGTACCACTTGGGGCTGTGTTGGTTGATGCTACATGCTTTTGGCATTTTATATGCTGTGGCGCCCGTCTGGTGCTCATTTGGCATTCCTTCTTGTGTAACAAGGTGCTCGTTTGGTAATGATAACGCCTGGTGGGGCGTGGTGTTAAGGGAGCCCGTCGTAAGCGGGTGGGGAGCGGTCTCCTACCTCAACTGGACTAGCTACCATTGCGGTTCACGACGACCTGCAACGCCAAGAGCGACCGAGGGGGGAGTCGAACCCCCGACTCTTCCTCCTCAAGCGATCTGGCCTACCACTAGACCATTGTATATCACTGAAAGGGGCTTGCTCGTTTGGTAAGATTTCAGCAATCTTCGTCATTTGGCATTCCTTCTTGTGTAAAGGGTCTAAATCGTCGCTAGAATTTGTTGCTATAATTACTTCGTTTTGGTAAGATTGTTGCAATGTTGTGTGCCATCATCAACAGTGTCCGCATGCCCCTATAGCCAGTGTCTTTTTTCTTTGCTTGTGAGTGCTGCTTGGGCTCTCTGGGTTTATGCTACATGCATTGTGTATGCTGTAGTGCTCGTTTGGCATTCCTTTGTGCTTAAGATTGTTACAATGTTGTGTGCCATCACAACAATGCCCAATGCATGCCCCTATAGCCAGTGTCTTTTTTCAGAAATCTTGAGGCCATTTTGGTAGCCACAAGCGGCGACCCGAGCCTCAATCTGGGAGGGTGCAGTAGCAACGTCTGTAGAACTTGCGCTCAGCGCAAAGCGCCCCTTCTAGTTCTGGGATTCTGGGAATTTGGGGGGGGGGGGGGGGGGGGATCATCAACAGTGTCCGCATCCCCCTAAAAGTTTCGAGTTAGTTTAAGGGTTTGTGGTTAGGATTAAGGGTTTGCAATTATATTGGACTAACCTTACCCCACACCCAAACACACCCTCGTCACGCACAGGTCCACCTCTTCCCCCTACCAGCGATATTTGCCTGTGCTCTTTGTTCCACTCCTATACATTGCCCTACAGTACCCTACATTTCTATGCATTACTATAAATTGCACTACCTTTACCACACCCTAACCATACCCCTGCTACACCCTCGCCCCGCCCAGGTCCACCTCTTCCCCCCAACAGCAATGTTTTGCATGCGCTCTTTGTTTCACTCCTATACATTGCCCTACAGTACCCTACATTTCTAAGCTCACCTCCTGTACCAGCATTCTTGCCACACGTCGCATGAAGGAGTTCCTCCCGCCTGGAGGGTGACACTTACTATGTCTGCCATGGTGAGTTTCCCCAGCTGCGGCGTACGGGAGGGTCCCCTTAACACCATGCCCCTCCAGGCGTTATCTTTTTTTTTTACATTTCTAAGCATGTATATACATTGCTCTACCTTTGTCACACCCTTACACACCCTAACCACAGCCCTGCTACACCCTCGCCTCACACAGGTCCACCTCTTCCCCCTAGCTGCGATGTTTTGCCTGCGCTCTGTGCTCCACTACTACACATTACCCTACAGCACCCTACATTGGTATGCATTACTATCTATTGCACTACCCTTACACCCCCCCCTTACGCCCTCTCCCTACACAGGTCCACCTCTTCCCCCTAGCAGCAATGTTTGGCCTGTGATCCGTGTTCCTGGCCATTGCTGCGCTCTGCCAGATGCACCTTCCTATGCATTACTACATACTACGCTGCCCTTGCACACCCATACCACATCCTCGCCCTGCACAGGTCCACCTCTTCCCCCTAGCAGCGATGTTCGGCCTGTGCTCCATGCTCAATTACTTTATATTGCACTACCCTTACCAAACCCTGACACACCCTAGCCACAGCCCTGCTGCACCCTCGCCACGCCCAGGTTCACCTCTTCCTCCTAGCTGCAATGTCCGGCCTGTGCTCCGTGTTCCACTACTGTACATTGCTATGCACAACTATGCATTACTGTATATTGCACTGCCCTAACCACACCCTTACCACACTCATACCACACCCTCGCCCCGCCCAGGTCCACCTCTTCCCCCTAGCAGCGATGTTCGGCCTGTGCTCCGTATTCCTGGCGATAGCTGCCCTTTGCCAGATGCATCTTCAGAAGATTGCTCACAGTACGCCCCCCTTAGACTTAAAGAATTTGGTTGACGGGACTGAACCTCTGCTGGGAGCAGAGGACTCCTGAGTTGGGACGTGGGAACCAGGGAGGTCGAGGGTGGCTGGTTGGGTGGTAAGGTTGCTCACAGTACGCGCCCCCTAGACCTGAAGGATTTGGTTGAAGGGACTGAACCTCTGCTGGGAGCAGAGGACTCCTGAGTTGGGACGTGGGAACCAGGGAGGTCGAGGGTGGCTGGTTGGGTGGTAAGGTTGCTCACAGTACGCGCCCCCTAGACATGAAGGATTTGGTTGAAGGGACTGAACCTCTGCTGGGAGCAGAGGACTCCTGAGTTGGGACGTGGGAACCAGGGAGGTCGAGGGTGGCTGGTTGGGTGGTAAGGTTGCTCACAGTACGCGCCCCCTAGACATGAAGGATTTGGTTGAAGGGACTGAACCTCTGCTGGGAGCAGAGGACTCCTGAGTTGGGACGTGGGAACCAGGGAGGTCGAGGGTGGCTGGTTGGGTGGTAAGGTTGCTCACAGTACGCGCCCCCTAGACATGAAGGATTTGGTTGAAGGGACTGAACCTCTGCTGGGAGCAGAGGACTCCTGAGTTGGGACGTGGGAACCAGGGAGGTCGAGGGTGGCTGGTTGGGTGGTAAGGTTGCTCACAGTACGCGCCCCCTAGACCTGAAGAATTTGGTTGAAGGGACTGAACCTTTGTCGAGGGCAGAAGACTCCTGAGTTGGGAAGCGGGAGCCAGGGAGGTAGTGGGTGAGTGGGGAGGTTGCTCATGGAACGCCCCCCCCCCCACCCCCCACCCCCCTAGACTCTAAGGATTTGGTTGAAGGGACTGAACCTCTGTTGATGGCGGATGACTCCTGAGTTGGGACGTGGGAAGCAGGGAGGTCGTGGGTGGCTGGTTGGGTGGGGAGGTTGCTCACAGTATGTGCTCCCTAGACTTGAAGGATTTGGTTGAAGGGACTGGAGCTCAGTTCAGGGCGGATGACTCCTTAGTTGGGTTGTAGGCGGAGAAGGACGTCCCTCTACTGCCCAACTGGGGCAGGGATGTTTTTCCTGCTACGTATAGCGATCGCTATTAACTATTAGCTATTAACTATTAGCTATTAACTATTAGCTAGTACTATTAGCATAACTATTAGCTATTAGTAGTACATATTAGTATTACTATAGCTATTAAATTAGCTATTAACTATTAGCTATTAAGTATTAGCTATTTAACTATTAGCTATAAAACTAGTAGCTATTTAACTATAGTATTAGCTATTTAGCTATTAGACTATGGCTAATTAACTAATAGCATGACTATTAGATATTAGCTATTAGCTATTAGCTATAGCTATTAGCTATTAACCGATTAGCTATTAGCTCTTAGCTTTAACTATTAGATATTAACTATAGCTCATTAACTATTAGCGATTTAATATAGCTATTAATATTAGCTATTAACATAGTATTAACGATTAAGCTATTCATATTTAGCTATTAAACTATAGCTATTAGCTATTAGTATTATATTAGCATTAACTATTAGCTATTAATATTAGCTATTAATATAGTAGCTATAGCTATTAGCTATAATATAGTATAGCCTTAGCGGATTAACTAGTAGCTATTAACTATAGCTATGAAACTATTGATATTACTATTAGCTACTAACTATTAGCTATTAACCTATGCTATTAGCTATTAGGCTATTAAGCTATTGTATTCACTCTTCAATATTAGCTAGTCACTATTAGCTATTAGTAATAGACCAGCTATTAGCTATTAATATAGCTAGTAACTATTAGCTATTAACACTTAGTATAGCTGATGAGCTATTCGCTATTAACTATTAGCTCTGACCTATTAGCTTATTAACTATTAGCTATAACTATTAGTATGAATATTAGTCTTAGCTATAAACTATTAAGTATTATTTGCTTTAACATTAGCTATAACTATTAGCATATTAACTAGTAGCCATTAGCTATGAGCTATTAGCTATTAGCTATTAGTATTAGCTATTAATATAGCTATAACTAGTAGCTATTAAAACTATGAGCTATTAACTTTAGCTATTAAATTAGCTATTAAGTATAGCTATTAAGCCTATTCGTATTAGCTATTAACTATTAGCTATGTACTATTAGCTATGAACTAGTAGACTATTACATATTAGCTATTAACTATTAGCTATTAAATTACTATTAGTATTAGCTAGTACTATTGCTATTAAACTATAGCTATTAACTATGTATTCACTACTAGCTATTAGCATTAAGTATAACATTAGCTATTAGCTATTAGCTATTAGCTATTAGCTATTAGCTATTAAATATTAGCTATTAACTATTAGCTATTAACTATTAGCTATTAGCTATTAGCTATTAGCTATTAGCTATTAGCTATTAACTATTAACTATTAGCATTAACTAATAGTATTACTAATGAGTATAATTAGCGATTAGCTATTAGTATTAGCTATTAGCTATTAGCTATAGATATTAACTATTAGCTATTCAGCTATTAGCGATTAACTATAAGCTATTAACTTATGAGCTTAACTATTAGCTATTAACTATAGCTCTATTAAACTATTAGCTATAGCGATAGCTATTAACTATTAGATATAACATTAGTATACCTTTAGCTATTAACTATTAGCTATTAACTATTAGCTATTAACTATTAGCTATTAACTATTAGCTATTAACTATTAGCTATTAACTATTAGCTATTAACTATTAGCTATTAACTATTAGCTATTAACTATTAGCTATTAACTATTAGCTATTAGCTATTAGCTATTAGCTATTAACTATTAGCTATGACCTATAGCTATAGCTAGTACTATTAGTAGTAACTTTAGCTAGAACTATAGCTATAAGCTATTAGCTATTAACTACCTAGCTATTAACTATAGGCTATTAATATTAGCTAATCATATTAAGCTATTTAGCTATTAGCTAATAAACTACTAGCTAGTAGTATTAGCTATTGAGATATTAGCGAAAACTATTAGCTATTAACTATTAGCTATTAAATATTAGCTATTAGCTAGTAAGCCCCTTTAATAGCTAGAACGAGTAACTATTTAACTATAGCTATTAACTATTAACGATTAACTATTAGCTATTAACTATTAGGCTAGAGGCTATTAAGCATTAGTATAGCCGATTAGCTTTAACTATTAGCTATTAGCTATTCGCCTTAGCAATTACTATCTATTAGCTATTAAATATTAGCTATTAAACTTTAGCTATTAATCTTAGACTATAAACTAGTAGCATTAGCTATTGTGTGTGTAGCTATGCGCTATAGCCATTAGGATCCATTTAGCATTAATATAGCATTAAGCCTATAGCTATAAGCTATTAGCTATTAATATTCCGCTATTAACTATTAGTATTTAAACTATTAGCTATTTATAGCTATTAACTATTAGCTATTAACTATGAGCTATAACTATAGCTATTAACTATAGTATTAACTATTGCTATTACTATTAGCTATTAGCTATAGCTATTAATATTAGGCTATTAACTATCTTCTTAACTATTAGCTATTAACTTTAGTTATTAAACTACTAGTATAAGGCTATTAGCTATACCTATTAGCTATAAACATTACTATTAGTATTAGTATTAGCTATTGAGCTATTAGCTATAACATTCGCTATTAACATTAGTATTAACTTATTAGCTATATGCTATTAAGCTATTAGCTAGTAGCTATAGCTATTAGCTAGTAGCTATAGCTATTGTGTGTATTACTATTAGCTAGTAGCATTAGCTTATTAATCTTAGCTATTACCTACTAGTATTAACTATAGCTAGTGGCTATTAGCGTTAACTATTAGCTATTAACAGTAGCTATTAGCTATTAGCTATTAACTATTAGCTATTAGTATAGCTATTGCTATTAGGCTATTCCTATAGTATTAGCTGTAGCTATTAACTATTAGCTATTAGCATTAGCTCTTAGCTATTAATATTAGCTATAACATTAGCTATTAACTATAGCTAGTAGCTATAGATAGTAAAACTATTATGTCTATTAGCTATAGCTATAGCTATTAGCTTATTCACTATTAGCTATTAGCATTAGCTATTAATATAGCTATTAGCTATTAGCTATAACTATTAGCTTTAAACTATTCGGCTATTAACTATAGCTTATTAAGCTATTGCTATTAGCTTTAGCTATTAGCTTATTAGCTATTAACTATTAACTATTAACATTAGCTATGACCTCTTAGTATTTTAACTATTAGCTATCAACTAGTAGCTATGAACTATTAGATAGATGCTAAAGCTAGTCGCTTCTAGCTATTAGCTATAGGATAGCTATTCGCTAGTAGCTATGTATTACTATAGCTATTTAAACTATTAGCTATTAACTATTAGCATAAACGAATAGCTATTAACTATTAGTATTAGCTATAGCTATTATATATAGTATTGAGACTATTAGTATTCACTATTAGTATTAACTATTAGCTATTAGCTATTAGGTATAGCTATGCGCTTTATTAAACTATTAGTATTAACTATTAGCTATTAACTATTAGTATAAGATTAGCTATTAACTATAGCTATTAAATATAGCTATTCACATTAGCTATTAACTCTAGCTATTAACTATAGCTATTAACTATTAGCTATTAACGATTAGCTAGTAGCTATTGCTATTAAACTATTAGCTATGAAATTTAGCTATTACTATTAGTGGAAACTATAGCTATTAGCTATTAGTATCAACTATCGCTCTATTAACTGTAGCTATTAGCTATTAGCTATTAGTATCGCCTCTTAGCGATTAGCTAGTAATATTAGCTATTAAACTATTAGCTATTAACTATTAGTATAACTATAGCTATTAGCCTATTAACTATAGCTTTAATATAACTATTAACATTAGCTATTAAACTATTGCTAGTAACTATGAGGCTATTAAACATATTAGCTATTAACTATTAGCTATTAACTATTAGCTATTAGCTATTAGCTATTAGCTATTAAATTAGCTATTAACTATTAGCTATAAATATAGCTATTAACTATTAGCTATTAACTATTAGCTATTAACATCATTAGTATAAACCTTTAGCTAGAACATTACTATTAACCTATTAGCTATTAAATATTAGCTATTAACTATTAGCGTATAACTATTACTATTAATATTAGCTATGAGCTATGAGCTATTAGCTATAAGATATTAGCTATTAACTATTAGATATTAAAAGTACTATTAAAATATTAGTTTTAGATATTAACTAATTACGCTATTAAAACTAGGAGCTATAATATTAGCTATTAACATAAGCTATAAACTATTAGCTATTAACTATAGCTATTAACTATTACCATTAAATATAGCTATCGATATTAGATATTAACTATTAGCTATTAGCTATTAGCTATTAACTATTAACTATTAACTATTAGCTATTAAGTATTAGCTATTAGCTATTAGCTATTAGCTATTAACTATTAGCTATTACCTATTAGCTATTAGCTATTAGCTATTAGCTATTAGCTATTAACTATTAGCTATTAACTATTAGCTATTAACTATTAGCTATTAACTATTAGCTATTAGCTATTAGCTATTAACTATTAGCTATTAACTATTAGCTATTAACTATTAGCTATTAAGTATTAGCTATTAGCTATTAGCTATTAGCTATTAACTATTAGCTATTAACTATTAGCTATTAGCTATTAGCTATTAGCTATTAGCTAATGAGCTATTAAACGATTAGTATTAATATTAACTATTAACTAATTTTAGGTTTAACTATTAGCTATTAGCTATCGCTATTCACTCTAGTATAACTATTAACTATTAACTATTAGCTATTAATATTAGCTATAACTATTAGCATTTCTATTAGCTATTATCTTGCTCTTAACTATAGTATTAATATTCGTATTGCTATGAGCTATTAGCTATTCCTCTTAGCTAGTAACTATTAGCTATTAAACTATTAGCTCTTACATATTAGCTAATTACCTAGTTAGTATTACTATTAGTTATTACTGATTGCTATTTTAACCCTCGTAGCTAACTCTAGCATACCTATTAGCAGTTAACTCTTAGCTATCATCTAGTATTAATTTCGCTTCTTAGCTATTAGCTAATAACTCTTAGCTATAACTATTAGCCCTTAATATTCGCTATTACTATAGTACTTAGCTATTAGCTATGAACTATAGCCATTAGCTATTCGCTATTAACCGCTTCGCTCCACACTATTCGCCTCCCTCTTAGCTCTTAACTCGTAGCTCTAACTCTAAGCTATTAACTATAGCTATAGCTATTAGCATTTAGTATATTCCTATTAGCTCTTCAATATTAGATATTAGCTGTATTAGCTATTAGATAGACGATATTAACATTAGCTATTAACATTAGTTGAAACTATAGCTATAAGCATAGCTTTAGCTATTAGACTATTAGTATTAACTATTAGCTATTCTATAGCTATTAACTATTAGCTATACCTTTGTTGTTGTGGGAGAGAGATCTATTAACTATTAGCTATTAAGATTAGCTTTAGCTATTAGCTATCGCTATTAACTATAGCTATTACCTTTAGCTATTAAACTATCGCTATTACCTATTAGCTATTAAAAATATTAGCTAATTAACTATAGAGCTATTAGCTATTAGCTATTAACTATTAGCTATTAACTATTAGCTATTCAATATAGCTATGGTAGCTATGAGCTATAAATATAGCTATTAAGCTATTAGCCTATTAGCTTTAGCTATAAACGTCATAGCTATTCGCTATCAGTATTAGATATTAACTATGAGCATAATTATTAGCTATTAACTATAGCTATTAATATAGCTATTAACTATTAGCTATTAACTATAGCTATTAGCATTGTATTAACATAGATATTAACTATTCGCTATAAGCTTATAGCTATTAAATATTAGCTATTAAACGATTAGCTATTAACTATTAGCCTATAAAACATTAGCTCTTAACTATTAGCTATTAACTATTAGCTATTAACTATTAGCTATTAACTATTAACTATTAACTATTAGCTATTAAGTATTAGCTATTAGCTATTAGCTATTAGCTATTAACTATTAGCTATTACCTAGTAAGATATTAGCTATTAATATTATGGCTATACTATTAGCTATTAACTATTAGCTATAAGCTATTAGCTATTAACTATTAGCTATTAACTATTAGCTATTAACTATTAGCTATTCACTATTAGCTATTAGCTATTAGCTATAATATTAGGCTATTAGCTATAGTAGAAGTCATAGCTATTAAACTATGAGCTATTAAACTATTAGCTATTAGCTATTAGCTATTAGCTATTAACTATTAACTATTAACTATTAACTATTAGCTATTAACTATTAGCTATTAACTATTAGCTATTAACTATTAGCTATATGCTATTAGCTATTAGCTATTAGCTATTAGCTATTAACTATTAGCTATTAGCTATTAGCTATTAGCTATTAGCATTAACTATTAGCTATTAACTATTAGCTATTACCTATTAGCTATTAACTATTAGCTATTAGCTATTAGCTATTAGCTATTCGCTATTAGCTATTAGCTATTCACTATTAGCTATTAACTATTAGCTATTAGCTATTAGCTATAAGCTATTAGCTATTAACTATTAGCTATTAACTATTAGCTATTAACTATTAGCTATTAACTATTAGCTATTAACTATTAGCTATTAACTATTAGCTATTAACTATTAGCTATTAACTATTAGCTATTAACTATTAGCTATTAGCTATTAGCTATTAACTATAAGCTATTAGCTATTAACTATTAGCTATTAACTATTAGCTATTAACTATTAGCTATTAGCTATTAGCTATTAACTATACTATAAACTATAGCTATGAGCTATAGTATTGAAGCCTATTAGCTATAGCTATTACTATTAGTTGTATTAACTATTAGCGATTATACTATTAGCTATGTGCTAGTAGCTTTTAGCTATAGCGTATTAAGCATTAGGTATAGCTATTGCTATAGCTATTAACTATTTATAGCTATTAGCTAGTAGCTATTACTATTAGCTATACCTATAGATATTAACTATTAGCTATTAGCTATTAGCTATTAACTATTAGCTATTAACTATTAGCTATAAGCTATTAGCTATTAACTATTAGCTATTAGCTATTAGCTATTAGCTATTAGCTATTCACTATTAGCTATTAGCTGTTAGCTATTAACTATTAGCTATTAGCTATTAGCTATTAGCTATTAGCTATTAACTATTAGCTTATTAACTATTAGCTATTAACTATTAGCTATTAGCTATTAGCTATTAACTATTAGCTATTAGCTATTAGCTATTAGCTATTAGCTATTCACTATTAGCTATTAGCTATTAGCTATTAACTATTCGCTATTAGCTATTAACTATTAGCTATTAACTAGTAGCTATTAACTATTCGCTATTAACTATAGCTATAGTAATTAGCTATTAGTATAGCTATTAAACTATTAACTATTAACTATGTAGCATCTAACGATTAGCTATTAACTATAGCTATTAACTATTAGTATTAACTATTAGTATATGCTATTAGCTATTAGCTACGTTAGTTTAGCGTATTAGCATAGCTATTAGCTATAGCTTTAACTTTAGCTATGAATATTAGCTATTAACTATAGCTATTAAACTTATTAGCTATTAACTATTAGCTATTAGCTATCGCATTAATATTATGCTATTAGCTCTTAGTATTCACTATGCTTATTAAACTATTAGTATTAGTCTTAGCTATTAGCCTTTAGCTATAACTATAGCTATTAACGATTAGTATAACTATTTAGCTATTAACTATTAGCTATACACTATATGCTATTAAAACTATTAGTAGTAACTATTAGCTATTAACTATTAGCTATTAACTATTAGGCTATAACGATTAGCTATAAACTATTAAGCTATTAGCTATGAGCTATTAAACTATTAGCCTATTAAATTAGCTATAACTAAGCTATTAACTATTAGCTATGAGCTATTAGCTATTAACTATTAGTATTAACCGTTAGCTATTAGCTATTAGAGATGAGCTATTAGCTATTAAAATATTAGCTATAAACATGACTATGCTATAGCTATTAGTATTAACTATAGCTATTAACTATTAGCTCGAACTATTAGGTATAACTATTACTATTAAGCTATTAAACTATTAGCTATTAACTATTAACATTAACTAGTAGCTATTAACTATTAGCTATTAACTATAGTATTAAAAACTATTAGCTATTAACATTAGCTATAACTATTGAGCTATTAAGCTATTAGCATTAGATTAACATTAGCTATTAAACTATTAGTATTAACTATTAGCTATTAATATTAGCTATTACCTTATTAGCTATTAACTATTAGTTATAACTATAGATTTAACTATTAGCTATTAACTATTAAGCATTATAATATTAGCTATTAAACTATAGCTATTAACTTAGCTATAACTATTAGCTATGAGTATAGATGCTAAAGCTATTAGCTATTAAATTAGCTATTAACTATTAGCTATAACTATTAGCTTTTAGTATTAAAACTATTAGCTATTAACTAGAGTATAACATTAGCTATTTAACTATTAGCTACGTTAAACTATTACGCATCTAACGATTAGCTCTTTACCTAGTACCCATAACATAGCTACTAGCCTACCCGACAGTATTACTATTAGCTATTCACTATTAGCTATTACCTATTAGCTAGTAACTATAGCTAGTTACGATTAGCTCCCCTGACGATATTAGCTATCGCTCTAACTCTTGCTAACTACGTAGCTATAGCTCTTCCACGCTATAGCAGTAGCTATTCCCTATCCGCTATTCCCCTCATAGCTCTTAAATATTAGGGACTAACTATTAGATATAAGATTAGCTAAAATCATTAGCGAAACTATTAGCTCTAAATTAGCTATTCTAGATTACGGCTATTGCTCTCTAGCATACTTAGCTATAAACTATGCATGATAACGAGCGTGAGCTATCCCGCTAGTAGCATGCTATTAGTTAACCTAGATTAACTCATCATCGCAGATACAACCTCATTAGGGATAACCTATGAGCTATTAAGACAAGTAGCTCCAGTACTATAGCTATTAACCTATTTAATATTACCACAACCCCCCCCCCACCATTAGTATAAACGAGCCAGCTACCCTAATATTAGCTCTCGCTATTAAATCATTCGTACTAACCCCGACTTAGCTAGGAGCCTATTCTAGCTACTAAGTAGTAGCTATCACTATGGAGATATTAACTTATCTAGCTAAAAACTATTAGCGCATTCCTATTAGCTCATTAACTATGAACTCACGTTAACATTAGCTATTAATATTAGCAGAACAGAGCTACGTAACACTCACGCTATTAAATTCGCTCTAGTATTAGATAGACGCTATTAGCCTATCAACTCCGCAGCTATTAACTATCAGCTATTACTTCCTAGCTATTAACTATTACGCTATAACTATTACGCTATTACCTACTTAGCTACTAACTCTCGCATTAACTATAGCTATTACCTACTTAGCTATGAACTTTTAGCTATTAGCTATCAGGCTTCAGTTGATCAACTCATCGAGTGCATTAACTATGACGCTATTTCCAACTATTAGCTATTAAATATTAGCGCATTAAACTTTAGCTATCTCAGCCCTATTAGATTAATATTAGCTATACTATTAGCCTATAGCTATACGCTATTAGTATAGCATTGCTATACAATATTGCTTTAACTATGAGCTATAACTATTGCATATGCTACTAGCTCGTTAGATATAGCTATTAGCTATAGCTCTTAGCTATTAGCGATAAAGCATACGCATTACCTATTAGCTATTAAGCGATAGCTTAGATCCAAAGATTACGATATAACTATTAGCTATTTCACATTAGCTATTAACTATTAGTATTAGCTAGTAGCTATTAACTATAGCTATTAACTATTAGCTATTAACTATTAGCTATGTAAAACCTATTAGCCCTATTAACTATGAGCTAGTAGCTATAGCTATTAAACTCCATTAGATATATATATTAGCTAAGCATCTTAGCTATTAGCTATTAGCTATTCGCATTAAAATAGGAGCTATAACATCAGCTAGAGTAACCAACTATTAGGTATTAATATTAGCTATTAGCTATTAGCCTAACTATTAGCTCATTAACTTAACTATTAACTATTAGCTATAACTATTAGCCCTATTAAAACATAGCTATTACAAAACGATGAGCTATTAACTATTAGCTATTAACTATTAGCTATAGCTATAGCTATAGCTATTAACACTATTAGCTATTAACTATTAGCTATTAACTATTAGCTATTAAACTATTAGCTATTAACTATTAGCTATTAACTATTAGTTATTAACTATTAGCTATTAACTATTAGCTATTAACTATTAGCTATTAAATAATAGCTATTAACTATTAGCTATTAACTATTAGCTATTAACTATTAGCTATGAGCTATTAGCTATTAGCTATAAGCTATTAGCTATTAACTATTAGCTATTAACTATTAGCTATTAACTAATAGCTATTAACTATTAGCTATTAACTATTAGCTATTAACTATTAGCTGTTAACTATTAGCTATTAACTGTTAGCTATTAACTATTAGCTATTAACTATTAGCTATTAACTATTAGCTATTAACTATTAGCTATTAACTATTAGCTATTAACTATTAGCTATTAACTATTAGCTATTAACTATTAGCTATTAACTATTAGCTAGTGGAGATATTAGCTAGTGGAGATGCGGGAGCTGTATTTTGGGGCAGGTTTAACTCGTTTTTATTATTATTATTATTAGTAGTAGTAGTATTATAATTATTATTATTATTATTATTATTATTATTATAGCAGCTATGCCAAAGCTGCCTATGCATCTAGCTGGATTTGCGGGGGTCATTTAATTTTGATTCAATCCAAATAAATATTCATTACATTGTCATAGTGTTTGTCCTGGGTGTGTATTAAGTTATTAACCTGTGTGCGTGTGTGTTTGTGGTGGTGGTGATGGTGGTGTGTGTGTGTGTGTTGGGGATGTGTGTAGTGGTAATAGCCTGCGTGTGGATTAACATTTTGGGCGCGTTGGCTCACAAACACCCCCTCGCACACTGTGTACTGCTTTAGAGACAGGCCAGAGTTGACTCACAAACACCCTCTTGCACGCTGTGTACTGCTTTAGAGACAGGCCAGAGTTGACCCAAAATCAATGATCGATAAACGATCAATTAGTGAGTTAATTAGGTATGTTCCGTAGATACCTAAATATGTACCAGAGCTAGCCCAAGATCGATGATCGATAAACAATCAATTAGTGAGTTAATTAGGTATATTTCGTAGATACCTAATTAGGTACCAGAGTTGACCCAAGATCAATTATTGATAAACGATCAATTAGTGATTTAATTGGGTGTAATTTCGTAGATACCTAATTAGGTATCTATTTAATTTCCTCTTGTATGCAGCCGCAGCAACCCCATTTACGCCACTCCCCAACCCCATCCTATGTTCCACAGTTAACCCGAAGCAGGAGTAGCAGGGTACTACATGACGCGCGCTATTGCGCGCTAGCGCGCAAGGTTTTGGAGCCCGACTGCGCGATTGACGCAATTTTATAACCCCCCTCTGGGCGCAGCGCGCAGATTTCCGATTTCAGTCAGTCAGAGTCAAAAGCGCAACCCAAAAGGAGGCAGTTGCGTAAAAAGCGCAACCCAAAATGACATAATGTAGTACCCTCAGGAGTAGACGTCAAACATGCACCATCTGCATTTTAACACCTTTGTCGCGGTCAGCTGTGACATGTGGGGCACGGGAATAAGAACCCTGCCAGCTATTTAAGTGTGTGTACCAGGGGGCATAATGTGCGTCCAGGGTCTACGCAGGAGTAGACGTTAAACGTGCATCATCTGCATGTATACACCTTTGCCGTGGTCAGCTGTGACATGTGGGGCCAGTATATATGCAGGAGTATATGTAGAACATGCATCATCTGCATTTATTCACCTTTGTCGTGCTCAGCTATGACCTGTGGGGCCAGTATCTACTCAGGAGGAGATGTTTAACGCGCACCATCTGCATTTAAACACCTTCGTCGTGGTCAACTGCGACATGTGGGGCCAGTATCCACGCAGGAGGAGACGTTTAACGTACGCCATCTGCATTTTAATACCTTCGTCGTGGTCAGCTGTTATATGTGGGGCATGGGAATAACAACCCTGTTCAACTGCTTGTACCAAGGGACATAATGTGCGCCCAGTGTCTACGCAGGAGTAGACGTTAAACATGCATCATCTGCATTGATACACCTTTGTCGCGGTCAGCTGTTATATGTGGGGCATGGGAATAACAATCCTGTTCAACTGCTTGTACCAAGGGACATAATGTGCGCCCAGTGTCTACGCAGGAGGAGATGTTTAACGCGCATCATCTGCATTGATACACCTTTGTCGCGGTCAGCTGTTATATGTGGGGCATGGGAATAACAATCCTGTTCAACTGCTTGTACCAAGGGACATAATGTGCGCCCAGTGTCTACGCAGGAGTAGACGTTAAACATGCATCATCTGCATTGATACACCTTTGTCGCGGTCAGCTGTTATATGTGGGGCATGGGAATAACAATCCTGTTCAACTGCTTGTACCAAGGGACATAATGTGCGCCCAGTGTCTACGCAGGAGGAGATGTTTAACGCGCATCATCTGCATTGATACACCTTTGTCGCGGTCAGCTGTTATATGTGGGGCATGGGAATAACAATCCTGTTCAACTGCTTGTACCAAGGGACATAATGTGCGCCCAGTGTCTACGCAGGAGGAGATGTTTAACGCGCATCATCTGCATTTGAACACCTCCGACGCCAACCACGCCCCGTGTTCCACAATTAACAACACTGTAGAAACCAACAAAGTGCTGCGTGTGGGAGTTGAGACCGGGACCTTCAAAATGTGTTTTGACTGCTATACCACTGAACTGTCCCATTTGAACACCTCCAACGCCTACCACGTATCTCCCACCTACTATTTTATACGAGTGGCAACGCCATTCAAACTGAATCCTTGGTGTTGCTGGTTTGTTTGGGTAACTAGAATAACCGCCCAATTATGAATGATGGTGTAACCGTCGAGTCTCTTGTACATTGAGGGTGGTAAAAAAGTCCCATGTCCCACAGGTAATAATAACGCCTGGTGGGGCGTGGTGTTAAGGGAGCCCGTCGTACACGGGTGGGGAGCGGTCTCCTACCTCAACTGGACAAGTCCCATGTCCCACAGTTAATCAGGAGCAGTAGTAGGTGTCAGGGCTGTCCTTTCCAACTTTTCTTAGCAGCTTCTAGGGGAAGAGGTGGACCTGTGCGGGGCGAGGGTGTAGCAGGGTGTGGTAAGGGTAGTGCAATTGAAATTGAAATTTTAACATCCGAGTAATGCAGTCCCTCTCAGGACGTTAAGGACACCACAGCGTAAGCCGGAGATAGCAATAGTCACGGTTTGGGTAGTGCAATATATAGTAATGCATAGCAAAGCACCCGGAGCAGGAGTAGGTGTCAGGGCTATTCTTTTTTGCTTTTCTTAGCAGCTTCTAGGCAGCTCCTTGAGCCAGCCACTTGGCTGCACCAAGCTCTTACAGCAGCTTCTAGGCAGCACCCTGAGCCAGCCACTTGGCTGCTCCCTCTAGCAGCAGCTTCCAGGCAGCTCCCTGAACCAGCTACTTGGCTGCACCAAGCTCTTTTAGCAGCTTCTAGGCAGCACCCTGAGCCAGCCACTTGGCTGCACCCTCTAGCAGCTTCTAGGCAGCTCCTTGGCTGCACCAAGCTCTTTCAGCAGTTCTGGGCAGCTGATCGTGCCAGCTTCAAGGTGCACTAGGTTGAGTTCGGTTTGGCTGAATAACCAGTCAGGGGTGGTGCCTAGAAGCTGTTGCTCGCAGCCCATCGATTGGGTGATAGAGGAGTACATTATAAATGCTCCTGCATGTATGTGTTCCCAGCTGTGCCGCCCTGATTGGGCAGAAGAGCACAAGTGGGTACAGCTTTACAAGTAACAACTGTTGTGCCCTTGATTGAGTGATAGAGGAGTACATTATAAATGTATGTGTTCCCAGCTGTGCCACCATAATTGGGCAGAAGAGCACAAGTGGGCACAGCTTTACAAGTAACAACAGTTGTGCCCTTGATTGGGTGATAGAGGAGCACATTATAAATGCTCCTGTATGTAAGTGTTCCCAGCTGTGCCACCCTAGTTGAGCAGAAGAACACAAGTGAGCACAGAATAAACAAATCAATAAATGTTACGCCTTTAGACTGGGGACCGGCAAATCATATCATGCTGGCCAAATGTGAGTATGATATCATATGATATCATACAAATTGCATCATATGATTTTGTATACAAATGGTAACTTTAGCCTAGTCAGACTGCCGGCATCATTTGATAATGTATGATGACATGATATCATATTGCCGTTCCCTACTTATGACGAGTATGATGGTCTATAATGGCGGTATGATGGTACCATATGCGCCCGATGTGTTATCGTAAAATAGGTTTCGCGGTAATCCCCGTAAAGGCTGAAATAATGTTTCACCACTTTTGTTAGCGGGATTTCGAATTTGGGGTGCTCCATAAATTGGCTCTCACTGAAAGTTACATATTTGGCGGCTTTTATTTAAATTGTTTTCTTTTCCATTCAAACCAGATTCAAATGTGACTCGAAAGGAGACACTGAGCAGCCCAGGCTGCAAAACATGTAACAATCCAATGCAGAGTGTGGTGTGGTAGCGGTTATACCACCCACGTTTATTCTGCCCGCAAACACTGAGCGTCTGAGCCACAAGGCCGATAGACCGGTATAACTCGGTACCTGTGAGTCTCGGTGAAGAGTCCCTTAGAGGGATCCATTCATCCATGCCGTTCCACTCCCCCCTTCCTATGAAGAGATGCGGTCTCCGCTTCTAAAGGTGGGTAGATATATGCATTTCTTGATGTTGACAAACTAAAGGCG
Source organism: Chlamydomonas sp. ICE-L (assembly GCA_013435795.1). Taxonomy (NCBI): domain Eukaryota; kingdom Viridiplantae; phylum Chlorophyta; class Chlorophyceae; order Chlamydomonadales; family Chlamydomonadaceae; genus Chlamydomonas; species Chlamydomonas sp. ICE-L. The sequence continues at coordinate 4,257,440 of JACBWV010000506.1, forward strand.
CATGCAACACGACACTCACACGACTTGAAGAATAGTAGGATAGGCCTACACATAGTGAATTTTGTGTCTGGGCCCTTCACCTGCAGTTTCACCTCGCCCTTTTTGGGTCTGGGCCCTTTGCACGTAACTTTGTACCTACGGGGCCAAATGTTTTAGTAAGACCAGATTCTTCATCCTCTCAACTAGCTCTACATATTTGAGGCATGGGGTCAGACAATTGTGTGTTTGCCCCCCCCCCCCCCCCTCCCCCCCTCGGTTCACGTGTACATTTTACCGTTAATAGTGTTTGCTGCCAGACGGCGAGCAGCCAAATTTAAGCTATGTACCGGTAACCGAGTTCAAGTTTTCCTCCCTGATCATGGGGGATATATATTTTAGTGACACGCCTGTTTGCCATACTACAGCAGTCATGTAACGACCCATCCCGCGACATCAAGCAGGTACATGGAAATGTATATGACCTGCCTCTGGGCGTGAGGTTGAAGGAATCCTCCCGTTCACATGCAAGATGGTTTATCATACTTCAACCTAGCTACCCAGGGTAGGAAGTTGGAACAAGGCCAACAACACCCCTGATTGTGCACTAGGTAAGACTCTCTGCGGGGTACTACATTTTGCCATTTTGACGCAACTGCCTCCTCTTGGGTTGCGCTTATGGATGAAACGGAAATCTGCGGGCTGCGCTCAGAAGGAGAAATTGCGCCAATCACGTAAGCGGGCCCCAAAACCTTGAGATATAGTACCCTGACATACGAAGGACATATGTAGGACATACGAAGTCAGAATTTACATCGTGAGCTTACATAATCAATTGGAGTTCTCAAATCTAAACAGAAAACGAAATCAAGGGTATACCGGTATCTATTGACAGTGACCATTCCCCAGTGCGAGCGGACGGGAAGGTTCCTTTAAACTCGCGCCCCGTGGAGTGAAGCAGGATAGCTTGCTGCAGTGGTACCAGTAAGGTCTATGCCGAAAGCACTCGTCGTCCTACCTGTCCGTGACTAAGCCAAGAAGTAGCTACCGCTCGCTTGCTGTAACTGAGACCGGTTCAATGCGTAACAATTTTCATGTCTTCATTTTACAGGTATCTAGAGTCCAACCTCCTTCTCCCACTTGGGCAAGTAGCTGACAAACAGAAGTGTGAAGACGACATGGGGACCAATCCTGGAATGTGGAAGCAGTGTGGCGGTTAGTACACGAATACTTCATGCTAGGAGGGCTAAGATATGAGCCATGAAATGTAAGGAGAACTGATGTAAGGAGTACGTGCATGCATCCTACAAATTGCAACCATACAGCACATGCACAACCATTAAACATAAGCATTATACATGCGTGTATCTGTGTATGTTATAGTCCAGGCGTAGGCCAAATAGGCTCAAGGGACTTGCCCAACCGTGTAGGGAAGGCTTAAAAAAAAAAGGCACTGACGAACTGAACCCCAAACAATCGTTTTACTGACGGGGGCCCTGAGTTCGTGCTATCTTGATAATTTAATTATACAATATGATTCAATCACCATCTCATCTGGGACAATAATTTAATTGTACAATCAGTTTTATTGTACAATTAGTATCGCATTTTTTACAAAATTGTATTAAGTATGTCCATCCTTCAAAGGGATCAGGATTCATGACAAGCTTCACGCTATACTTTTTATCCACCAATTCGGGTTTAATTTTCATTTTCTCATTAACATTTTTTATCCTCAGCGTATTATAGGCATTCTAATATGGAAAGCATTTCATCTTCGACCACTCTTCTACCGTCAACCACCATATCACAGCACCGGCAAATCCTGCCAGGACCCAGAGGTACTCCTTTCTGATTCAACATATAAGTTGTGAGCTCAAAGACGCAGTCTTGCTATAGCCATTGCAAGCGAACGGGCTGGCCCTCCCAACTTCATGCCTCATCATACGGCATACCATTTATTGATCTATATAAGCATAACTTGAACATGCCTAGCTTGGTAAGCAATGGGCATGCACATCATATAAAGCAGATGTGGAAGCCAGAGTAAAACCCCTCAAGCCCATACATTTAAACATAACTCTAGATTCAACCATCACTCACTCGCCCCAAGCACAGTAAGTTAACAGCACGAACATCACGTTTGACGAATGGCTCAGTGGCTGAGCTCCTAGAACGACCTAGAAAGGTGCCTGGTTCGAATCCCTACAGGTGCGCATTAGTGTTCGCAGTACCTTTCAACTGCACGCCTCATATACTATACGCCCTCTCAACTGTACGCCTCATATATACGCCCCCTCAACTGTACGCCTCATATATACGCCCAATCATACTGCATACCATTTATTGATCTATCCAAGCATAACTTAAACGTGCCTAGCTTGGTAAGCAATCGGCATGCACATCATATAAAGCGGCTTTGGAAGCCAGAGTAAAACCAGGCAGTCCATACATTGAAACAACAAGTTCAACCATCACTCACTCGCCCCAAGCACAGTAAGCTAACAGCATGAACATCACGTTCCCCGAATCGCTCAGTGGCATCACTCACTCGCCCCAAGCACAGTAAGCTAGCAGCATGAACATCACGTTCCACGAATGGCTCAGTGGCAGAGCTCCTGGGTGCCGGGTTCGAATCCCTACAAGTGCGCTTTAGTGTCCGTACAGGTGCGCTTAAGTGTTTGCGGTCGCTGTCAACCGGTGTGGTAGCTTTGTCCATATAAAGTAGCAGCCCGTTCCCTACCACAGTAGAACCTGACTCCCTTAATACCACGCCCCACCAGGCGTTACCATTACTAACAGCATGCGCACCTGACGATGTACGTGGGGAAGCCAGTGTAGAATGTCATAGGTCCCTCCTTGCTCAAAGTCTTCATAACACAGTCCATGCTGCCTGAGTAGGGCATCTTTCCATCAGGGCCGGGCATCATCTTCTGCATACGGGTCTTGACGAAATCGAAGGGCAGACTACATGGTGGGGAACAAGGGGCGATGAGAGGACGTTAGAGAATTACCCTCCATAGTTGCCCCATGCACACTCTTTTCCCAGCCCTATCTTTGAATTCCATTCCAAAGAATGCCAAGCCTCAGAAATTCTTTCCTAGCCACCACTACCTCCTCGCGTCTTTCCCTTCCACCCCTAACAAACCCAAAACTATCCCTAGGGACATCGCCACACCTATTTCCTTCCTCCGTATCTTCCTCGCAGCCCCCACCCCCTTACATATCCCTTTCCCACCCTCTCAACACCTCAAACTATCCCTACTCCACTCCCAACCCGCACCTGCAAACTCGAAACTATCCCTACTCCACCCCTCCTACCTTACCCACAAATATCCCCCCCCCCCCCCCCAAACCTGCCCTCACCCCAACTCCTATCCCTACTACACCCCCCTACACTCACAGCCCGATCCCTTACTCCCCCCTCCCCAACCTGCAACTACCCCCCCCCCCCAACCCCCCCCCCCCCCCCCCCCCCCCCCCCCACACCCTCCAACTCCCATCCCTACTCCACCCCCCAACCGGCACTCACCCTCCAACTCCCATCCCTACTCCACCCCCCAACCCGCCCTCACCCTCCAACTCTCATCCCTACTCCACCCCCCAACCCGCACTGACACCCCAACCCGCCCTCACCCTCCAACTCCCATCCCTACTCCACCCCCCAACCCGCACTGACACCACAACCCGCCCTCACCCTCCAACTCCCATCCCTACTCCACCCTCCAACAAGCACTGACACCCCAACCCGCCCTAACCCTCCAACTTCCATCCCTACTCCACCCCCCAACCCGCACTCACCCTCCAACTCCCATCCCTACTCCACCCCCCAACCCACACTGACACCCCAACTCGCCCTCACCCTCCAACTTCCATTCCTACTCCACCCCCCAACCTCAACCTGCACTCGCAATTATCCCTAGGAGCATGTCCGCACCTGCATGCTGATGCGAAGAAACCAGCAATGAAGGCAGCAGTGGCTGTGGTGGACAGGGCACCAGCCTTGAAGCCAGCACTGTCAACCAGCATCTCCTTGGCCTGCATAGATAACAAAATAGTAAAGCTGCTGGTCAATACATCATAAATAACATCATACTAAATCATGTGTGTGTTTGAATCAATGCACTGCATGCTGGATGTCTTGTTTACTGCTGGATGGTTGTCATACATGATGGTGATTTGTTATCCATTTATTGTTTTTGTGTTCTCGTTGTCCTTTTAAGTTGTATTCGCTATTTTACTTTATTTGATTGTTTTGGTGTTTCGGCATTTTTATGGTCGTATCATTTGAGTTGATATTTGATTTGTTGTTGGTCTTATAATTATTATTGTTCTTATTGCTGTTCCAGTGTACCAAATTGCCCCCTACTCAACAACCAAAGCCTAGAGGAGCAAATAACAAATTTTGATAGCTACCCTGCTGCCCCATCTTTTAGAACTATTGCTTGGCTTGTACATGGTCATAAGTTGCCAACATACCCATGTTCAAGGCCATGGCGCGGGTGAAGGTGGGGGCGGCACGGCACCAAAACTCCAACTGCCCCCTACTCAACAACCAAAGCCTAGAGGAGCAAACAAACAATTTTTGGTAGCTACCCTGCTGCCCCTCCTTTTTGAACTCTTGCTTAGCTCGTACCTGGTCGTTAGTTGCCAACATACCCATGTTCAGGGCCATGGCGCGGGTGACGGTGGGGGCGGCACCGCGGAAGAGTCCAGCAACACCGTCATCCTTCACAATCCTGCAATTCAAGAATTTACGTGTGTCTGAGGCTCTGAGCGTAGACGTGCTCACATGTATGGGTTGTTTTGTACGTATATATGTACCAACAAAATGTATGTATCAAATCAGATGTAAGTACGTATGTATGTATACAAACAACCCAAATGCATGTATGTGTGGTTGTATGTGTGCTTATATCTGAGCACACATGTGTGTGGGTGCGCGTGTTCATGCGCTCACGTGTTGCATGCGTGTGCATGCTTGCATGTGTGTAGATTGTACGCATGAGGCTTTTTGAGCGAATCAGAGACTCTGACCTTAGAATGATTACAGTAGATTGACAGGTTGCAGGCAACACAACGCAAATGCTACATGCACCTGACATGACAGATAGTTGCATCATATGTAGGGTTGGGCCGACTTGTAAACGTATAATATACGTATATGCGTATAAATACGCCGTATAGTTTTTCTCAAATCGACCTTATATACGTCGTATAAAAACGCTTAGTCTGTACTTCGAAAAGTACAGCACACATCCCGGCACTTGACTTTCTTGGTTTGCATTATATTTTTGATTTAGATAGCTCATTGGAAAGCTTTTGACCTCCTCTATCACAATATGCAATACAATTCACCATTCACATGCACCATTGTATAAACATTTGGCATAAAGGTTGATCCAGATAGCCAGGATGGCACACATATCAGAGCGCCACCTAGCCTTCCATTCCACAAGCTGTGCTCCTACATGGGCTTGAAGGATTGATGGTGCCAGCCTAGTGCGATGTGAACACGGACAATATTGCAATACCGTAATGTACTTATATTATTATACACTTTTACAGTTATACAGTTATCTAATATACCAACTGGCATTTAATGGTTCCCTTAGGTTGGCACCGCGCTTCTTCACCAGTCGACGCGCTTTCTGGTCGTGATTTCTTTTCTGAGATTTGGACAACTTAAACTTGCCAGATTATTTTTCTGAGAGTTGATATGTGATGCCAATGAAATTAGCTACACGGAAATACCTTTAAACTCATGTAAAAGTATTTTCTCAAAAGTGCCTAATTTTTATATACGTTTTTATACGTTTATACGGCTTATAAAAATAAAATTATACGTTTGCTTCCCAACCCTAATCATATCTTGGCCAACGCTTTTACCCGGCAAAAAAAACGTGTCTTGAAATATATACTACCTCCTTTGAATTCCCTATCATCCTTAGATCAAGTGATTGCTGCATCTGGCTGGTCCTCAGCGTTGTACCGAACTAGGCCTGGCCTAGAAGCGTAGACCTTTCCACCCTCCCCTACACACTCGAGACACAGCCTCTCACCACCGACCCCCATCCTTGTGAACCAACCTAGTTGTAAGGACAAGTTTGGAAAAATGAAGCATGTACCAACCTGACCAAGGCATCTCCAACACCCTTGTAGTTCCTCCTCTGCTCAACTGGCAGAGTGTTGTCGGCCTACAGACGCAGAAAAAGGTGTTTGTGTCTGTAAGTGTGTGTGTGATTGTGTTTGTGTGATTTTATGTGTGTGGGTGTGGGTGGGGGGGTATGTGTGTGTTGTATGTATGTATAAATGGTTGTGTGTGCATGCTTGCATGTGTGGAGAGTGCACGTCTGAGGCTTGAGTGTATGTGGGACTCTGAGCTTGGCATGATTGTAGTAGATGAACATGATGCAGTGCATAATGGCGAGCACATGTTTAGGCACATAATGGGGACATTAGGCACATACTAGGTAGCACATGTTCTAATGGTCGATCACAGCCGAGTCAATACTACTGAAACTTAACACCAAGCCGTCAGCTTAACACAACCTAGTCAACAGTACAGAATTTGAGCACTTAGCTGACAGCTCAAAATAGCAAACAGCTAAATACCACTGAAGCTAACAAGAGCTAATTCAACACTACATAAGCTGAAACTGTTGGAGTTAAAACATGACATAAAACATAACTAAAAGCTTGCTCACCTGCATGCGGACGAGGGACAGATCAGCAGGGTTTCCGACGAGAGCTCCCATGCCACCAGCGGCCAAACCAGCAAAAGCCTTCTGCCACAGAGGAACAGGCTACACACAGCAAGGGATTTTTGGGACAGTTTAATCGGTTGGAGGTTGATCACATGGAGCATTTTGACATACAGATTTATACAAACTAGGAACAGCCTTCTGCTACAGAGGAACAGGCTACACACAGCAAGGGCAATTTTTGATGGTTTAGATGGGTGAAGTTGTTTACATAGGGCATATTGACATAAATCGATACGAACCAGCAAAAGCCTTCTGCCACAGAGGAACAGGCTACACACAGTAAGGGATTTTTGGGACAGTTTAGTCTGTTGCAGGTTTTTCACATGGAGCATATTGACACAGATTGATACAAACCAGGAACAACCTCCTGCTACAGAGGAACAGGCTACAAACAGCGTGGGCATTTTCGGATGGTTTAGATGGTTGGAAGTTGTTTACATGGAGCATATTGACATATATTGATGCTAACTAGGAACAGCCTTCTGCCCCAGAGGAATAGCCTACACAAAGCCAAGCAATATCTGGTAATATTAAGTGGGTGCAGATGGTATACGTGATCAAGTAATGATGAGTATGATGATGAGGGTAATGATGGCCATGATGGTGATGGTTGCATCAATCTGGTTCCCTACTGGACTTCAAATGTGCTAGAAGGACAATCTAACGGGAATCTTGGTTCTTCCAAGGATAAAATAAAATAATTATCCTGCATGCATACTATTAATATTTCCAGATTAATTATGAAGAATGCATGCAGTTCCACATTTTTGTAATTACGAAGAATGCATGGATTGCAGCAATCGCATGCAGATGCAAGCCACGTAGTTACACAAATGAAACTCGAAGACATCTGAGGTAGAGCATGGATCACATGCACATGCATTCTTCATAAATGTATAGCTTAAGTCATGGGGGGCAGAGAATGCTGCACATGCAGACTCATGCAACACAATTTCATACAAGTGGCGCTTAAAGCCATTCAGCTGATGATTTGGATTTGGTTTTTCGAAACTCTTCGCAGTTCTTAATTCATACCTCTCAGTTCATAATTCATACATAACTTCAGAATTCGGCCCGAGCATTCTGGCATTTTAGCCTGAGAATCGATTATTCTGAGAATCTCTGAGAATTCTCGGGCATTTGGCCTGAAAATGAGCTACAGACTGCAAGACCCAAATCCAAGTCATCCGCTGAACAGCGATGAGTCATGGAGGGGCAGAGCATGGCTCGCATGTAGAGTAATGCAATATACAGATGGCACTAGCCACTGGGATGGATTGCATGCAGATCATCCTTTTGTGGACTACATGCAGAAGAGGTGAGTGCTTAGCTTTAATATTCATACACAAATTGAAGGTAAAGCCATACAAATTGTATGCTGCAGCCTGCTGATATAAACTTACTGCGCCCTTGTTGTAATCCTTCAAGCTGTCGGAGAAGATGTTGAAGAGACCCATACGGGCAGTGGTGTAAGTAGCCTGGCGCAGCAGACCGGCGGACAGACCCTTGTACAGAGCTCCGAAACCATCCTTCTTGATGATATCGGCAGCGACAGAGACCTAGCAAGAAGTTTTAGGGAAGGGGGAGGAGGTTGAGCTAAGGGAGGCTGTTTCGTAGCTGAAGGAAGGAAAAACATAAGGGATACGGTGGGTTGGTGAAATGGGAGGACAAGTGATAAGGAAGTTGGTTTTGCACGTTATGCTGATTTTAGGCTTATGGCAAGTTATGCATGGCTGGGTTAGGTTGGTTGACCTTTAGATAAGGTGACTGTGGTGCCAGTTGGGTCAATAGAGAGTCATGCATGGACAAGTGATTGAAGGTGCTTTGTTTACAGGATTCCATGCAACATGGAAGGCTGATAGATCTGGAAGGGAATGTCCGAGGCAAAGCCCAGAATGAAGGTGACTTATACCAATAGGAAGCCATGCATAGCTGGGTTAGGAAGGTCGAAATTTAAATGAGGCGCCAGTTTGGGTCAATACTAAGCCATGCACGGCCAGGTGGTTGGAGGTACCATGTCTCCAGGCTTCCATGCAGCATGGCAGATGGTCAGATCTGGGGGGGAAAGTTCGAGGTGAAACCCAGAATTCGAACAGACCGTTACGCTGTAGCAGCAGCAATTGTTCCATCATGCAACATAGATTATCGAGATAACGAGGCCGTACGCGAAAGGGAGCCATATCTGTTCGGAGGGGGATTGGTCGCAGGTCATGAGAATGACGTCACTCCGGTAACCGTACCTTAAGACTGGACATCACGAAGCAGCTAAATAAAAATGCAGAAGGCATGTGGGAGGGTGATCCAGCGCTCGGAGATGGATGCACTGGGCGAGATTAGGTGAGACGAAGAGCAGCCAGGGGGGGACCGACGAGGGATACCAGCAACACCGGCCCGCAGCATTGCATGGGGCACTGAATGGGATGCTCGCGTTGAGATTGTGATCGAGGGGTTCGGCGAAGAAAAACCTTAGGCAGACGGAGGAGGGGATGCTAACCGGTCGATCTTAGAATTTCGCCAGGCACAATTCTCTCATGGCCGCAGTATCGGGAATCAGGCAGGGTGGCGAGCATGCAAACATCGATGATGCAGACGTGCAATGAGGACAGACCAGCCTTGTCAGCACCGAGCAGCCATGAAACATGCCGCGGGTAACGAGGAAGTAACAAATTAAAACAATTTTGAATAACTTACGGGGTTTCCGGTGGCACCCAGCTGCAGTCTAACCTTCACCATATCAATGGGCTGAATGATGCAGGTGGAAGCCATACCGGCGAGACCACCGTTCACGAATGGCTTGACGGCCACCCATGCTGCGGGGGGCTTATATTCAGCGGTGGACATTTTTGGCTGCATCCATGAGGGCGAAGATCAGTCAGCATCAAGATCGCGATGCAATTGAGCTTCAGACATTTGCCTTGAGCTTCGTAACCAACATAGCAGACAGCAAAGCACGTGCCATCGATATCCAGCGTGCGAATTCCATGGGCATACCTGTGCGGGGGAGGGGCACGAGCTGGAGGGAAGGTCGGAGAGCTTCGGTTCCGCAAAAATGACAAGGCAAAGAATCGGTTACTCGAACTGGCGTCTTTCAGCTATTTTCTGTAGTGCCATCGTAGGTTGGTTTCCTGCGCCCTACCCTCGCACGCGATGGCTCGAAGGTCCCGAGGTTCAAACGGGTTACGGCTTCAACCGATTTTTGAACAATTACGACACCGTAACGTTCACGTGTCATGACACCGACCACGCCACGCCACCGTCTTGACCACGCCACCTCGCGTTTCAATTTCCGCTTTTCCCCTTTCGTGTCAGCGTCGCCTACTCGCAAGGAAACTGCTTCCACTGATCGATCTGGTGAACTCTAGCATATCCACGAACATCTGAAAATCCTCCTCTCTCCACAACATTTCATCTCTTACATTCCTAATTGCGTGATTTGGATCTTCGCATTGTTCGCCAACTCGATTTGCGCGAGTAGCTGGAGATGGCGATCGTGTGCAATAAGCTGCAGGTTAGAATCATTCGAACGCCATCGTCTAAGTCATTGATGCATGAGCAGTGCTCAACCATTGAATTTCGCCCAAAGGACAGAACCCATGCTTGCTCATAATCGAAGATGCATCATGGATGAAACATGGATGCATGAGCAAGGCTTGTTCAATTAGTAATGGCCAGAAATCCAGAATGATTGAAGAAGCAGAGTGCCTTAACCTCCCCAATCCTTAATCCCTCATCCTTAGTCCTTCATCCTTAGTCCTTAATCCTTCATCTCACTCACATTGATGTGAATCTCAAGATAGATAACAATGAAAGATTTATGTTCGAAGATGGATTTCTTGGACTGCATGAATCCCTCCTAGGCCTGATCACCATCATACTGCCAAAATCGTATAACCAACGGTACAGAACCAACATAGTACAACCAACATCATACAACCAACATCATACGACCAGCAGAACATAAACAAGAGAATACAACAAATATAATTAAACCAGCATGACATAACCTACACGATACAACCAACAACATATAACCAACACATCACTCTCCTTCTGCAGGAATCGTTCTACAGCTCGGTAACTTCATCAGCTGAAATGGACTCAGCGTCACCTTGCAAGGCCTGGCCAGCATCATGCTGCCAGCATCATAATACCAACTTCGCACTACCAACAGAATACAACCACAACCTACAACGTACAGCATATACCTAACCTATCACTCTCCTTTTGCAGGAATCGTTCTACAGCTTGGTAACTTCATACGCTGAAATGGAGACAGCGTCACCTTGCAAGGCCTGACCAGCATCATATTGCCTACATCCTATGACCAACAGCATACAACCAACAGAATATAACCAACAACCAACAACATACAACATACAACCAACTGATCACTCTCCTTCTGCTGGAATCGTTCTACAGCTTGGTACCCTCATACGCTGAAATGGACACAGCATCACCTTGCAAGGCCTGACCAGCATCATGTTGCCAGCATCATTTTACACACATCGCATTGCCAACATAATACAACCAACCTATCACTCTTCTTCTGCAGGACTCGTTCTATAGCTTGGTAACTTCATCCGCTGAAATCAACGCGGCATCTGTTTGCAAGGCCTGACCAGCATCGCATTACCAACATCGCACTACCAACATAACAGAACCAACAGAATACAACCAGCATAACATAAACAAGAGAATACAACAAATATAATTAAACCAGCATGACAGAACCTACACAATACAACCAACAACATATAACCAACACATCATTCTCCTTCTGCAGGAATCGTTCTACAGCTTGGTAACTTCATCCGCTGAAATCGACACAGCGCCCCCCAGCAAGGCCTGACCAGCATCATGTTGCCAGCATCATCTTACCAACTTCGCACTACCAACAGAATACAACCAACTGAATACAACCAACAACATACAACTAAACTATGACTCTTCTTCTGCAGAAAACGTTCTACAACTTTTTAACTTCATCCACTGGAATAAACACAGTGCCCCCCCTGCACGGCCTGACCAACATCATGTTGCCTACAACATATTACTAACATCGCATTACCAACAGCATACAACATACAACCAACCTATCTCTCTCCTTTTGCAGGAATCGTTCTACAGCTTGGTAACTTCATCCACTGAAATCGACGCGGCTTCTGCTTGCACGGCCATCAATAATGGGCTCCCTGACTTGCAGCTAGACCAGTTGGTAAGCAGAAGCAATATGATATAATTTTATGAGGGGGATGACAGCTCCCCCACCCCACCCCACCCCACCCCCTCAATTGGTGGTTTTCCCAGTGCAAGCAAACATGCTGGCATTTAGTAGACACTTTCAGGAGCAGCAGCATTAATTAATCAATCAATGAGTCAATGATACACCTTGTGACGAGGCGTGAGGTTGAGGAGGCCAGCCTGTTTGCTTGCGCTGGAGCTAACCACCTGCCAAGCAGCAGCATTATTATTTAAATTTGCAATTTATGTTTAAATAAAGCTTGCTATAAATTGTTTTCTCATTGCCTTCGTTAAGGCAATGTATTAAAAATCACATAAACATTGATAATTCACATTTGTATTGACTAAAAACAACACACACTGACACCACTGTCAAGGTTGTGAATTTTATTAATCTGTGCTTTCATCAAGGCCTTATATACTGACAATTTACAATTGTATTTATTTGTACCATACACCTCCTGACACTGCATACACATCCCAACACACATTTATATCACACACATCCCGACACTACTTGACAGGAGGATGGACACACACATCCCGGCACTGCTTGATAGGAAGGTGGACACACATCCCGACACATTTATTCGACACACATCCCAGCACTACTTGACAGGAGGATGGACACACATCCCGACACACACATTTATATCAAATACATCCTGGCACCACTTGACAAGAGAATGGACACACACACCCAGGCACACACATTTATCTCACACACACCCCGACACACACATTTATCTCACACACCTCCGGACACTACTTAACAGGAGGATGGACACACACATCCCGACACACACATTTATATCACACACACCCCGACACACACATTTATACCACACATCTCCCGACACTACTTGGCAGGAGGATGGACACACACACCCCGGCACACACATTTATATCACACACATCCCAGCACCACTTGACAGGAGAATGGACACACACACCCCGGCACACACATTCATACCAAACACCTCCCGACACTACTTGGCAGGAGGATGGACGCATTAGCTTCAAGAAGCTCAGTAAGGAGGACCCCATGATGGTGGGCGATTCATTCCACCAGATCCTCGTCACCACTGCTGCCAAGGCCGTGGCAGCTGGACACCCTTTAATGCAGATCAGTGCAAATGGTACCGCAGGCCCCCCCATCCTGCCCCGCCTGCTGGCAGCAGTACGGACACTGGGTTCCATGTCCCTCGTGGATAAGGAGAAGGTGGTGTCGGGGAATGTGAACGTTGTACGCATTGTGGATGAAGGTAGGTCTGTGGGAGGGGGGGTGGGGTGGGGGGTCTGTGTGTGTGTGTGGGTGGTGTGTGTGTGTGTGTGGGGGGGGGGGGGGGGGGGGGGGGGGGGGGGGGGGATAATAACATGAGGTGTCAGGGAATGTGAACGTTGCACGCGTTGTGGATGAAGGTAGGTCTGTGGGAGGGGAAGGGGGGGGGGGGGGGGGGGGGGGGGGGGGGGGGGGGGGGGGGGGGGGGGGGGGGGGGGTCTATGTGGGTGTGCCGGTGTTGTGTGTGTGTGTGTGTGTGTGTGTGTGTGTGTGTGTGTGTGGGGGGGGGGGGGGGGTAGCAAATGAGAAGGTGTCGGGGAATGTGAACGTTGTACGCATTGTGGATGCAGGTAGGTCTGTGAAAGAGGCGTGGGTGGGGTGTGGGTGTGTGTACGTGTCTTTGACACACATTTATAACACACATCCTGACAATACGCACACATGTCGACGAACACATTTACAACACCCCCTTCTTCCTGGTATGGTCCATCGTTTCATTGAGAACCTCTTAGACATGGTGACCCTCGAGGATGTATAATACACATACTGACAATACGCACACATGTCGACACACATCTACAACATACATCCTGACAATACATGCACATGACGACACACACACCTTAACAGCACCCACTCCTTCCAGGCATTGTCCATCGTTTCGTTGAGGACCTTTATACATGGTGACCCTCGAGGATTTTTAACACACCTGGACAATACACACACATGCCGACACACACATTCATAACACACATCCTGAAATTACGCACATAAGTGTCGGCACACACTTTTAAAACACCCCCTTTGTCCATCCTTTAACAACACCCCCTTCGTCCATCCTTTAACAACACCCCCTTTGTTCATCCTTTTACAACACACCCTTTGTCCATCCTTTTACAACACACCCTTCGTCCATCCTTTTACAACACACCCTTTGTCCATCCTTTTACAACACACCCTTTGTCCATCCTTTTACAACACACCCTTTGTCCATCCTTTTACAACACACCCTTTGTCCATCCTTTTACAACACACCCTTCGTCCATCCTTTTACAACACACCCTTTGTCCATCCTTTAACAACACCCCCTTTGTCCATCCTTTTACAACACCCCCTTTGTCCATCCTTTAACAACACACCCTTTGTCCATCCTTTTACAACACACCCTTTGTCCATCCTTTTACAACACACCCTTTGTCCATCCTTTTACAACACACCCTTTGTCCATCCTTTCGTTGAGAACTTCTTTGCCATGGGAACCCTGGAGGATGTATAACACACATCATGACAATACATACACATGCTGACAAGAACATTTAAAACACAAATCCTGACAAAACACACACCTTAACAACACCCCCTTGGTCCAGGTATGGTCCATCGTTTCGCTGATGACCTGTTAGACATGGAGACCCACGAGGATGTATCTCACACATCCTGACAGTACACACATATACACACACATTCATAACACATTCTGACGACACACACCTTAACAACACCCCCTTCTTCCAGGTATGGTCCATCGTTTTATCGAGGACCTTATAGGCATGGTGACCCTCGAGGATGTATTCCACACATCCAGACAATACATGCACATATTGACACACATATTTACAACACACGTCTTGACAACACACACATGACGACACACACCCATTTACAACACACATCCTGACAATGCACACACATGACGATACACACCCATTTACAGCACAGATCCTGACAATGCACACACATGACGACACACACCCATTTACATCACAGATCCTGACAATGCACACACATGACGACACGCACACATTTACAACACCCCCTCCTTCCAGGTACTGTTCATCGTTTTGTTGAGAACTTTGTAGACATAGGAACCCTGGAGGATGTATACCACACATCCTGACATTATACACACATGACGACATACGTGGAGGGCGTTACCAACCCGCTACACAACCAAGACCAAGACCAAGATTCATAACACATCCTGACAATACGCACACATATCTGCACACACACATTTACAACACCCCCTTCGTCCAGGTATGGTCCATCGTTTTGTTGAGGACTTCTTATACATATGGGACCCTGAAGGATGTATATGACACATCCTGACAATACGCACACATATCGACACACACATTTACAACACCCCCATCGTCCAGGTATGGTCCATCTGTATGTTTAGGACCTCTTATCCATGGGGACCCTGAAGGATGTACATCACACATCCTGACAATACGCACACATATCGACACGTAATTGTATAACCCTCATCCTGACGACACACACACACCTGTCCTGACAATACGCACGCCTGCACAACACGCATCCTGACAAAACACAGACATATCGACACACACATTTACTACACACATCCTGACAACACACACACATGTCCTGACAATACGCACACCTGCACAACACGCATCCTAACAAAACACACACATATCGACACAAACATTTATAACACACATCCTGACAACACACACCCACATGACGGCACGCACATTTACAACACCCTGTTCGTCCAGGTATGGTCCATCGTTTTGTTGAGGACCTTCTAGACATGGGAACCCTGGAGGACTGCAAGGACCTTTTCGCCTACATCGAGGAGCAGCATCTGCAGTTCAAGGGCGACATCCCCACCACAATCAAGCTCCCGCTCATGCGAGCGTGCAACAGTCTGCTCAAGCGCCTCTCTAAAGCCCAGGACAACCAAATGTGTGGGCGGATTCTGATATTCATGGCGAAGCTGTACCCCCTGGCCGACAAGTCGGGGGTCAACCTCCACGGTAACATTAACATGAGTTTGCCTCTCCCAGTCGATGAGGTGGAGGAGGATGCGGTGGATAGCTGTGGACAGCCCATCGACGTGAAAGTGTACACAACACTTTGGAACCTACAAAACGTATTCAAGGTGAGTGTCAAGTGACAAGTCAGGGGTCAACCTCCACAGTAACATTAACATGAGTTTGCCCTTACCAGTCGATGAGGTGGAGGAGGATGCGGTGGATAGCTGTGGACAGCCCATCGACTTGAAAGTGTACACCACGCTTTGGAACCTACAAAACGTGTTCAAGGTGAGTGTCAAGTGACAAGTCGGGGGTGAACCTCCACGGTAACATTAACTTGAGTTTGTCCTTACCAGTCGATGAGGTGGAGGAGGATGCGGTGGATAGCTGTGGACAGCCCATCGACGTGAAAAAGTACACAACGCTTTGGAACCTACAAAACGTATTCAAGGTGAGGTAGTGATGCAGGCAAACAACCCCAATCCAACTTAACCCAATCCCCACCCTCACCCTCATCCTCACCCCCACCATCACCCCTTTCCTCCTTCCCCTCCGCAGAACCAAACCAACTGTCTGGTCATCGGTCGGATCCGACATCCTAGCCATCCTTCATGACTTCCTGCCACCCCCACCTGCATCCCCACACCACACCGCATCAAACCACGACACACAACCATCCCTTTCCCCCCTCCCCTCTTCAGAACCCTGTCCATGTCGCCGACCCCATTGTCTGGTCAAAGGTCGAATCCGCCATCCTAGCCATCCTTGACGAGTTCCCCCCACCCCCACATGCATCCTCACACCACACTGCTTCGCACCACCACACACCACCACCCATTTCTCCCCCTCCCCTCTTCAGGACCCGGTCCAAGTCCCTAACCCCACCGTCTGGTCAAAGGTGGGACCTGCCATCCTAGCCATCCTTGATGAGTTCCCTTGACCCTCACCCGGACCCCCACACCACAACGCACACCACACCGCGCCGCACCGCATCGCACCAACCCCCCCCCCCCCCCCCCCCCCTCTCCCCCTCCCCTCTTCAGAACCCTGTCCAAGTGGCCAACCCCACCGTCTGGTCAAAGGTTGGATCCAACATCCTAGCCATCCTTGACGAGTTCTCTTCACCCCCACCCGCACCCCCTAACCACACTGCATCACACCGCATCACACCGCATCACACCGCATCGCACCACCCCCCACCCCCACCCATTTCTCCCCCTCCCCTCTTCAGAACCCTGTCCAAGTGGCTAACCCCACCGTCTGGACACAGGTCGGATCTGCTATCCTAGCCATCCTAGATGAGTTCCCTTCACCCTCACCCGGACCCCCACACCACACCACACCACACCGCACCGCATGGCACCAACTCCCACTCCAACCCTCCCCCCCCCTCCCCTCTTCAGAACCCTGTTCAAGTGGCTAACCCCACCGTCTGGTCGAAGGTTAAATCCGACATCCTAGCCATCCTCGATGAGTTCTCCAAGCTGCCTATGACGGTGGTAGCTGGCCACTCGTTCGCAGAGCCCAACAAGGACAGGCGGAAATCGGTTGCTGGGGATTCAATGGACGTGGACGGCGACCTGATGGTTAGCAGCAACGACAAGGGTAATTCAACGAATGTGAAGTACCTATCGAGCAGTAAACTATTCGGCCTTCAGTTAAGGGACTCCACGTTCCGTCGCCATTTCCTAGTCCAGTGCCTCGTGCTGACGCACCACATGAAGACCCCTGGCAAGGCGGACAAAGCTCCTTTTGGAAACTCGGAGGGCTTGGAGGACACAAACAAGAAGGTGTGTGTATGGCAGTGGCGGTGTGTGTGTGTGTGTGTGTGTGTGTGTGGGGGGGGGGGGGGGGGGGGTAGTGGTGGTTGGAATGGCAGTGGTGGTGGTGGTGGTTCAAACAAGAAGGTGTGAATATGATGGCAGTGGCGGTGTGTGTGTGTGTGGGGGGGGGGGGGGGGGGGGGGGGGGGGGGGGGGGGGGATGGTGGTGGTAGGAACGGAAGTGCAGTGTGTGGCCTGCAGTTGAGAGACTCCACGTTCCGTCGCCATTTCCTAGTCCAGTGCCTTGTACTGACCCACCACATGAAGACCCCTGGCAAGGCGGACAAATCTTTCTTTTTGGAAACTTGGAGGGCTTGGAGGACACAAACAAGGTGTGAGGATGGCAGTGTGTGAGTGTTTGTGTGGGTGGGTGGGTGGGGGTGGGGGGGGAGCAGTGGTGGTGGTGGTGATGCAAACAAGAAGGTGTGCGGAAGATGGCAGTGTTTGTGTGTGTGTGTGTGTGGGGGGGGGGGGGGGGGGGGGGGGGGGAACACGACGGTGTGTGGAAGATAGTAATGATAACGCCTGGTAGGGCGTGGTATTAAGGGAGCCCCGTCTTACGGCGGTAGGGAAGGGGCAGCTACTTAACCTGGGCAAAGCTACCATGGCGGTTGACAGTGACCACGAACACTAACGTGTGAGAATGGTTCTTTGATGCTATATGTTTTTGAATTAAGACTCTGAAATTCAAGGATAGGTTCGTTGAATGCAACAGTGCAGGGCTTTTAGGCGGAGCCCCCCCTTGGGTGGGAGGTGGGAGCCCCCATGTTTACCCATTTGTCCGTCCGACCGAAAAAATGAAAATTGAACCCTGACACGTCAGCCTACAGCCGCGTAACTAACTCGCTTGAGTCAGCTCCATTGTTGCCACCTTTCGTTCCGTTGCCATCACACTCCGCCAAGTTTCCGCATCGCTTGCGACGCTGCACAGGGCTTTTTCCCCCGCTATATCCAGCGATCGCAATTTTGACCCCGTTTAGGCAAAATTGACCCCGTTTAGGCAATTTCGACCCCGTTTAGGCAAAATTGTCGCTATAAAAGCAAATTATCGCCTAAACCCTAACCCCCCCCCAAATGGCCCAGAAAAGCATTAAGCTATAAAAGCTATAAAAAGCTCTAAAACGCAGTCCCTGGAGGAGACCCAAAACCATGAAGTTAGAAAGAAAAAACTTTCAGGTTTGAAAATAAAAAGCCCTGCAACAGTGTATCGGGGTTGGTTGGGTGAGCTGAGCCCCTTGGGTTACACCCAGAGCAGGTACTTGGGCAAGATCTTCGGATTTTACATTTACCAAACATTTTTGGATGGCCCTAAGAGTTAGTATAAAAAAATAAAAAGCCCTGCAACAGTGAAGCGGTATTGGTTGGGTGAGCTGAGCCCCTTGGGTTACACCCAGAGCAGGTACTTGGGCAAGATCTTCGGATTTTACATTTACCAAACATTTTTTGATGGCCCCAAGAGTTAATATTAAAAAAGAACTGCAACAGTGTAGCGTGCATGTGGCCCAGAACATCTATCATGTAATGTTCGTTTGGTCGAGGGTCGGTATCTCCCACCGACCCTAAGTGCGCCTACTCTTTTGTAGGAGTGGCACCGCCATTTGAACTGAATCCTCAGTGTGGCTGGCCCCCCTCCCCTTCAGGTATTGTGCCACTACACACCACCAGGGTACTACTAAGCGCTCGCGGCAGCGCGATGCCGCGCTGCCTTTTTGAGCCCCTCTGCACGTTTTGCGTCGAGTACTTTCAACCCCTTGTGGGCGCAGCGCGCAGTTTTTGTGCTTTTTGCACTAAAAAGCGCTGACCAATTTGACGTTTGTGCGCATTAAGCGCTGAGCAATTTGGCAAGAAGTAGTGCCCTGCACACCACACCACACCACCCCTCCTCACCGCGAAAAAAAAGGGCATCACAGACCTGTTATTGCCTCACACTTCCATTGCCCATAGGAGTGCAACGTATGTCATCCATGTGCAAAATGCGTGTTTCCTTACGGTGCCGCCCCCCACCCCACACGCTCACACAAAAATCCGGGGTGCTAGGCTCCACGGACCCCCCCTAAAAAGTCGCTTGGTGCTGAACATTGCTTTGAGGACGCTGTCCTTGGAGGAGGCTTAAAAACAGAAAGCTGCAGGATTCCTGCTTTCTGAAGTGAAACAAGTCCTGTGCAGCGTCGCTTGCGGAAAATTGGCGGAGTGTGTTGGCAACGGAACGAAAGGTAGCAACGATGGAGCTGACCGAAGCGAGTTAGTTACGCGACCGTTGGCTGACGTGTCGGGCGGGCAAGAATTTTTTTTCGGTCGGACAAACAGACAAATGGGTAACCCTGGGGGCTCCCAGCCCCTTGAAGAGGGGGCTCCGCCAAAAAAACTGCCACTGACACTTCATCTCTACCTTGCTATCCTCAGTCCTATGGGAAAATTGTCTTGGGTTTCTCTTTCACAATATGCAATATTGCTAAACTTATATGTGGTACATTTTGAGTAAGTCTACTTTGAAGTCAAGTACATTAACATACACACATACATATAAACACGTAGTATACACTCATATGCACATACACATATATATATATATATATAAAGAAATCATGGTCGTGGTCGTGGTCAAGTACATTTACATACACATATACATCTCAATAAGTAACATACACACATACACATACATATATATTATATATATGTAAACATGTAATATACACACATACATCTAAACACGTAACATACACACATGCATATATACAACGATGCCTCCGTGCCCTCCCTGTAGATCTACGAAGCACTAGTCAAAACAGAGGAGAAGGGCGCAGATTTTGCCATTGCCGTGAGGAGCCTGCTAGAGCGCGAGAGCGTGTGGGTGGCCTGGAAGAATCAATCATGTCCGCCCTTTGAGCGTGAGCCTGAGAGTGTTGCAGACTCGTCTACAGAGGCGCCCACCGCCAGCCTGACAGGTGACACCCAACACCCCACACAACACTACATTACACATCACAGCACATCACAACACAGCATGGCACATGTCCGCCCAAGTGTAGGGCGCAGATTTTCGTTTTCAGTCGAGTCAGAAGCGCAACCCAAAAGGAGGCAGTTGCGTCAAAAGCGCGACCCCAACTGATAAAAAATAAAAAATACATCAATCTTAACTTCCAAGAAATGTCACAATGACACTTCTAAGGACGTGGGGTTAGGGGAACCAGCTCGTAAGTATGCGATGGACGGGCTAACATCACACCTAGAGTCCAGTTACCATGCGGGTCGATGACCCTCCGGGTGGGCCCAGGTGACCTCGATGGGGTTCGAACCAGCAACCTGATAGGACCCCGCACCTGCTTCCGTTCGATCCGGAATCGCTCTACGATATAGCCATCCCGTTAACCCAAACTGACAAAATGTAGTACCCTGAGCAATTCTGGACACAATATGCAAAATTATAATATACACTGGCCTATGACCTGGGGCACCTCAACACTCGCCTTGTCCTACCTGAACCAAACCAGTCCACCCCTCCCCAAACCAAACCAAATCAAACCAACATCACCCCAACCACCGTGGTCAGCCTAAAAGAGATGAAGAGGGGAGGGGGGCCAATAGGCCAGCGGCTGCTGCCACCTCCCGTCAGCACTACCTGCGCATGGTGCTGTTCTTTTTTACCCAACCCAACCCACATCACCCCAATCAAATCAAACCAAACCAAACCACCATGGCCAACCTGAAAGGGATGAGGAGACAGAGTGGGGGCAATGGGCCGACAGCTGCGGCCGCCGCCCGTCAGCACTACCTGAACATGGTGCAGTCATTGTTTACCCAACCCAACCCAACCCAACCCAGCCCTCATTACCCCAATCAAATCAAACTCAACCACCGTGGCCAACCTAAAAGAGATGAAGAGGCGGAGGGGGGCCAATGGGCTGACAGTTGCAGCTGTCTTCTCTCAACTCCCTGCGCATGGTGCTGTTCTTTTTTACCCAACCCAACCCACATAACCCCAATCAAATCAAACCGAACCGAACCACCATGGCCAACCTTAAAAGGATGAGGAGGCAGAGGGGGCCAATGGGACGACGGCTGCGACCGCCGCCCATCAGCACTACCTGAACATGGTGCTATCATTGTTTACCCAACCCAATCCAACCCAACCCAGCCCTCATTACCCCAATCAAATCAAACTAAACCACCGTGGCGAACCTGACAGGGATGAAGAGGCAGAGGGGGGCCAATAAGCCAGCGGCTGCTGCCACCTCCCGTCAGCACTACCTGCGCATGGTGCTGTTCTTTTTTACCCAACCCAACCCACATCGCCCCAATCAAATCAAACCAAACCAAACCACCATGGCCAACCTGAAAGGGATGAGGAGACAGAGTGGGGGCGATGGGCCGACGGCTGCGGCCGCCGCCTGTCAGCACTACCTGAACATGGTGCAGTCATTGTTTACCCAACCCAACCCAACCCAACCCAACCCAACCCAACCCAACCCAACCCAACCCAACCCAACCCAACCCAGCCCTCATTACCCCAATCAAATCAAACTCAACCACCGTGGCCAACCTGACAGGGATGAAGAGGCGGAGGGGGGCCAATGGGCTGACAGCTGCAGCTGTCTCCTCTCAACTCCCTATGCATGGTTCTGTTATTTTGTACCCATCCCAACCCTACCCAACCCAACCCAAGCCAAAACAACCCATCCCAACCCATCCCAACCCATCCCAACCCATTCCAACCAACCCAACCCAACTCAACCCATCCCATCCCATCCCATCCCAACCCATCCCAACCCATCCCAACCCAAACCAAACCAAACCAAACCAACCCAAACCAAACCAACCCAACCCAAACCAACCCACATCAAATCAAATCAAACATGACCACCGTAGCCAACCTGACAGGGATGAAGAGGCGGAGGGGGGCCAATGGGCCGACAGCTGCAGCCGCCCCCCATCAGCACAACCTGTGCATGGTGCTGTTCTTTTCTACCCACCCAACCCAACCCACATCACCACACATCACCCCAACCCAACCCAATTAAACTAAACTAAACTAAACCACCGTTGCCAACCTGACTTAGATGAAGAGGCGGAGGGGTGCCAATAGGCCAACGGCTGCAGCTGTCTCCTCTCAGCACTACCTGCACATTTCGCTGTTCTATTTTACCCAACCCAACCCAACCCAACCCAATCAAATCAAATTAAACCACCATGACCAAACTAACGGGGGTGAAGAGGCGGAGGAGCGCCAATGGGCTGACAGCTGCAGCTGTCTCCTCTCAACTCCCTGTGCATGGTGCTGTTATTTTGTACCCAACCCATCCCAACCCTACCCAACCCTACCCACCCAACCCAACCCAACCCAACCCATCCCAACCAAACCCATCCCAACCCATCCCAACCCATCCCAACCCATCCCAACCAAACCCATCCCAACCCATCCCAACCCATCCCAACCCATCCCAACCCATCCCATCCCATCCCAACCCATCCCAACCCAACCCAACCCATCCCAACCCATCCCAACCCATCCCAACCCATCCCAAACCAACCAAACCAAACCCACATCACCCAATCAAATAAATCTAAACTAAACCACTGTGGCCGACCTGACAGGATGAAGAGGCGGAGGGGAGGCAATAGACCGACGGCTGCAGCTGTCTCCCGTCAGCACTACCTGCGCATGGTGCTGTCATTTTGTACCCAACCCATCTCAAGCCAAGCCAGCCCAACCCAACCCACATCACCCCAACCAAATCAAACCCACATCACCCCATCCACTGTGGCCAACCTAGCAGGGATGAAGAGGCGGAGGGGGGCCAATGGACCGACGGCTGCAGCTGTCTCCCGTCAGCACTACCTTCGCATGGTGACCACCCCTGAAGACCAAATGTCGGGGCTGAAGACGAGTGAGAGGAAGCTCTTGCCTACACTCAAAGTAGGTGGTGCTATGTTTTGTTTTGTGATGGGATGGGATGTGGTGTGGTGGTCAGTCGGTGAGCAGGGCTGAAAACGAATATATATGGACCCAAAACCTAGCGTGATTTCCTGTTTTGCCACAGAATTGTCCGCAGCCAGTGATGATCAAGATAGACCCTAAACCTAGCGTGATTTCCTGTTTTGCCGCACATTTGTCCGCAGCCAGTGATGATCAAGATAGACCCTAAACCTAGCGTGATTTCCTGTTTTGCCGCACAATTGTCCGCAGCCAGTGATGATCAAGATAGACCCAAAACCTAGCGTGCTTTCCTGTTTTGCCACAGAATTGTCCGCACCCAGTGATGATCAATATAGACCCCAAACCTAGCGTGATTTCCTGTCGTGCGGCAGAATTTTCTGCACCCAGTCAGACCCAGTGATTGATATAACCCCCTAACCCAGTTTGGTCCCCCTAATGGCTGCGAGATTTCCTGCACCCAGTGATGATCGAGATAGAACCCAAACATAGCCTTATCCCCTGATTTGCTGCAGAATTTTCTGCTCCCAGTCAGACCCGGTGATGGAAATACCCCCTCAGCCCTGTTTGGTCCTCCTTTTCTGTAGGATTTTCTGCACCCAGTGATTGATAGGACCCCCTTACCCAGTCTGGTCCCTCTTTTTGATGTAGGATTTCCTGCAATCTGTGATTCAATATATGGGCAGTGATTCATATAACCCCCTAACCCAGTTTGATCCTCCTTTTCTGTAGGATTTTCTGCTTCCAGGGATTGATATACCCCTTAACCCAGTTCAATCCTCCCTTTTCAGCACCCATGCATTGATAGAACCCCCTTAACCAGTCTGGTCCCTCTTTTTGATGTAGGATCTCCTGCAACCTGTGATTCAAGATATGGACTGTGATTGATATAACCCCCTTACCCAGTTCAATCCTCCCTTGCCAGCACCCATGCATTGATAGAACCCCCTTAACCAGTCTGGTCCAAGGTACTTCCATTGACCAAATTGGCCAGCGCTTTAGCGCACTTGAAAACAAACTGCGCTTTGTAGTGCTATAAGCGCAAAAATTGCTTGCTGCGCCCACAGGGGTTGCAAAAAACTGCGCGAAACGCGCAGTGGGGCTCAAAAAAGCAGGGCGCCAGCGCGCAAAAGCGCGCGCTTGGAAGTACCCTGGTCTGGTCCCCCTTTTTGGTGTAGGATTTCCTGTAACCTGTGATTCAAGATATAGACAGTGATTGATATAACCCCCTAACCCAGTTTGATCCTCCTTTTTCGCTTTAGCCCCCTCTGGACCCCCCAGGGGTCCCGGGGCTGAAGCCCAAGGTTCCCCCCGTGTCTCTCTACGCTGTCTGTCTGTCCATTGTCAGCTGTCTGTCTGTCCGACAGCTGTCTAGGCGTTTGAACGATTCCGACCACCTCCGCACCCACAATTTTTGCTCATAGTTGGAGTGCGCATGACTAGAGTTATCAGCATCGCAGCGGTCAAAATCCTTCGCAAAAGTTGTTCAATGTTTGTAGCTCTATTCGGCTACGAGTCGCTACTTTCTCCACTACTTTCGAGACTCCCTGCCAGTGACTGCTAAAGCGATTTTCCGTCTTGATTGCGACACGCTCGTAGATCTTGTCTGTAGGATTTTCTGCACCCATGCATTGATATAACCCCCTAACCCAGTTCAATTCTCCCTTGTCAGCACCCATGCATTGATATAACCCCCTTAACCAGTCTGGTCCCCTTTTTCGATGTAGGATTTCCTGCAACCTGCGATTCAAGATATAGACAGTGATTCATATAACCCCCTAACCCAGTTTGACCCTCCTTTTTCTGTAGGATTTTCTGTACCCAGTGGTTGATAGAACCCCCTAACCCAATCTGGCCCCCTTTTTGGCGGAGCCCCCCCTTCTGGGGGGCGGGAGCCCCCAGTGTACCCATTTATCCGTTCGTCCATCCATCCATCCGCCTTACCGTGATGAAGCCCGACACGTCAGCAAACGGTCTGGTAACTAACTCGCTTCCGTTGCCACCTGTTGCTCCCTCGCGATCACTCTCCGCCATTGTTTTTAGCGTTGCAGGCGACGCTGCATAAAACTTGTTTGGTGCAGGATTTCCGGTAACCTGTGATTCAAGATTTGGACCCCGAGAGTGATCCCCTGTTTTGCTGCAGAATTTTCTGCACCCAGTGACTGATAGAACCCCCTAACCCAATCTGGTCCCCTTTTTTTATGTAGGATATCCTTCAACCTGCGATTCAAAATATAGACAGTGATTCATATAACCCCCTAACCCAGTTTGACCCTCCTTTTTCTGTAGGATTTTCTGCACCCAGTGATTGATAGGACCCCCTTACCCAGTCCGGTCCCTCTTTTTGATTTAGGATTTCCTGCAACCTGCGATTCAAGATATGGGCAGTGATTCATATAACCCCCTAACCCAGTTTGATCCTCCTTTTCTGTAGGATTTTCTGCTTCCAGGGATTGGTATACCCCCCTAACCCAGTTCAATCCTCCCTTTTCTGCACCCATGCATTGATATAACCCCCTTAACAGCCCCTTTCAGTGATAGACAATGGTCTAGTGGTAGACCAGATCGCTTGAGGAGGATTAGTCGGGGGTTCGACTCCCCCTTCGGTCGCTCTTGACGTTGCAGGTCGTCGTCAACCGCAATGGTAGCTTGTCCAGTTGAGGTAGGAGACCGCTCCCCACCCGCGTACGACGGGCGCCCTTAACACCACGCCCCACCAGGCATTATCATTACCTTCAACCCCCTTGTGATTCAAGATATAGACAGTGATTGAAATAACCCCCTAACCCAGTTTGACCCTCCTTTTTCTGTAGGATGTTCTGCACCCAGTGGTTGATAGAACCCCCTAACCCAATATGGTCCCTCTTTTTGGTGTAGGATTTCCTGCAACCTGTGATTCAAGATATGGACCCTCAAACCTAGCGTTATTTCCTGTTTTGCCGCAGAATATTTTGCACCCAGTCAGACCCAGTGATTGATATAAGCCCCTAACCTGGTCCGGCCACTTTTTTGATGTAGGATTTTCTGCAACCTGTGATTCAAGATATAGACAATGATTGAAATAACCCCCTAACCCAGTTTGACCCTCCTTTTTCTGTAGGATGTTCTGCACCTAGTGGTT
The DNA here is from genome assembly GCA_013435795.1 of Chlamydomonas sp. ICE-L. Lineage (NCBI taxonomy): Eukaryota > Viridiplantae > Chlorophyta > Chlorophyceae > Chlamydomonadales > Chlamydomonadaceae > Chlamydomonas > Chlamydomonas sp. ICE-L. Next base: position 4,284,370 of record JACBWV010000506.1, read on the forward strand.
GATAGAACCCCCTAACCCAATCTGGTCCCTCCTTTTGGTGCAGGATTTCCTGCAACCTGTGATTCAAGATATGGACCCCGAGAGTTGCATTGACGAAGCCTACAGACGCATCATCGTGAACAAAGTCTTTGCATGGAAGTGCTCTCGCTTGATTAGCCGCAGCCACCTGGACCATTTCTCGGCGTGCAAGGTGAGTGGGTGTAAGGGGATGCTTGTTTGGTGAAGGGATGATGAGATACCAGTATTTATCTACCCATCCAACCACCCATCCATCCATCCACTCATGCTATTCCATTCATCACCCACCCACCCACCCACCCATGGCATTGCATTGCATCCACCATCCACCCACCCACCCACCATTCAACGACCCATCCATCCACTCACATCATTGCATTGCATTGCTGTTCATTTCATTGCAATGCATTGCATGGCACTGAGAAAGCCTACAGGCGCAACGTAGTGAACAAGTTGTATGCATGGAGTGCTCTTGTTTGATTAGCCGCAGCCACCTTGACCATTTATCGGCGTGCAAGGTGAGTGGATGTCTCAGGATTACTGAGGCCACAGTGTATGCATGTAAACAGGTGCATTGTAGTGAAAAAGGTGTTTGCATGCAAACAGGCGCATTGTAGTGAAAAAGGTGTTTGCATGTAAACAGGCGCATTGTAGTGAAAAAGGTGTTTGCATGTAAACAGGCGCATTGTAGTGAAAAGGTTTGTTTGCATGTAAACAGGCGCATTGTAGTGAAAAAGGTGTTTGCATGTAAACAGGCGCATTGTAGTGAAAAAGGTGTTTGCATGTAAACAGGCGCATTGTAGTGAAAAAGGTGTTTGCATGTAAACAGGCGCATTGTAGTGAAAAAGGTGTTTGCATGTAAACAGGCGCCTTGTAGTGAAAAAGGTGTTTGCATGTAAACAAGTGCATTGTAGTGAAAAAGGTGTTTGCATGTAAACAGGCGCATTGTAGTGAAAAAGGTGTTTGCATGTAAACAGGTGCATTGTAGTGAAAAAGGTGTTGGCATGTAAACAGGTGCATTGTAGTGAAAAAGGTGTTTGCATGTAAACAGGTGCATTGTAGTGAAAAAGGTGTTTGCATGTAAACAGGTGCATTGTAGTGAAAAAGGTGTTTGCATGTAAACAGGTGCATTGTAGTGAAAAAGGTGTTTGCATCTAAACAGGCGTATTATAGTGAAAAAGGTGTTTGCATGGAAGTGCTCTCGCTTGATTAGCCGCAGCCACCTTGCCCAGTTCTCAGCGTGCAAGGTGGGTGGGTGTAAAAGGATGCTTGTGTTGTGAAGGGTTGGTGAGATACAGGTATGTATTTGCCCATTCAGCTACCCATCCATCCACTCCATCCCATCCATGGCATCGCATTGCATGGCAGTGAGGAAGCCTACAGGCATGTGCAAGGTGGGTGGGTGTTGGGGCAGGCTTGTGTTGTGAAGGGTTGGTGAGATACCGGTATGTATTTGCCCATTCAGCTACCCATCCATCCACTCCATCCCATCCATGGCATTGCATTGCATCGCATGGCAGTGAGGAAGCCTACAGGCGCATGCAAGGTGGGTGGGTGTAAGGGGATGCTTGTGTTGTGAAGGGTTGGTGAGATACCGCTATGTATTTGCCCATTCAGCCACCCATCCATCCACTCCATCCCATCCATGGCATTGAGGAAGCCTACAGGCGCGTGCAAGGTGGGTGGGTGTTGGGGCAGGCTCGTGATGTGAAGGGCTGTTGAGATACCGGTAGTTATCTACCCATTCACCCACCCACCCACCCACCCATCCACTCATCCACTCATGGCATTGCATTGCATTTACCACCCACCCTGTGGTATTGCATCCACTACCCACCCACCCATCCACCCACCCACCAATTCATCCACTCACGGCATTACATTGCATTGCATTGCTCTTCATTCCAATGCATTGCATTGCATTGCTCTTCATTCCAATGCATTGCATGGCATGGCATTGCTCTTCATTCCAATGCATTGCATGGCATGGCATTGCTCTTCATTCCAATGCATTGCATGGCATTGCATTGCTCTTCATTCCAATGCATTGCATGGCATTGCATTGCTCTTCATTCCAATGCATTGCATGGCATTGCATTGCTCTTCATTCCAATGCATTGCATGGCATTGCATTGCTCTTCATTCCAATGCATTGCATTGCATTGCTCTTCATTCCAATGCATTGCATTGCATGGCATGGCATTGAGAAAGCCTACAGGCGCATTGTAGTGAACAAATTGTATGCATGGATGTGCCCTCCCTTGATCATCCGCAGCCTCCACCCACAGGTAGGGGTTGGCTATTGAAATTGAAATCATTACATCCCTGTAATACAGTTACTCACAGGACGTGATGTTAAGGACACCACAGCGTAAGCGGGGGCTAGCTATAGTCACTGAAGGGGTCGGCTATGTTATATAATATTAGTGAATAAATAATATTATGTTACATAAGTCGGACGTGCCGTCTCACCAGAATTTCGAATTAATTTGAGAAATAATATTATTGTGACACTATAATAATATTAGTTTATCTTATTTTTTCAAACACTAATATTAGATGCCGTTCCCAACTCACAGGTGATAAAGCACCTGCAATCAGCTACCCACTCTTGCAGTAACAGGATGCCCTCCCTTGATAATCCGCAGCCACCACCCACAGGTGCAAAGACACCGCTCTCACCACCACCCTCACCACCACCCTCACCACCATCACTCACCACCACCCTCACCCCCCACCTCCCACCACACTCACCACCATCACTCACCACACACCGCTCACCACCACCCTCACCGACCCCCTCACCACCACCCTCACACCACCCTCACCACCATCACTCACCACCACCCTCACTACACCCTCCCACCACCCTCACCACCACCCTCACCACCACCCTCACCACCACCCTCAACACCACCCTCACTACCACCCTCACCCCCACCCTAATCACCACCCCACTACCACCCTCACCACCACCACACCCACCACCCTCACCACCACCCTCACCACCACCCTCACCACCACCCTCACCACCACCCTCACTACCACCCTCACCACCACCCTCACCACCACCCTCACCACCACCCTCACCACCACCCTCACCACCACCCTCACCACCACCCTCATTACCACCCTCAACACTGTCCTCAACACCACCCTCAACACCACCCTAACACCACCCTCAACACCACCCTCAAACACACCACCACTCACCACCACCCTCACCACCCACACCACCCCACCACACCCGCACGACCCCCTCAACACCACCTTAACAAACCCCACCCCTCAACCACCCTCACTAACCACCCTCACCACCACCCTCAACACCAACCCTCACACCCCCCTCATCCAACCACCCTCAACACCACCCTCACCACCATCACCACCACCCTCACCACCACCCTCACTACCACCCTCAACACCACCCTTACCACCACCCTCATCCTCACTACCCTCACCACCACCCTCACCATCCCCCTCAACCCACCCTAACACCACCCGCACTACACCCTCACCAACCACCCTCAACATTCCACCTCAAATCACCACCCTCACCACCACCTTCCACCACACCCTCCCCACCACCCTCACCACCCCCCTCACCACCACCCTCACCACCACCCTCACCACCACCCTCACTACCACCCTTCAACAACCACCCTCACACACCACCCTCACACCACCCGCACCACCCACCCTCACCCACCACCCTAATCCCACCCTCACCAGCACCCTCACCCCCACCCCCCCACTACCACCCCACCACCACCTTTAATCACCACCCTCACCACCACCCTTACAACACCCGCCCAACACCCTCAACCAACAACCCTCACACCCACCCTCACCACCACCCTCACCACACCCCTCCACTACCACCAACCCACCCTCATCACCCGCCCTCACCACCACCACCACCCCTCACCACCTACCCTCACGACCCCCCCCATCACCCCCTCAACCACCACCCTCAACACCACCCTCACCACACCCTTCACCCACCCCTCACCACCACCCGAACCCCACCCTAATCACCACCCCACCAACCCCCCTCACCAACAAACCCCCCTCACCAACACCCTCACTACCACCCTCAACACCACCTCAACCACCACCCTCAACCAACAACCCTCATAACCACCCCCAACACACCCTCAACCACCACACTCATTCACCACCTTTCACCAACACCCTCACCATCACCCTCAACCACCACCCTCACCACCACCCTCACTACCACCCTCAACCCACCCTCAACACCACCTGCATCACCACCCTCCCAACCACCACCCTCATCACCACCCTCACCACACCCTCAACCACCCACCCTCACTACCACCCTCACCACCACCCTCAACACCACCCTCATCACCACCCTCACCACCACCCTCACCACCACCCTCACCACCACCCTCACCACCACCCTCATCACCACCCTCACACCACCCTCACCACCACCCTCAACACCACCCTCAACACCACCCTCAACACCACCCTCAACACCACCCTCACTTGCAGTAACAGGATGACATTGAGAAGAGAACACAGCACTACATGAATTCAACACTAATAAAAACATGAATTCAACACTTAAAACGTTGATTCAGCACGAAAAACATGAATACAACACAAACAACACTGTACAACACCAAAATGTTGTACAATAAGTCGAACGCTAACACAAACACTGACGCTAACACAAACACCAAAGCACACAAGCACACAAGACCAAAATGTTTAACACGTAGTCGAACGCTTACACGACCACCAAAGCACACAAGCACCAGCAGCAATATGTTGTACACCTATTTAAACGTGAACACAAGCACCGAAGAACACACACGCACAAGAACCAAAATGTATTACACTAACTCGAACGCTAATACAAACTCCAAAGCACACAAGCACACAAGACCAAAATGTTTTACACTCACTCGAACGCTAATACAAACTCCAAAGCACACAAGCACACAAGACCAAAATGTTTTACGCTCACTCGAACGCTAATACAAACTCCAAAGCACACAAGCACACAAGACCAAAATGTTTTACACTCACTCGAACGCTAATACAAACACCAAAGCACACAAGCACACAAGACCAAAATGTTTTACACTAACTCGAACGCTAACACAAACTCCAAAGCACGCAAGCACCAGCAGCAAAACCAACCAACCAACCAACCAACCAACCAACCAACAGTGTTTTGTATTTCAGATTTCTGTAGTCCAGGTTGAGTAGCTACTTGGGCTACTCAACCCTGATTTCAGGATAGTTGCGTAGGCATCGCATGGCGGAGTGCGAAGCGCGGAGCCTGGGGGGGTTTGGGGGCAGCGCATTCCGGTATCGGGGGCTCCGAGGGGTGTAGCATTTGATGGAATGGCGACGGAATGGCGACGCGTCATCGAAACAAGTCCTATGCAGCGTCACAAGCGACGCGGTAAATTGGCGGAGTATATAGGCAACAGAACGAAAGATGGCAACGATGGAGCTGACGGAAGCGAGCTAGTTTCGCGACCGTTAGCTGACGTGTCAGGCTTCAAGTTTTTTTTTCCTGTCGGACGGACAAATGGGTAAACATGGGGGCTCTCGCCCCCTTGAAGAGGGGGCTCCGCCAAAAAAAGAAACACAGCCAACCAATGCCACCGCACTTTCTTTAACAGGATGACATTGAGAAGGCTGTGGTGGAGATCTACCCAGAGCTGAAGGCGCAGTTTGAGGCATATAGGGCACAGCGAGAGGCGGAACTCAAGGCCTTCGCAGAACAAGTGCGTGGTGGGGTGGGGGTGGGGGTGGGGGGGAAGAGAGTTTGTGGTGGTGGTGGTGGTGGAGATCTACCCAGAGCTGAAGGCGCAGTTTGAGGCATATAGGGCACAGCGAGAGGCGGAACGCAAGGCCTTCGCTCAGCAAGTGCGTGGTGTGTGGGTTAGTGGGTGTGGTGTGGGTGGGGTGATTTGGTGTGTGTGTGTTGTGGGGGGGGGGGGGGGGGGGGGGGGGGGGGGGGGGGGGGGAGAAGGGAGTTTGTGGTGGTGGTGGTGGTAGTGGTGGAGATCCACCCAGAGCTGGAGGCGCAGTCTGAGGCCTATAGGGCACAGTGAGGTTAGTGGGTGAGTGAGGCGGAACTTCGCAGCAACAAGCCCTTCGCAGAACAAGTCTGTGGGTGGGGGTGTGGGGGGGGGGGGGGGGGGGGGGGGGAACACAATTTTTTTTCTGGTCAGTGGGTACAATATGAGTTACATTCTTCAAAAAGAGAATTCGGCAGTAAAAGGAGACGATCGCAGAGCAAGTGGCGTAGTGTTGGATGTGTGTGTGGGGGGGGGGGGGGGGGGGGGTACCTTTTGGCAGGAAAAGGAGACGTATCGCAGAGCAAGTGCGTGGTGTGGATGTGAGTGTGTGTGTGTGTGTGGGGGGGGGGGGGGGGGGGGGGGGAACCTTTTGGCAGGAAAATGAGACTTGTGCAGAGCAAGTGCGTAGTGTGGATATGTTGTGGATATTGTGTGTGTGTGGGGGTGGGGTGGGGGTGGGGGTGGGGGGGGGGGGGGGGGGGCCTTTTTGGCAAGAAAAGGAGACGATCGCAGAGCAGTGTCGTGGTGTGGGATGTTTGGGGGGGGGGGGGGGGGGGGGGGGGGGGGGGGGACCTTTTGGCAGTAAAAGGAGACGATCGCAGAGCAAGTGCGTGGTGTGGATGGTGGTGTGTGTGTGTGGGGGGGGGGGGGGGGACCTTTTGGCAGTAAGAGGATAAAGAGGAGACGATCGCAGAGCAATGCGTGGTGTGGATGGTGGTGTGTGTGTGTGGGGGGGGGGGGGGGGGGACCTTTGGGCAGTAAGAGATGAGAAAGGAACGAAGTCGCAGAGTACAAGTGCGTGGTGTGGATGGTGGTGTGTTGTGGTGTGGGGGGGGGGGGGGGACCTTTTGGCAGTAAGAGGATAAAAGGAGACGATCGCAGAGCAGTGGCGTGGGTGTGGATGGTAGGTGTGTGTGTTGGGGGGGGGGGGGGGGGGGGGGGGGGGGGACCTTTTTGGCAAGAAAAGGAGACGATCGCAGGAGCATGGTGCGTGGTGGTGGATGTGTGTGGGTGGGTGGGGGTTGGGGGGGGGTGGGGGTGGGGGGGTGGGGGGGGGGGGGGACCTTTGTGGCGATCGCAGAAGCAAAGTGCGTGGTGGTGGATGGTTGGGTGGTGGGTGGTGGAGGGAGGGGGGGTGAGGTGGGGGGCGAATCTTTTGGCAGTAAAAGGAGACTATCGCAGAGCAAGTGCGTGGTGTGGGTGGTGGTGGTGGTGGTGGAGGGGGGGGGGCGAACCTTTTGGCAGTAAAAGGAGACTATCGCAGAGCAAGTGCGTAAGACCCTGTGGGCTTTCCTGTCTGTCTCTCTGCATGTCTGTCACCCTGCCTGTCTGACTCTCTGCCTGTCTGTTTCTCTGTCTCTCTGCCTGTCTGACTCTCTCCCTGTCTGCCTGCCTGTCTCTCTGCCTGTCTGCCTTAAACTATGAAGCACTCACCCACATACCCACTCGCTAACGCACTCGCACACACACTCACCCACTCACGCACCAACCCACTCGCGCACACACTCACTCACCTACTCACGCACACACGCTCTAATGCACTCACTCACCCACTCACGCACCAACTCACTCACGCACACACACACACTCACGCACGCAAGCACTAATGCATCCACTCACTCACCCCACTCACCCACGCACCAACTCACTCACGCACACACTTGTGCACTTATGCACACACTCACTCACCCACCCACTCACTCACACACCAACTCACTTGCGCAAGCACACGCTCACTCACGCAGGCACTAATGCACGCACTCACTCACGCACTCACACAGGCACTAATACACACGCTCACTCAGACACTCACGCAGGCACTAATACACACACCAACTCACTCGCGCACCCACCTACCCACCCACCCATGCACGCACTAATGCACACTCTCACTCACGCTCTCCCCATCTTGTCTTACCCACTCACCCTCTCATCCCCTCTCACACACACTCACTCACCCTGTCACCGCCTCACACACACTCACACACACTCACACACACTCACACTCTCTCACACACACTCACACTCTCACCGCCTCACACTCTCACACACCCTCTCACACACACTCACACTTCTACCGCCTCACACTCTCTCACCGCCCCACACCCTATCACACCCTCTAACACACACTCACACTCACACCGCCTCACTCACCCATTATTTCGTACTGTTCAGGAGGCTAAAAAGGTTTCAGAGGGTGCAGCGGCTAACAGAAGAAGCGGCAGCAGCTAAGGGTGGATAAAGCACTCCCCCACACACCCGCCCACAACATCTCACGCACTCACTCATGCACCCCAAAGATACATGTATGTTCAGGAGGCAAAAGAGGCTGCTGGTGCAGCCGCTACAGAAGAAGCGGCAGGAGCCAAGGGTGGTGATGAAGCACTCACCCTCCCTCAGCATCTCACGAACTCACTCGTGCACCCCAAAGATACATGTATGTTCAGGAGGCAAAAGAGGCTGCTGGTGCAGCCGCTACAGAAGATGCGGCAGGAGCCAAGGGTGGTGATGAAGCACTCACCCCCCTCTCAACATCTCACGCACTCACTCGTGCACCCCAAAGATACATGTATGTTCAGGAGGCAAAAGAGGCTGCTAAAGCCGCCGCTGCTGGCGATGCTGATGCTGATGCTGATGCCAAGAGTGGTGATGAAGCACTCACACACTCACACACTCATCCTCTCAACATCTCACGCACTCACTCATGCACCCCAAATATACATGTATGTTCAGGAGGCACAAGAAGCTGCTGAAGCAGCTGCTGGCGATGCTGCCGCTGCTAAGGGTGGTGATAAAGCACTCACCCACTCACCCACTCACTCACTCAACATATCACGAACATACTTGTGCACCCCAAATATACATGTATGTTCAGGAGGCAAAAGAGGCTGCTGAAGTCGCCGCTGCTTGCGATGCTGCCGCTGCCAAGGGTGGTGATGAAGCACTCACCCACGCACACACTCACTGACGCACGCATGCACCCACTCACACACTCACCCTCTCTGACGCACTCACTCGTGCACCCGAAATATACATGTATGTTCAGGAGGCACAAGAAGCTGCTGATGCCGCAGCTGCTGAAGTTGCCGCTGCTGACGCTGCTGCTGCTGCTGCTGATGCTGATGCCAAGAGTGGTGATGAAGCACTCACCCACTTACACACTCACACTCACACTCTCACACACTCACTCATGCACCCGAAATATAAATGTGTGTTCAGGAGGCAAAAGAGGCTGCTGATGCCGCAGCTGCTGAAGTCGCCGCTGCTGACGCTGCTGCCAAGGGCGCAGATGAAGCTGCCAAGGAGGGGGGGGACTTAGCCGGGGTAAAGAAGGCGGAGGAGGAGAAGGCGATGGAGGCGAAGAAGGAAGAGGCGAAGGAGGAGGAGGCGATGGAGGCGAAGAAGGAAGAGGCGAAGGAGGAGGAGATGCCAGATGTGAAGGAAGAGGAGGGTGCTACCAAAAAGGAATGAAGGAATGTGCTAATGTGAAGAAGCTGCAGCAGCTAAGTTTGGTGATGATGATGAGGGGAACCCAGCAGGGGGGCGAAAAAGGAGAGGGCACCAAAAAGGAATATAAATACTGTACTAATTTGAAGAAGCTGCAGCAGCCGAGTTTGGTGATGAGTTTGGGGGGGGGGGGGGGGGGGGGGGGGGGGCAGCAGCGGAGTTGAAGGAAGAGGCAGGCGCCACCTAAGAGGAATATAAGGATGTACTTCCGTAGTACTGTGATCAATGTTCTCGAGTACTACCATATTTAATCATGTACCACGCGAGTATGATATAGTTACAGTAATTTAGAACAATTATGATAGACAATATTGTAAACCGTACTGAAATCAAAATGTAACGCTTTAATTTGTTAATGTATGATTGTTACAACGGCATAGGCTCGATAGAGGAGAAGATGCTATTAAGCGCAACAGGCGCAATCATATAGAATAGAGATGTGTACTGCAGGGTACTGCAGTCACGTGCAGGCCACAGCTAGCCTGAGGCCTGGCGGCAGGCAACACGGTACCAGGAGGGAAAGGTACCGGTGTGCATTATATATGCCGACTCAGAGACTGATATATAAATCAGTCAATAACATCCCCCCCAATTCAAGGTATTCTTGAGCTCAAGAATTCCTGGAATTAACTGAGGGGCATAAGGAAATTAAAATATTAAAACTAGGGAGACTTCGAGAATTTCTAGAAGCTGAAAGGGAGAAATCACTTCAGCAGGGGTCTTGAAAGAAATGTCAGTCTTCAGGGGTAGCTGGCTAGGTAGGTGGCACTGCAGGTAGGCTGCAGGCTAAGTAGCAGAAAGGCTGCTGAGAAGGTGCAAGGAAACTGCAGGTAAGCTGCAGGCTAGGTAGCAGAGAGGCTGCTGAGAAGGTGTAAGGAAGCTGCAGGTAGGCCGCAGGTTAGAGCAGATAGGCTGCTATGGGAAGCTGGGGAAGGAAAGTCCAGGCTTGGTGAAGGCTTGTCAAGATATCCTTGGCTACGAGAAGTTGCATGATTCGAGACTAGAGGATTTGTCCTTTAGACATGATGTCTGGACTAGTCCCCCCATAATTTGGGTGAGCTACATTAGGTAGGCCCTAAATTAAAGCAACAACATCAAGGAGAGACTAGAAAAATTCTAAATTCAGAAGGTGTGCTGCCTGTGGAAGTACATGGGGCAGTACAGTAGGCAGGTAATCCAAAACATTCTAGAGTGTTCAAGTCTATCCAAAAGATGAAGAGCTAACTGAATTAAGTGCCTGGCTTGCTGGGGAAGCCATCAAGGTCAAGCTGTTTGCAGACTTGGTCAAGGAACTGGTCAAATGACTTGGGAGCTAGGCTGGGGGGGGTAAGAATGTTGATAAAGGTGAAGTCCACAGGGCTCCAGTTCATGCTGAGGTGGTTGACACATAGCACTTTGCCTCCAGGATGTGCACAGCTCCTGGGGTCCATGATCATCTTAGGTCTGAATGAGAGGGTGTGAGCATGTGCATTGACCATGGCAGCTTGGAGACAAATGGCCCACTGTAAAGTGGGTCTGGCTGTGGTAGAGACAGTGGGGTAGGCTTGCACCATTTGCTGGAGTCTGTTGTTGTGCTTGATGATAGGACTGCAGGCATCAGATGGCTCCTTGTGCATTGACCTGTGTGGGAACTGTTCTCTTTCAGAAGCCAGCAGGGTAGGGAACTTGCTGGTGAATGCTGTGATGAGCTTGGACAGTGGAGGCCTGGGCTGGATGTTGAAAGCTGGTGAAACAGGCCTGCTGTTCAGGTGGTGTAGGGTGCATCCAAAACGTGTGAGGCTAAGGCTGGAGTTGTTGGAAAAGTGGATGTGGTTGACATTCTGATTAACTTCTCCCAGTGGTAGTCCAATGTCTGGTGACCTGTTGACCAGTATCCATTGGTCCCAGGTAGTGGCTGTGTCAAGATCAGATGGCTTGAGTGGCCCGTCCCCATCTATGGGGCCATCATATTCCTCATAGTTGGTTCTGATCTGGTCACTGAGGAGTTCCATCTCTGCTCTGGCTCTTTGTAGGCCCAGGTTGTCCAGCTGTTGTTGGAGATCTGGAGTGGTTTCAGGAGGGTCATCTACTCTTAGTCCAGGGTCATCTTGGGGCTTGTGTACCTCTGGATGGATGAGTTCTGGCATGTCCTCACTGTCAGTATCATCAGAGGCTTCCAGATTGTCTGCAGTGAAAGGGGAATGGTCCTGGCAGATAGTGGGAGGATGGTCCTGGAGGTCTTGTACTGCCTCCACATGAGTGGGTGGGTACTGCCCTATCTCAGAATCAGTGTGGGGTGCAGATGGAGCAGAAGTAGAGGGGAAGTCCTGGTGGTCTTGATCTGCCTCCACATGAGTGGGTGGGTACTGCCCTATCTCAGAATCAGTGTGGGGTGCAGATGGAGCAGAAGTAGAGGGGAAGTCCTGGAGGTCTTGATCTGCCTCCACATGAGTGGGTGGGTACTGCCCTATCTCAGGAATAGTGTGGGGTGCAGATGGAGCAGAAGTAGAGGGGGGAACCTGGCAGTCTTGATCAGCTCTACTGGGGGAGGTCTCATGAGTGGGTGGGTACTGCCCTGTCTCAGAGTCAGTGTGAGTTGATGGAGGCTTGGTAAACATCATGATGTAGGAAATGGTAGAGTCCACAGGGATAGAGGGATTACTGGCAGGGACTGGTGAAGTTTGGGTAAGGTAGAGTCCATGCCTTTTGGGGCATGAGAGGATCAGTTTAGTACCAGATGGTCTTGGGATGGAGAGTGTGGCTTGAGTCTTGGACAGGTGAACTTGGAGGTCTGGGCACAGGCAGGTGGCTGCATGAATGCTAATGATGTTGGGCATGTTGCAGTCAGCAAGAAGTACATTGTTCAGGATGATCAGAGTCCTGCCATAGCCCGTGATCTTGGCCTTCCCTATCTGCTTGCAGAGGATAGGTGGAGAGTCTTGATCTGCCAGCTGCAGCCTAATAGGCTGTTGGAGGTCCTGAATGTCATGCAGATGGGAGATGTTACTTGTTGCATGAAAGTTTGCTGCAGTATCTATGATCCATTCTGTCTGCAGTGCTGCCTGGAAAACTTCTCCATCTTCTATAGTGCATTCATCAGCAGCACTTATTTGTCCAAAGAATGCTGTATTAGCCAGGGGGTCAGGTGGCAAGGCAAATGAAACAGACTTGCCTCTGGTTGGTGTAGCAAATCTCATGGGCTGAAGGTTGTCCTCATGCAGTGCTAGGGACAGGAAGTTGTGTTCTTCACCCTCACTGTCAGAGTTGGAGGTGGACTGATCACCATCAGCAACATGGGCATGGCGTCCCCTGCTTGGGTATCTTCTGAGACGCCTCCTGCCTGGACTGGTCTTCTTGGGGGTCTTCTTGTCATCAGGATCCTTGTCATCTCCTGATCTGTTCTTTGGAGGTGACTTAGATCCATGGTCAGCTTCATCTGAGTCTGCTGGCCTGAAAGCCAGATCAGTGTCCTCACTGGTGCAGTCTCTGGAGCTATGGCCTAGTCCCCCACAGTTCCAGCAGGTCATCTTCTTGTAGGAGGTGGTCCTGTCTCTGAATGGGAGGTGCTTGCTGTTGAAAGGCTTCCTGGCCCTGTAAGCTGCAGCTGCCATCTCAGCCTCTTCAGGGGATGGTGCATGGTCAACTTGCTTCACTAAGCACCAGTTGAAGAGGGCACTTTGGAGCATAGAAAAGGTGGTGACAGCAGTGGGGTTGAACTGATTGATGTAACCATCATATTCAAGGCGGGAGTTCAGTCCCCTGACAATGAGGTTTAGGAAGGTGCTGGTAGAGATGACGTGGAGGCCTTGTATCTTGGGAATCTGGGAGTACAGATCAGCTGCCCTAGAGAGGTAAGTCTGCAGAGATTCAGTAGAGGTCATACGTAATCCCATTATGGCAGTCAGGGTGGTATGCTCTAGCCTGCTGCCTTCCTCAGAGTACAGGGCATCTAGAAACCTGAAGGCTCTAGTGGCCATATCTGTGTTAGCATGGATGGCCTGCTGGATGGGATCTGATACATGATCTATGAGGATTTTAAAGGCCTTATTGTTCTTCCAGGTGGAGATCCTGTTGGGGACACCAATCCTAGGGGCAGCCGGAACAGCCGGATCAGCAGCCGCAACAGGAGGGTAAGTAATGTCATCAGCAGGGTAACCATCAGAGTCAGCAGGCTCGCCAGCGACCACCGCTTGTTGGCAGTCGAAAGCAACGGCAATGGTGTCCCTATCTGATTTGAGGGCGAGGAGTATATTCTGCCTGGCGCAGCGCCAGGTGTAGTGGTTATTGCCGGTGAATATACGGGGAGGTTGCATGGTGAGGTCTTCTGTGCAGGAGTCTTGGCGTTGTAGGTCGGAGTGTTGGGATAGGGGGAGTTACGAGGGCGGGGCAGGGGAAGAGGGGATGGAGTGTGTGTGGGAATCGGCGATCCAAAGGGATCCAGCGGATTATCGGTGGATGAACGTTGCCAAGCGGCAATGTTCGACGACAAAAGCTTCTCTTAAGCTAGAGGCGTAGACAAATTGATCGTCTGAGATCAATACAGCACTGTGTGGGTCTCGGTGAGGGCGTCGTCCTAACTCACTTCATAGATTTCGGTGACTTGTGGTCGCTCTTGCTTGCTCCAGTCGTAGGACGCACAGGGTACTTCAAATGGCCAAATTGGCTTTAGCGCTCTTGAACACAAAAAAACTGCGCTTTTTAGTGCAAAAAGCGCAAAAATTGCTTGCTGCGCCCACAGGGGGGTGCAAAGAACTGCGCTTAAAGCGCAGAGGGGGTCAAAAAGTCAGCGCTCAAAAGCGCAAAAGCGCGCTCTTTGAAGTACCCTAAGGACGCAGTGGCAGATCCAAGGATTCTTGGTAGGAAGCGGCAGGCGGAGCAGCGGGAAGTAGGATCCGCACAGGGAGTCCAGGTGCTTAGTTAAAACTCGGGCCTTCGACAAGTCAGAGGGGAACTGAATCCGAACGCGGAAATCAGCGGCTGTTCTTCGTTAGCGTCTAAAGATGGCGCACATAACCTGTTAATGTAAGATTGTTACAACGGCATAGGCTCGATAGAGGAGAAGATGCTATTAAGCGCAACAGGTGCAATCATATAGAATAGAGATGTGTACTGCAGGGTACTGCAGTCACGTGCAGGCCACAGCTAGCCTGAGGCCTGGCGGCAGGCAACACGGTACCAGGAGGGAAAGGTACCGGTGTGCATTATGCCGACTCAGAGACTGATATATAAATCAGTCAATAACATAATTTGACGTGAGCAAGACACGTAGACTTTACGTGTACAATTGAGTTATATACTATATAACGAGAAGAAAAAACCGCCAAACCGAGTTTCAGGGCGATATGAGGGTTAGGGCCCCTGGGCTACACATAGGGCTTACTACCCCCCTATAGGCCTGCCGGCTCAACGAAAAGCAGAAAAAAGCAGAAACACTCGACAACTTCGCTTTCCCCAGATTGCATAGCGCAGCCCCTCCCCAGATTGCATAGCGCAGCCCCTCCCCTGAGGGACGTTTGCGCCCTCTTCTAGCTCCAAATCACAACAAGCAGAGTTCTGTGGGGCTTCTTAAAACGGCCAGAACCTGGGCAGATCACCGTTTCCAACCACCAGCTTAACAACTAAGTTGCAGCCGAAGCTCGAGAGGCTGTCACTCGCAACCCATCGACCAGCAGCAAGTGTTTCACCAATAATAGTGAGGCAGTGAATTTCCTGCAAACGCTGGGTTTTGTGGATGGGTTCCAAGTGAACTTGAACATGGGTTCCGAGTTAGAAACCAGACCTCACACGAAGGCGTATGTGAAGTGTGAGCCCTTCCACAAGCTGCTGGCCATTTAAAGGCTCATATCTCTGACTTCGAAGTGGTTGATAAAACCTTCCATCC
This sequence comes from Chlamydomonas sp. ICE-L, assembly GCA_013435795.1. NCBI lineage: Eukaryota > Viridiplantae > Chlorophyta > Chlorophyceae > Chlamydomonadales > Chlamydomonadaceae > Chlamydomonas > Chlamydomonas sp. ICE-L. The sequence continues at coordinate 4,299,823 of JACBWV010000506.1, forward strand.
AGAAAAATACCATTTGGGAAGCATTGAGCCCGCTGTGAGGAGCCTGGAAACCCACTTTCCCAAGGCATTCAAGGACTTGTCGACCGATACGTTCAGGAACTGGTTCAAGAAGAGTGAAGCTGGTGAGGAGAATGGTGTGAGAGATGATAATCTGTTTATACCCTATAACCATGTACCCTAATAAAACGGTACTTTGTCCAAGGTATCAGCATGAACACTAATAACTACACCACACGGTAGCGGTACACAATGTTATATCACAGGGCTATATTGTGCTTTTAAGAACAGGCCATGGACCAGTGTAACATGTTCAGGTAGAAACTTTCAGTTGTATTAATGGATTTTATTGAAATTTAAACCGTCAAATATGAAATATGTAACTTCCAATTCCATGTCCCCATGTGCGATGCCCAGTGGATTCAGCCAGGGGTGCTGTTGGTCTTGGTCTTGTTCCAACTTCCTATCCTGGGTTTGGCATATCCACCTTGTGAGAAACACCACCTCCATGCTGCATGCTGCATCCCTCCAAGCGCTTTAAGGTTCTTCACAGATGAAGGGAGCAGCCCAACCTCCTCATCCAGGTGAGAGGTGATACGCAGATCAGAGCATCAGTGGGTGCCCCCCCCAGCATTCCAGGTCGGCAGATCCAGAACTCCAGACCAATCAGGATAAGCAGCTCCTTTTAAGCAGCTAGAAGAAGGCATTCGAATTAGGCCGTAACCGCCAGGCCCTTACAACTAGTATGCACAATTAGTATTGCCGAATGCCGATACGCTTTAGTTCGGCTGACTCTTCAATAATGAGCGCAGTTTCATACCACGATTGAGATACCCCGTGGTGTTAATTGAAGAGCCACGCCTCCCGACATTCTATCTTTTTTCTTTCGTCAAAACCTCCCTTCTTAACCGATGAGTGGCGAAAGCGGAAGCACTTCGCCCGGGTCGCGTCGCGAAATTTCCGGCATTGCAAAATTGTGTCAGCTGTGCTCCATGGGGAAAGAGCACGGCAAGAACCTTCGAGTATGCCAGCGTTGCCTCAGTTGGCTGACGTGTCAGGCTTCGTCTCGGTCGTCGGCAGACCACGCGCACGCGCACGCCGCGACCGTGGTCGCTACCTGAAAGACAAATCCACAACCGTCCACAACAGAGATCGGCCCGTTAGACACACGGGCTGTCAGTCTCGAGGCTCCCTATGGGCCCTTACCTGGAGTACAATTAGTATTGCCGCTGGTACCACCATCGCTTCAGTGCGGCTGGCTCTTCAATGAGCGCAGATTCACACATCGACTGAGGTACCCCGTGGTGTTAATTGAAAAGCCAGGCCTCCCGGCATTCTGTACCAAGTTCCGCTTCTTTAAGCCACGCCGACCGGCGTTTATATTTATAATTATATTTCTTTGGCTAATTCTTCCTTCTTGTCCGATGAGTGGCGACAGCGGAAGCACCTCACCCGGGTTGCGTTGCGGAGCTTCTGGCCTTCCGAAATTGTGTCAGCAGTGCCGCATGGGGAAAGAGGACGGCAAGAACCTTCGAGTATGCCAGCGTTGCCGCTGTGTCGCCTACTGCGGAAAGGAGTGTCAGACGAAAGACTGGCCGATTCACAAACTACAGTGAGATTCCCACGATGCCTTGCCGCAGTTACCATGCCATCCCGCACCAGGCCATGCCATCCCTATGCCACCACCATGCCATGCAATGCTGTACCATCGCCCTGCCATACATGCTGCTGATATTGAAAGAGGAGGAGAACCAATTACACATACCAGTCAAAGTCTGTCTCACTCCACCCTTGCTACCTCGTCAGGGCAAATAAATAAATAAAATCAGTGAGGAACCATCTATGTGCCTCAAAGATATTTCCCCCCCTGCCCACACTCCACCCATGCTTTCACCCCCCCCCCCCCCCCCCCCCCCCCCCCCTCCCTCACCCCTTAAATTTCCTTAAAGCTGCAAGGAGTATCGTGACCAGGGTACTTCAAAGCGCGCGCTTTTGCGCTTTTGAGCGCTGACTTTTTGACCCCCTCTGCGCTTTAAGCGCAGTTTTTTGCACCCCCCTGTGGGCGCAGCAAGCAATTTTTGCGCTTTTTGCACTAAAAAGCGCAGTTTTTTGTGTGTTCAAGAGCGCTAAAGCGCTGGCCAATTTGGCCATTTGAAGTACCCTGATCGTGACACCCACAAGACTTCAGGAGTTGCATGGTGATGTATCGGCTCTCTATGTTACTCGTCAGAACACGTGGATCAGCCGGGTGATCCCACCCCTTTTGTCGATGGTATGCTCCCTGCTGTACAAGAAAAATGACACTCATCTGATTGTTTTGGATACTGAGCGCTTGGATGAGAAGCCTTACACCAGAGTAAGTTTTGAAGTGTATGTGCGGATGGGATTTTTGTGGCTGATGGGTGTGGAGTGTGGGATGTTTCTGTTTGTATGTGTTTGTGTGGTGGGGGTTGGGGAGGAGGGAGCTGTGGTGGTGCGTGTGTGGGTGTGGGTGGGTTGGTGGGGGGTGGGTGGGGGGCGGTAATAGTCTGGTGTTTGGGCCTGAAATAAAGTTCTGTGAAGTACCCTGTCACCCTGTGTGGTTCTGTGAAGTAACCTGTGGTTCTGTGTGGTTCTGGTCCTTTGTTGTTCTGTGAAGTACCCTGTGTGCTTCTGTGTGGTTATGGTCATGAGTGCTTCTGTGTGGTTATAGTCTTGTGTGGTTCTGTGAAGTACCCTGAATTATAAACATCACTGCTCCCGGCACATAATCACATATCATTATTAAGCCCTTTTCTGCCGTTCTGGCTACCCCTGAACTGTACCATACTGCATATACATCACTTACTCATTAATTGATTAATAACATAACCACACACAGGATATTACAAGTTAGGCGAGCACCTAACTTCATTTTTGAAGCTACCGAAATTGAGTGGGCTTTAGGTTCAATTTATTTGCGCAGGTCACTTCCTTGGCCTTAGATTCGGCCCTACAATGGGGCATCGGACCACAACATACCAAACGTGTATGCTCAAATTCCTAGCAAGAGCTCTGTCCATACCCCCAAAATCTGTGGGACAAAATATTGATTCGGGTTATCCGGGCAAGTTGTTTTAACTTTGAGCAACCTAAGACCTGCCAACGCTGAGCAAACCCCACCCCTTGGCACTCCCAGATTCGGCAGTACAGTGTGATTCCAGTGGTTGACGTGGATTCAGAGCTGAAAATAGAGGGACTAGGCTTGAAGTGCTCGTTGGCCCTGCATGACAACAAGCTGAGGTACCAGGAAAAATATGGCAGTGGGAATGGCATGTACGGCCTTGTCCTGCTCACCTGCAGAAACAAGGACAGGCAGTACAGGGAGGTGCCATGCCATATCCTGCCCCTGCAATGCGCAGCCCATATAGTTTTGCTCCCCCCCGATGAAATTGTGCAGCGCATCAACGAGGGGCGCATTTGAAATTGACGACCCCTTTCCCCACTGCTTTTATTCCAGGCCACACATAGTAGCTTCAAGCAATTTGGCTGCTTGAAGTCATCAACAGTAAAGACAGTACCGGTATCGGTACATTCAAAATATTTTGGGGCCTGGTTACCTGTGTTGTTCAGCATGCTGATTCCTGCGTCGCAGACCCAAGGAAGGCTCCGTTGCGTCGTAGACACAGTTTTGGAAGGTCAGTTGCATCTCAGAGGGTCTGGATGTGTCGCAGATGCAGATTTGGGGGGTTCTGTTGCGTTGCAGACACATATTTTGAGACCGGTTGCGTCTGAAGAAGCAGATTTTGAAAGAGGCTGCGTCTTGAGAACCAGATTTTAGGGGGGGGGGGGGGGGGGGGGCTGAACAACCCTGTTTGTTGCCAGTAGTTTATTTGGCATAATGTGGCCAACGGTGCTTGCATCGGCGGTGATCCATCTCAATGTGGTGGTCCTACGGTGACTATAGCTAGCTCCGGCTAACGCTATGGTGTCCTTAACTTCACGTCCTGTGAGTAACGGTATTACACGGATGTAACAATTTCTATTTCTATTTCTATTTTGAATACCGTAGGCGCCTGAATTGTTGGCGGTTTATTTGGCGGTAGGGGCGCCGCCAAACCCCTGAAAGCTGGGCGTGTAAGCCAAACTTGGTTTGAGCCTAAACGAGGTATACAGCCAATGCCCGGGCACTGAGCACTGCAATACAGTGCAGTACACATTCAAGGTAGAGCCGCCAGAGCGGTTCACTCATAATTGTAAGATCGTTTCAGCATAATTAATGGACGCTCCAAGGACATTGGGCGCTCAAGCGCTCCTGCATGCAGACCCCGGTTTGGCTCCTTCCTCTCCCTCTCTTCTGGCTGGTGCACTGTAGATTGCAGAATGCAATACTGTGCTAGTATGATACGTACTTTCTCAAGTTTAAAGAAGTGCCCAGATGATGTTACCTGTATTAAATCGCCTGTTAGCAGTCTGAAGACTCCCAGGATATTATTTAATCACATGCCCAGGCTGGCCCAGGATATTATTTATGCCAAGGCCTAGAGATCCATAATTCCATATCTGAGTATGGGATACTAAATGCGTTTCAAAATGGAACCACCATGACCAAGAATGTGTTTTAAAACGTAACCGCTTACATTTTGTCTTGCACTGTCGCAATTATGTGTGCCCCTGCGATTAAATTTGCTCACTGTCTGCAGAAAATATGGGATGCAATCCCATGATTGGGTGTACCGTACAAGTTATGTGTTTATGTCCAGTTTTATCAGTTTCATATGCCTAGGCCCAGGGATCAATATCTGATTATGGGATATTTATTGTGGTTTAAATAGAACTGCCATGGCCAAGAACTTGTTTTAAAATGTAACCGTCAAAGCAAGGCAATTGGGCCAAGTTGTGCGTCAGTCCAGATTTTAAATTGCAGCCGAAGTTAGGGCGCAGGGTGATTTGGTTCGCTTTTTTTACAACCGCCAACTACTAAGACTTCTATCACTCTTCTACAATCATTCTATCAACCACCATATCACAGCACCAGCAAGTTCTACTGGAACGAGAGGCACTCCTATCAGGTCCAACATTCAAATTGCAAGCTCGAAGACGTAGTATTGCTATGCATTTAGCATCATCCTTAAAATTGAATAAGTTAGTGTATGTGGAACTATGATTTCTATCACGTGACATCATCGATTTCTCATAATAACATACTTAATACCGCCCTTATTTATCGCCAAGTTTCCTGAGGTTCACTGTACTTCGATAGTGCCATCCAATGTCTGTTATTTTAGAGATGCCTTTACCATTTTTCCCGAGTCAATCTTGATCAGTGAGGTTAAGTCATTGTGTGTGAGTGTTTGTGTATGTGTGTGTGTGTGTGTGTGTGTGTGTGTGTGTGTGTGTGTGTGTGGTGGTGGTGGTGGTGGTGGTGGTGGTGGGGGGGGGGGGGGGCAAAAAGGAATTTCGCCTCTAAGGGTGGGTCTTCCTGCACTACTCCTTCACTGGAAGGTTTAGAAGTGATGTGGAGGTGCCTTTCAAGAATATCAGATAAATGTTGTATAACATCTCAACTAATCTCTGAATGCATATTAGTAATCCATGATACCAGCATTTTTTGATGCTACGGTATCTCTGGTTGCCACTGGAACATTCCCTAGCAAGGCTCTTTTCACAACAACATCGTCCTTACGGTCAACAATTGTATTCCAAAAGCCAATACATTGTCTCAGCCATTGAGACCATGTAGGTGAAATATTAAGTTCTTGAAGGACCAAGTCGGTAGAGGTGTTATTTCTTACGCCAAGCAAGGGCCATTTTCATAAACTGGGGCTGGTAGAATGTTAAAGGGAATAGGTTCCCTTCCCGTGTGTAGCTGAATTATTACCTGGGTGAGTGAGTGTAGCTGACTGCCCCCCCTTGCTACGATATTGCTACCTTGAAAAAACAGAGGCCGATCTTCTTCATGGTTAGTTGTTTAAGGGAACTTCAAAAACTACGTTTCAAGAGCCAAAAGTCTACGATTACAACGTGATAGACCCTTACAGATCTGCGTTTCAGATGTGAAACGTAAGCGATTTCAGATGTGAAACGTAAGCGTTTCAGATGTGAAACGTAAGGGATTTCAGATTTGGGACGAGAACCGGGTACACCATACTATAGATATTGACCCATAAACCGTAGATTTTGAGAAGAGTTACGTCTCTAACGGGGAATTTGATAAGTACCCTTCGAGGCTTGAACAACCCTCACTTGAGCGGGAAGCCTTTCTCCACTCCACTCCACTCAACTCCACCAATGACCACGCACTAGCTGGCATACGGTCTGCCCCCAGGCGCCCTCAAGGGGCGCCCCCCCTCACTATTTCTTCATGGCAGCCAAGAATCAGCTCATCGCTCCGTTTTCCACTTTTCCCGACTTACCTCCCACTCCTGCCCCCCCCCCCCCCCCCCCCCCCCCCCCTCTTCTACCCCTCACCTGTGAACTGCGACCCCTCTGCCCGGTCTTCGCCCATCTCCTCTCACAGTCAAGCCCTCAGTCGTCATCACCCCACCCCATTTTGTGTCTGTCTTAGCTACCTAACGCGAACATGGTAAGTACGCTTCCTGCCCAATCGCTTACCCATTGCCCTCGACCCCTGTGAACCGATGCCTCTTATCCGCATCCTCGCCCTGTCCCAACGCGCACCCCACCCCAGCCCTGCCAACCTACGCATATTCAAAAGTCCGAAAATACTTTCAAACTTTCGAAAGTCTGAGGGAGTGCAAATAACTCGCAACTCATCTTCTTGGTGATTCTGCTTCCGAAGCGTCGGGAATTATGCCGACTATTCTGCTCGCTCGCAGTCGCAAGCCAAGTCAAGGCATGCGCGGTGCCAGCTGTTGATCAAGAGGTCGATCCATACCGACTTGACTTTCTTTCTGTCTCTACATTGTCATAGACAGGAAAAGTGCTGACCCAAGGAAATCCCAAACAAAAATATTGGCGTGGGGGTGGGGTGGGGTGGGGTGGGGGGGAGGAGAAGGGCCCACACTCCGACAGAGCACAAGCAAGCAAGCATGCAAGCTAGGAAGTAAAAAATACTGCCATTCATAATTACAATCAATCAGATAATGATTCTGCTGCCTGGCTGCAGTCACAAGCCGGGTCCAAGCATGCGCTGTGCCAGTTGTTGATCCTGAGATCGTTGCGTTCCGAAGTGTCTTCCTTCTCCATTTACATTTGTCACAGACAAGCCACTCTTATCCCAAGGCAAGCTCACTCCACAGCATCCTGGGGAATGAATATAGGGGCATAGTGTGCATGTATAGGCCACAGGGTCTTTCGATAGTTTGTAAATATTATGCTAACAGTCCTGGCACACGCCGACATTAAGAATATCGTAGAGTGGTAGTAGTAGTCAGTAGGAGTAGTAGCCGATTGTAGTTGCACACTATGCCCTTGTACTCATTCTGGGGGTCATCCAACCATTCTTCAATTCAGAAGCAAAGAGATCCCCCTGCCTGCGCGCAGGGGCGCAGTGGTTACCGTGATGGGCCCAGAACCTGAACAGAGTTCAGGGGACGTGGGGAGACCGGGACGAAGAATTAGACAACTTGATATTTAAAAGGGCCAAGGATGCCTCTAGAGAGAGGCGTCCTGGCAGCAAACCTGTAACCCTTGGGGTGCGGGAAAGGATAGGTTGCGGTATGTTGCGGGGCCAAGAAGGACAGGAAGAACCAAAGAACAGCTAACGCTGACAACAAGAATTATATATAGCAAGTAGACAGTGAGATTACACTGTGAGATTCAACCACAAGATTAAACCATGAGCTTACACACTATTTCTGTCCACTGTTTCCTTTTTTGAGCTCCGCGTAGCAGCTTCTAGGCAGCTCTCTTATCCCGTCCTTGGGCCAAACCTAAAGCTAGCTAGCGCATCTTAATGCTGGCACAACAGGCAGTCCAATGCGGCTGAAGGCTTCGAGCTTGACCATGTGGCTGGCTAATGGAGCTGGCTGGAAGCTGCCAAGCGTAGCCCCTAAAAGAAACAGCGTTTCTGTCCATTAGATAAGTGTCCGACAATACCGTTCATGAGATTACGTACTATTTCTGATCAATCACATGATGTCACAATCGCATCCCCCCCCCACTCCCTTTTGACCCCCCCCCCCCCCAAACACACTCTTTCACCCCCCGCCCCCCCACTGCCCCCCCCCCCCCCCCCCACACACACTCCCTTCTGCCCCCCCCCCCCCCCCCCCCCCCCCCCCCACACACACACACACACACTTCTGACCCCCCCTCCCCCCCTCCACTCTTTCATCCCCCCCCCCCCCCCCCCCCCCCCCTCTTCTGACCCCCCCTCCCTACCCCCACTCTTTCACCCCCACCCACCCACCCTGCCTGCCTGCAGTTGCAAGCAAGATCACCCCCCACCCCCCACCCCCCACCCCACCACCCCATCCCACCACCCTGCCTACAGTCACAAGCCAGGTCAAAGCATGCGCGGTGCCAGCTGCTGATCAAGAAAGCTGGCATGGTAAGTCTGTTGGCAGTGGGCGAGAGGGCTGGGGGTGGTATGGGGTGGGGGTGGTATTTTGTGGGGGTGGGATGGCCTGAGGGTGGGGGTGGGAGAGGATGGGATGGCCTGGGCCTGGGGGTGGGGGTAGGAAAGAACGAGTTGGGATGGTGTGGGAGCCCCAAGCCAGGTCAAAGCTTGTGCGGTGCCAGCTGCTGTTCAAGAAAGCAGTCATGGAAAGTCTGTTGGCAATGGGCGATAGAGCTGGGGGTGGGATGTGGTGGGGATGTGATGGCCTGGGGATGGGGGTGGGGTGGGGTGGGGTGGGAGAGGATGTGGTGGGGGTGGGAGAGGATGGTGTGGGATGGTGTGGCAGTCACAAGCCAGGTGAACGAATGTGCGGTGCCAGCTGCTGATCAAGAAAGCAGGCGTGGTGAGTCTGTTGGCAGTGGGCGATAGGGCTGGGGGTGGTATGGGGTGTGGGTGTGGGTGGGACTGGATGGGATAGCCTGGGGGTGGGATGGCCTGGGTGTGTGTGTGGGAGTGGGTGGGATGGCCTGGGGGTGGTATGGGTTTGGGATTTGGGTGGGAGTGGATGGGATGGCCTGGGGGTGGGATGGCCTGAGGGTGGGGGTGGGAGAGGATGGGGGTGGGTGGGGGTGGGGGTGGGACAGCTTGGGGGTGGGATGGTGTGGGGGTGGGAGGGGAGAGGATTGGATGGGTGGGGGTGGGAGAACATGGGGTGGGAGTCACAAGCCAGGCCAAGTACCAAGAAAGCAGGCATGTTAGTCCTTGGGCAATTGAAGCTTGACTGGTCTGGGGGTCGGTTGGGGTAATTTGCTCCTTGGATTGATTATAACAGGATTGTTGATGTGGATATGATGTGGGGATGGGATGGGATGAGATGGGGCGGGGGTGGGAGAGGATGGGATGGGTGGGGGTCGCAAGCCAGGCCAAAGTGTCAAGAAAGCAGGCATGGTAGTCCTTGGGCTATGGAAAGCCTTGGGTAACGGGATAATGACTGTTTGGGGGGTCAGTTGGGTTTCTTTTTGTTGTGTGCCCGCAACGTGTTGGAGTCAATGGGGACTTTGGCAATGGAAGGCCTTGGGTAATGGGATAATGACTGTCCGGGGGTCAGTTAGGTGTCTTTTTGTTGTGCCCACAGCATGATGGACTCAATGGGGACTTTGGCAATGGAAGGCCTTGGGTAATGGGATAATTAGTGTCCGGGGGGTCAGTTGGGTTTCTTTTTGTTGTGCCCACAGCATGATGGACTCAATGGGGGCTGATGCGTAGGGAACATCTATATGATATCATATGATATCATGTCATCATATGGTATCATATGATGCCGGCAGTCTGACTAGGCTAAAGTTACCTTTTATGTACAATATCATGTATGCAATGTGTATGATATCATATGATGTTGCACTTGCCTTTGGTCAACATCATATGATACGCCGGTCCCTACTTCTGCGGCGTAGCCCCTTTCAGTGATATACATTGGTCTAGTTGTAGACCAGATCACTTTGAGGATGAAGAGTCGGTGGTTCGATTCCCCCTTCTGTCGCTCTTAGCGTCAACCGCGATGGTAGCTTGTCCAGTTGAGGTAGAAGACCGCTCCCTACCCGTGTACGATGGGCTCCCTTAACACCACGCCACACCAGGCGTTATCATTACTTCTGCGGCAGGCAAGCAATTCGAGTACTCTGAAAATCCAGGATACCAGTTTGAATCCAGGAAAATTTGAATTTGAATTTGAATCCAGGAAAATCCTGAAAAGGATACCAGTTTGAATCTTGTACAGATTTTTAATTTTTAATCTCGTATTTTTAATGCTCAGTACGGTATGTGGAGGAATAAAGCCCCACACCCACCATCCCCACCAACAGTTCCACCACCACCACCCCATCACCATCCCCACCACCAGTACCACCACCACCACCACCACCACCAGTACCACCACCACCACCACCACCACCACCATCCCCATCCCCATTATTTATTTACTAAGCGGTACAGTACCACCACCACCACCCCCATCCACATCCCCATTATTTATTTACTAAGCGGTACAGTACCACCACCACCACCACCAACAGTACCACCATGCACCCTTCTCAGTACAGTGAGTGGAGGAATAGATAGTCAAGGACGATGAATTGTACCGCTTTGTACTGCTGTGCAGGTCCAGGACCCTGTAGCCGAGCTGCCAGAGTGGCAGACGTACAACAGCAACAACAAGAAATCTGCTAATGCTAAGCCTGATGCAACTCCTCAGGCAGTGGATCCACCCTCAACCGAGCAAGGTGGGTGATGGTGGTGGTGGTAGGTCAGTGGTGATGGTTGCAAGGTGGTGGGGAGTGGTGGAAGTGGTGATGGGGGTAAGGTGGTGGTGGTGGGGGTAAGGTGGTAAGGTTGTGGTGGTAGAAAGGTGGTGGCCCGATGCAACTCCTCAGGCAGTGGACACACACTGAACCGAGCAAGGTGGGTGGTGGTGGTGGTGGTTGGGTGAACGTGGTGGTGGCATGGGTCTATATATTATCCCCCCCCCCCCCCCCCCCCCCTTCCCAACACACACACGCACCACGATCTATATAGGGGCCGAGGCAACTCCTCAGGCAGTGGATCCACCCTCAACCGAGCAAGGTGGGTGGTGGTGGTGGTGGTAGGGTGAATGTGGTGGTGGCATGGGTCTATATATTATCCCCCCCCCCCCCCCCCCCCTTAACACACACACACGCACCACGATCTATATAGGGGCCGATGCAACTCCTCAGGCAGTGGATCCGCCCTCAACCGAGCAAGGTGGGTGGTGGTGGCGGTGACGGTGGAAGTGGTAGTGGATGTATTAGGAAGTGTGGGTGGGTATGGCGGTAAGGTGGTGGTGTATTTGGGTGGGTGGGGATTGGCCTGATGCGACTCATCAGGCAGTGGATCCTCCCACAACCAATCAAGGTGGGTGGTGGTGGGAGTGGTAGGTCGGTGGTGATGGTTGGAAGATGATGGGGAGTGGTGAAAGTGGTGGTGGGGGTTAGGTGGTAAGGTTGTGGTGGTGGAAAAGTGGTGGCCTGATGCAACTCCTTAGATAGTGGATCTGCCCACAACCGAGCAAGGTGGGTGGTGGTGGTTGTATTAGGGTGGTGGTGATGGTCGTAAGATGATGGGGAGTGGTGAAAGTGGTGGTGGGGGTTAGATGGTAAGGTTGTGGTGGTGGAAAAGTGGTGGCCTGATGCAACTCCTTAGATAGTGGATCAGCCCACAACCGAGCAAGGTGGGTGGTGGTGGTGGTTGTATTAGGGTGGTGGTGATGGTCGTAAGATGGTGGGGTGGGTAGGTGGTAAGGTTGTGGTGGTGGAAAGGTGGTGGCCTGATGTAACTCCCTAGGCAGTGGATCCACCCAAAACCGAGGAAGGTGGGTGGTGGTGGTGGAATGGGTCTATAAATTATCTCCTCCCTCCCCCCCCGCCCCCCCCCCCCCCACACACACACACCCTTCCACACACCACACGCACACACCCCACAATCTATATAGGGGCCGATGCAACGCCTCAGGCATTGTATCCCTCCACAAACAATCAAGGTGTGAACGTGGTGGTGGTTGTATTAGGGTGGTGGTGGTGGTGGTGTGAACGTGGTGGTGGTTGTATTCGGGTGGTGGTGGTGGTGGTGGTGTGAACGTGGTGGTGGTTGTATTCGGGTGGTGGTGGTGATGGTGGTGGTGGTGGTGTGAACGTGGTGGTGGTTGTATTCGGGTGGTGGTGGTGGTGGTGGTGGTGGTGGTGTGAACGTGGTGGTGGTTGTATTCGGGTGGTGGTGGTGGTGTGAACGTGGTGGTGGTTGTATTCGGGTGGTGGTGGTGGTGGTTGTATTCGGGTGGTGGTGGTTGTATTCGGGTGGTAGTGGTGGTGTGAACGTGGTGGTGGTTGTATTCGGGTGGTGGTGGTGGTGGTGGTGGTGGTGTGAACGTGGTGGTGGTTGTAAGATGGTGGGGGTAAGGTGGTGGTGGTGGTGTATTTGATTGGGCGGGTAGGTGAGTATTGGGCTGATACAATTTTGCAGACAGTGGATCTACCCACAACTGAGCAAGGTGAGTGGTGGTGCTGGTAGGGTAAATGTGGTGGTGGCGTGGGTCTATATATTATCACCCCCCCCCCCCCCCCCCCCCCCCCCCCCACACACACACACACACACTCACACACACGCCACCACCACCACCACCACCACCACCCGTTACCACTGTGCAGGTACAGGTAGGCGCTGCATCGTATATCACTACACTGCCCGGACTCTGCAACCACCACCACCACCACCACCACCTATATAGGGGCCTATATCACATCACCCCTCATCCCTCCCCCCCCACACACACCCACACCCACACCCACACCCCCACCCACCCACCCACCCACCACTACACCACCACCAGCCTTACCCACCACCTCTCACCACTGTGCGGGTACAGGAAGGCGCTTCATTGTATCACACAACACAGCCCGGACTCTACCACCACCCTCTATATGGGCCTATATTATATATTATCTACCCCCCCCCCCCCCCCCCCCCCCCCCCCCTCCACACCACACACCCACACCCACACTCCACCAGCACCCCTTCCCCATGACCCTTGGCCCCTGTGCAGGTACAGGAAGGCGCTTCATCGCATCCCACCACACTGCCCAGACTCTGTCGCCACCACCACCACCTCTATATGGGCATATATCTTGCCACCCTCAACCTCACTGCCCCCTCCGCACCCACTCACCTACCCACCACCACCCCTTACCCCTGCCCACCCACACATACACACCACTACACCACCACCCTTACCCCTGCCCCCTGCCCCCCGTGCAGGTACAGGAAAGCACTTCCTTGTATCACACTACACAGCCCGGACTCTCCGCAACCACCACCACCACCTCTATAGGGGCCTAAATCCCATCACCCCTCATCCTCCCTCCCCCCCCCACACACACACCACTACACCACTACACCACCCCTTACCCCTGCGCAGGTAGGCCCTTCAGCCCCACCACCACCACCACCACACACACACACACACACACACACACGACACCACCACCCTTACCCACCACCTCTCACCACTGTGCAGGTACATGAAGGCGCTTCATTGTATCACACTACACAGCCCGGACTCTGCCATCACCTCTATATGGGCCTATATCTTATCCACCCCTCCACACCACCCACACTCCACCAGCACCCCTTCCCCATGACCCTTGGCCCCTGTGCAGGTACGGGAAGGCGCTTCATCGTATCACACTACACAGCCCGGACTCTGCCCCCCCACTTGAAGGAGTGGACATTTGACCTGGTCAAGACTAACATGAGGCCCTTGTATGAGCAGGTGGGTGTGTAGTCAGTGTTAGTCAGCTGTGCGCAACAAGTAGGTAGTGGACTGCACAGACTCTGCCCCCACAATTGAAGGAGTGGACCTTTGACCTGGTGAAGACCAGCATGAGGCCCTTGTATGAGCAGGTGTGTGTGTAGTCAGTGATTGGCAGCTGTGTGTTTGGAGTGTGTTTTACACTAGTCAAGACCAACATGGGGCCCTTGCACGGGAAGGAGGGTGTGTAGTCAGTGATTGGAAGCTGTGTGTTTGGAGTGGACACTTCACACTGGTGAAGACCAGCATGAGGCCCTTGCACGGGCAGGTGGGTGTGTAGTCAGTGATTGGAAGCTGTGTGTTTTGGAGCGGGGACAACTTCACCTGGTGAAGACCATCATGAGGCCCTTGCCCGGGCAGGTGGGTGTGGTAGTCAGTTATGGGGAAGCTGTGTGTTTGGAGGGACATTCACCCTGGTTGAAGACCAGCATAGGCCCTTGCACGGTCAGGGTGGTGTGGTAGTCAGTGATTGGAAGCTGTGTGTTTGGAGCGGACACTTCACACTGGTGAAGACCAGCATGAGGCCCTTGCACGGGCAGGTGGGTGTGTAGTCAGTGATTGGAAGCTGTGTGTTTGGAGCGGACACTTCACACTGGTGAAGACCAACATGAGGCCCTTGTGCGGGCAGGTGGGTGTGTAGTCAGTGATTGGAAGCTGTGTGTTTGGAGCGGACACTTCACACTGGTGAAGACCAGCATGAGGCCCTTGCACGGGCAGGTGGGTGTGTAGTCAGCTGTGTGCAACAAGTAGGTAGTGGATTGCACAGACTCTACCCTCCCACTTGACGGAGTGGACGTTTGACCTGGTGAAGACCAACATGAGGCCCTTGGATAGGCAGGTGGGTGGTTGATGATAGTCAGCTGTGTGCAACAAGTAGGTAGTGGATTGCACAGACTCTACACCCACACTTGAAGGAGTGGACGTTTGACCTGGTGAAGACCAACACGAGGCCCTTGTATGAGCAGGTTGGTGCGTAGACAGTGATTGGCCGCTGTTTGGATTGTATTTTAACTGTTCAAGACCAACATGAGGCCCTTGTACGGGCAGGTGGGCGAGTAGTCAGTGATTGGAAGCTGTGTGTTTGGAGTGCGTTCTACACTGGTCAAAACCAACATGAGGCCCTTGCACGGGCAGGTGTGTGTGTAGTCAGTGATTGGCTGCTGTGTGTTTGGAGTGTGTTTTATACTGGTCAAGACCAACATGAGGCCCTTGTACGGGCAGGTGGGCGAGTAGTCAGTGATTGGAAGCTGTGTGTGTTTGGAGTGCGTTCTACACTGGTCAAAACCAACATGAGGCCCTTGCACGGGCAGGTGTGTGTGTAGTCAGTGATTGGCTGCTGTGTGTTTGGAGTGTGTTTTATACTGGTCAAGACCAACATGAGGCCCTTGTACGGGCAGGTGGGCGAGTAGTCAGTGATTGGAAGCTGTGTGTTTGGAGTGCGTTCTACACTGGTCAAAACCAACATGAGGCCCTTGCACGGGCAGGTGTGTGTGTAGTCAGTGATTGGCTGCTGTGTGTTTGGAGTGTGTTTTATACTGGTCAAGACCAACATGAGGCCCTTGTACGGGCAGGTGGGCGAGTAGTCAGTGATTGGAAGCTGTGTGTTTGGAGTGCGTTCTACACTGGTCAAAACCAACATGAGGCCCTTGCACGGGCAGGTGTGTGTGTAGTCAGTGATTGGCTGCTGTGTGTTTGGAGTGTGTTTTATACTGGTCAAGACCAACATGAGGCCCTTGTACGGGCAGGTGGGCGAGTAGTCAGTGATTGGAAGCTGTGTGTTTGGAGTGCGTTCTACACTGGTCAAAACCAACATGAGGCCCTTGCACGGGCAGGTGTGTGTGTAGTCAGTGATTGGCTGCTGTGTGTTTGGAGTGTGTTTTATACTGGTCAAGACCAACATGAGGCCCTTGTACGGGCAGGTGGGCGAGTAGTCAGTGATTGGAAGCTGTGTGTTTGGAGTGTGTTCTACACTGGTCAAAACCAACACTGAGGCCCTTGCACGGGCAGGTGTGTGTGTAGTCAGTGATTGGCTGCTGTGTGTTTGGAGTGTGTTTTATACTGGTCAAGACCAACATGAGGCCCTTGTACGGGCAGGTGGGCGAGTAGTCAGTGATTGGAAGCTGTGTGTTTGGAGTGCGTTCTACACTGGTCAAAACCAACATGAGGCCCTTGCACGGGCAGGTGTGTGTGTAGTCAGTGATTGGCTGCTGTGTGTTTGGAGTGTGTTTTATACTGGTCAAGACCAACATGAGGCCCTTGTACGGGCAGGTGGGCGAGTAGTCAGTGATTGGAAGCTGTGTGTTTGGAGTGCGTTCTACACTGGTCAAAACCAACATGAGGCCCTTGCACGGGCAGGTGTGTGTGTAGTCAGTGATTGGCTGCTGTGTGTTTGGAGTGTGTTTTATACTGGTCAAGACCAACATGAGGCCCTTGTACGGGCAGGTGGGCGAGTAGTCAGTGATTGGAAGCTGTGTGTTTGGAGTGCGTTCTACACTGGTCAAAACCAACATGAGGCCCTTGCACGGGCAGGTGTGTGTGTAGTCAGTGATTGGCTGCTGTGTGTTTGGAGTGTGTTTTATACTGGTCAAGACCAACATGAGGCCCTTGTACGGGCAGGTGGGCGAGTAGTCAGTGATTGGAAGCTGTGTGTTTGGAGTGCGTTCTACACTGGTCAAAACCAACATGAGGCCCTTGCACGGGCAGGTGTGTGTGTAGTCAGTGATTGGCTGCTGTGTGTTTGGAGTGTGTTTTATACTGGTCAAGACCAACATGAGGCCCTTGTACGGGCAGGTGGGCGAGTAGTCAGTGATTGGAAGCTGTGTGTTTGGAGTGTGTTCTACACTGGTCAAAACCAACATGAGGCCCTTGCACGGGCAGGTGTGTGTGTAGTCAGTGATTGGCTGCTGTGTGTTTGGAGTGTGTTTTATACTGGTCAAGACCAACATGAGGCCCTTGTACGGGCAGGTGGGCGAGTAGTCAGTGATTGGAAGCTGTGTGTTTGGAGTGCGTTCTACACTGGTCAAAACCAACATGAGGCCCTTGCACGGGCAGGTGTGTGTGTAGTCAGTGATTGGCTGCTGTGTGTTTGGAGTGTGTTTTATACTGGTCAAGACCAACATGAGGCCCTTGTACGGGCAGGTGGGCGAGTAGTCAGTGATTGGAAGCTGTGTGTTTGGAGTGTGTTCTACACTGGTCAAAACCAACATGAGGCCCTTGCACGGGCAGGTGTGTGTGTAGTCAGTGATTGGCTGCTGTGTGTTTGGAGTGTGTTTTATACTGGTCAAGACCAACATGAGGCCCTTGTACGGGCAGGTGGGCGAGTAGTCAGTGATTGGAAGCTGTGTGTTTGGAGTGCGTTCTACACTGGTCAAAACCAACATGAGGCCCTTGCACGGGCAGGTGTGTGTGTAGTCAGTGATTGGCTGCTGTGTGTTTGGAGTGTGTTTTATACTGGTCAAGACCAACATGAGGCCCTTGTACGGGCAGGTGGGCGAGTAGTCAGTGATTGGAAGCTGTGTGTTTGGAGTGCGTTCTACACTGGTCAAAACCAACATGAGGCCCTTGCACGGGCAGGTGTGTGTGTAGTCAGTGATTGGCTGCTGTGTGTTTGGAGTGTGTTTTATACTGGTCAAGACCAACATGAGGCCCTTGTACGGGCAGGTGGGCGAGTAGTCAGTGATTGGAAGCTGTGTGTTTGGAGTGCGTTCTACACTGGTCAAAACCAACATGAGGCCCTTGCACGGGCAGGTGTGTGTGTAGTCAGTGATTGGCTGCTGTGTGTTTGGAGTGTGTTTTATACTGGTCAAGACCAACATGAGGCCCTGTACGGGCAGGTGGGCGAGTAGTCAGTGATTGGAAGCTGTGTGTTTGGAGTGCGTTCTACACTGGTCAAAACCAACATGAGGCCCTTGCACGGGCAGGTGTGTGTGTAGTCAGTGATTGGCTGCTGTGTGTTTGGAGTGTGTTTTATACTGGTCAAGACCAACATGAGGCCCTTGTACGGGCAGGTGGCGAGTAGTCAGTGATTGGAAGCTGTGTGTTTGGAGTGCGTTCTACACTGGTCAAACCAACATGATGCCCTTGCACTTGGCAGGTTGGTGTGTGTAGTCAGTGGATTGCTGCTGTTTTGTTTTTTTGGATGGTGTTTTAATACTGGTCACGACCAACCATGAGGCCCTGTACGGGCAGGGGGCGGAGTAGTCAGTGATTGGAGCCTGTGTTTTGATTGCGTTCTAACAATGGTCAAAACCAACATGAGGCCTTTGCACGGGCGAGGGGGTGGTGGTGGGGGTGTAGTCAGTGAGTTGGTGGCTGCTGTGTGTTTTGGATTGTGTTTTATACTGGTCAAGACCAACATTGGAGGTGCCCTTGTACGGGGCAGGTGGGCGAGTAGTCAGTGATTGGCAGCTTGTGTTTGGGGTGCGTTCCTACACTGTTCAAAAGTAGGTGTGTGTGTAGTCAGTGATTGGCTGCTGTGTGTTTGGAGTGTGTTTTATACTGGTCAAGACCAACATGAGGCCCTTGTACGGGCAGGTGGGCGAGTAGTCAGTGATTGGCAGCTGTGTGTTTGGAGTGTGTTCTACACTGGTCAAGACAAACACGAGGCCCTTGGATAGGCAGGTGGGTGGTTGATGATTTTCAGCTGTTTGCAACACATAGGTAGTGGATTGCACAGACTCTACCCCCACAATTGAAGGAGTGGACATTTGACCTGGTCAAGGCCAACATGAGGCCCTTGGATAGGCAGGTGGGTGTGTAGATAGTGACTGGCAGCTGTGTGTTTGGAGTGTGTTCCACACTGGTCAAGACCAACATGAGGCCCTTGTGCGGGCAGGTGGGTGTGTAGATAGTGACTGGCAGCTGTGTGTTTGGAGTGCGTTCTACACTGGTCAAGACCAACATGAGGCCCTTGTGCGGGCAGGTGGGTGTGTAGATAGTGACTGGCAGCTGTGTGTTTGTAGTGCGTTCTACACTGGTCAAGACCAACATGAGGCCCTTGTGCGGGCAGGTGGGTGTGTAGATAATGACTGGCAGCTGTGTGTTTGGAGTGCGTTCTACACTGGTCAAGGCCAATATGAGACCCTTGGATAGGCAGGTGGGTGGTGGATGATTTTCAGCTGTGTGCAACAGGTAGGTAGTGGATTGCACAGACTCTACCCCCACAATTGAAGGAGTGGACATTTGACCTGGTCAAGACTAACACGAGGCCCTAAAATGGGCAGGTGGGTGTGTAGTCAGTGATTGGCAGCTGTGTGTTTGGAGTGTATTTTACACTGGTCAAGGCCAACATGAGGCCCTAAAATGGGCAGGTGGGTGATTGAAGATCGTCAGCTACGAGCAGCAGCTTGTAGGCAGCTCCCTGATCCCAGCACTGGGCTAAGGTCCTAGATTTCAACATTACTGGAAATATGTGTCTACCACATTCAATATGCCCTACGTTGCTAAAGGTTTGGCTGGGTAGGCTGCCAAGGGAGCTGCCTAGAAGCTGCTGCTGGAAGCTGAAAGCTATTGTTCATTTTAATTTTTCCCTGTAGCACGAACTCAGGGCCCCTGTCGGTAAAACGATTGTTTGGGGGTTCATTTTATCAGGGATTTGTAGTTTTAAGCCCCTCCTGTCAGGGTTGGGCAAGTCTCGTTAGCCTAATTGGCCTACCCCCAGACTGTAACAACGTACATACATACATACATACATACATACATACATACATACATACATACATACATACATACATACATACATACATACATACATACATTCATACATGCAAACATACATGCATACATACATAAACCACACTCCTACCCCTGCTTACTCCGCCCGCAGACGGTGAGCAGCCTGGACTCTGATACACTGTGTAATCAAACCAAACCAAACTCCAACCCCATATCACTTAATCCACTCTTGCGTACTGCCTTGTACAGCCCCTCACAGGTTTGCAAGAAGCAGTACAGATCCTCCCAAACATGCATACATACCCGTCCGTCTGTTTGTCGCGTTCCAACCCTGGGCCTCGTAAACCCACTTTCCATCCTTCCAAACCTCGAACAGCTCGAACCTCGCCAAGAATTTCGAACCCATTGTCCGCCAATTTTATGTGCGGGGGAAGCAAGGCAAATTGAAATTGAACTTGTTACATCCGTGTAATGCAGTCACTCACAGGACGTGAAATTAAGGACACCACTGCGTAAGCCAAAGCAAGCAGTAGTCACCGTGAAGCAAGGCAAACATACCTGCATACCTACATACCTACATACCTGCATACCTGCATACCTACATACCTACATACCTGCATACCTACATACCTACATACCTACATACCTGCATACCTACCTACATACATACCTGCATACCTACCTACATACATACATACCTGCATACCTACATACATACATACCTGCATACCTACCTACATACATACCTGCATACCTGAATACATGCATACATGCATACCTGCATACCTACCTACAAACCTACATACCTGCATACCTACCTACATACATACATACATACCTGCATACCTACATTCATACATACATACATACCTGCATACCTACCTACACACATACATACCTGCATACCTACATACATACATACCTGCCTACCTACATACATACATACTTGCATACCTACCTACCTACCTACCTACATACCTACATACATGCATACCTGCATACCTACATGCATACATACCTGCATACCTACATACCTACATACCTGCATACCTGCATACCTACATACCTGCATACCTACACACATACATACCTGCATACCTGCATACCTACACACATACATACCTGCATACACCCATACATACATACCTGCATACATACATACCTGCATACCTGCATACCTACATACCTACATACCTGCATACCTGCATACATACATACCTGCATACCTACACACATACATACCTACACATATACATACCTGCATACCTACATACCTACATACCTACACACCTGCATACCTGCATACATACAAACATCATTTGCTTCGCTCAGCATTCTGATCACCTCTCCCCATGTTCTGCTTTGCTGTAGGTTTGGGGCTGGTCGGACTCCAAGAAAAAGGTCCAACTGGAAGCTGTAAGTCGATTACTTAGTGATAATGGCTGGATGATGGGCTTAATTATACGTGGTATTTAATTATAACACCTGGTAGGGCGTGGTATTGAGGGAGCCCCGTCTCACGGCGGTAGGGAACGGGCTGCTATTTTTCCTGGACAAAGCTACCTTGACACGCGTTATCTAAAGTGGAGAGACAGTGTCTGTGTATGAAGATCTTGTGTTTGAGGATTTTAGGGTTTGAGGATGTGTTTGCGCTTGAGGATCTTTGCATCTTTGTGTAGGTAGGTAGGTAGGTAGGTAGGTAGGTAGTCTTGGGGCTGGTTGGACTCCAAGAAAAGGTTCAATTGGTAGCTGTAAGTCTATACACGTTACCTATAGTGGAGAGACAGTGTCTGTGTTTGAGGATCTTGTGTTCGAGGGTTTGAGGATGTATTTGTGATAAAGGATCTTTGCATAGGTAGGTACATTGCATAGGTAGGTAGGTAGGTAGTTTTGAGCTGGTCAGGCTCACATAAAAAGTTCAGCTGGGAGCCTTAAGTCGATACGCGTTATTTAAAGTGGAGAGACAGTGTCTGTGTTTGAGGATTTGAGTTTTTGAGAATGTTTTTGTGATTGAGAATCTTTGCATCTTTGTGTATGCATGTAGGTAGGTAGGTAGATAGTTTTGGGGCTGGTCGAACTTAAAGAAAAGGGTGAACTGGCAGCGGTAAGTTGATACGTTACCATTGAGCCCTCCCCCTTCGGTCGCTCTTGGCGTTGCAGGTCGTCGTCAACCGCGATGGTAGCTTGTCCAGTTGAGGTAGGAGGCCGCTCCCCACCCGCGTATGACGGGCTCCCTTAACACCACGCCCCACCAGGCGTTATCATTACCATTGAGCCAATCGTCGAAACGGGATCTCCGGGAAAACATCATCGGGGGGGATTCAGAGTGTAGGACAGGGATTGTTTTTTTCGAATCTGAAATTCAGAACGGGATGATACACATGACCTTAAGTGGAGAGACAGTGTCTGTGCTTGAGGACCTTGTGTTTGAGGATTTTAGGGTTTGAGGTTTTATGGATGTGTTTGTGCTTGAGGATCTTTGCAACTTTGTGCAGGTAGGTAGGTTTGGGGCTGGTCGAACTCCAAGTATTTAAGGAACAGGTTCAGCTGGAAGCCGTTAGTCGTTACGCGTTACTTCATGATAACGCCGGGTAGGGCGTGGGTAGGTAGGTAGGTAGTTTTGGGGCTGATTGGACTCGGTAGGTAGGTAGGTAGGTAGGTAGGTAGTGGGTTGGACTCGGTAGGTAGGTAGGTCGGTAGGTAGTGGGTTGGACTCGGTAGGTAGGTAGGTAGGTAGGTAGTTAGTGGGTTGGACTGGGTAGGTAGGTAGGTAGGTAGGTAGTTAGTGGGTTGGACTGGGTAGGTAGGTAGGTAGTTAGTGGGTTGGACTCGGTAGGTAGGTAGGTAGGTAGTTAGTGGGTTGGACTCGGTAGGTAGTGCGTGTGTAGGTAGGTAGGTAGTTTTGGGGCTTATTGGACTCAAAGTATTTATGGAACAGGTTCAACTTGGAGCAGTCAGTGAATACGCGTTACTTCATGATAATGCCGGGTAGGGCGTGGGTGTGTAGGTAGGTAGGTAGGTTTGGGGCTGGTTGGACACCAAGAAAAAAGTTCAACTTGGAGCAGTCAGTTGATGGTAACAAAATTATATAGTATACATTTTTTAATATATCAATATGATGCATTATTTAATATATCTATATTATACATTATTTGATGTATCAATATTAAACAATATTTATATATATTATATCAATATTATACATTATTTGTTGGATGTCACAAATAATTAAATTGAATTGATTACATGGCCTATCAGCCATCACGTTGCTCACCGACTGCGGGTGGAGTCAACATGGGTACTAAACCCCCACAGCACCACACTCTTGGGTACAGAATGCAATCAGATGGATTAATGCATATATAAAATATGGCCTATCAGCCTGAAGGCTGCTCACTGACTGCGGGTGGAGTCAACATGGGTAGTTTAACCACTACTGCACCATCCTTGCCGGTGGAGTCAAAATAAGTAGTATAACACCATGGGTGGTATAGCGCTACTGCACCACACTCCTGAGTATAGAATGTTATCATGTGAGATCAGACAGTGTGTTGACTAGGTTAGGCTTGACCACATGGTATATCAGCCATCACACTGCTCACTGACTGCGGGTGGAGTTAACCAGGCTAGTGTATGACAATATGACACCATCACAAGTAGTATTAAACCGTGGGTAGTATAGCGCTACTACACCGCACTCCTGAGTACAGAATGTTATCTTGTGAGATCAGACAGTGTGTTGACTAGGTTAGGCTTGACCACATGGTATATCAACCAACACGCTGCTCAACGACTGCGGATGGAGTTAACCAGGGTACTGCATTCCAGGACTTTTTTATCGCTATATATAGGGATCGCTAGTAATGACCCCGTTGTGGCGAAAATGTAACTATACAAAAGTTTTAAAAACATGTTTGCCCTAAAAGCTATGAGTGGCTATTAAAGCTTTTTAAAGCTATACAATGAAAGTAGTACAATCCGTCATTTTGGGTTGCTTCAAAAGCACAACTGCCTCCTTTTGGGTTGCGCTTTTGACACAACTGAAAACGAAAATGTGCGCGCTGCCCCCAGAGGGGGGTTACAAATTTGCTTCAATCGCGCAGTCGGGCTCCAAAGCCACCCATCCACCCCCATTCTTCACCCCGCACCACCATCCACCCACCACCCACCACTCACTACCCTCCACCACCCACCACTCATTACCCTCCACCACCACTCACTACCCACCACCACCCACCCACTGCCCATTCCTCACCCCTCACCCCGCACACCATCCAGGTCGCTTCCCGGTTCATTTTGGCATCAGAAGTATGTGAGGAGTCAGGTGGCAATGAGACTGAAGAAGGAAAGGAGGCCTCAGCACCGCCACAACCCAAACCTGTCGCGTACATCAACTACAGGTGGGGCTGAATACGATGATCATTATGGTGATTATCATGGTGGTTGGTAGTGATGGTGACGATGGTGGTGTCAGGTGGCAATGAGACTGAAGAAGGAAAGGAGGCCTCAGCACCGCCACAACCCAAACCTGTCGCGTACATTAACTACAGGTGGGGCTGAATACGATAATCATTATGGTGATTATCATGGTGGTTGGTAGTGATGGTGGTGTCAGGCGTCAAGGAGACTGAAGAGGGAAATGAGACCTCAGCATCGTCAACCCAAAACTGTCGCGTACATAAACTACAGGTGGGGCTGAATGTGATGGTGATGGTGTTGATGATAGTGCTGTTGGTGGTGCTGGTGATGATGGAGGTGTGGCCTCAGCATCGCCACATACCACACCAGTCTCGTACATCAACTACAGGTGGGGCTGAATGTTATGGTGTTGGTGGTGCTGATGATGGTGGTGATGCCGATGTTGGTGTTGATGATAGTGCTGTTGGTGGTGCTGATGATAGTGCTGATGACGGGATAGAGGCTTCAGCATCGCCACAACCCAAACTTGTTGTGTACATCAACTACAGGTGGGGCTGAATGTGATGGTGTTGGTGATGGTGTTGATGATAATGCTGGTGATGATGGAGGTGTGGCCACAGCATCGCCACATACCACACCAGTCTCGTACATCAACTACAGGTGGGGCTGGATGTTATGGGGTTGGTGGTGCTGATGATGGTGTTGTTGATGCTGTTGGTGTTGATGATAGTGCTGTTGGTGGTGCTGATGATGTCTGTCCTGATGATGGTGGTGCTGATGATAGTGCTGTTGATGATGGTGATGTTAATGAAAGTGCTGTTGGTGGTGCTGATGATGGTGGTGCTGATGATAGTGCTGTTGATGATGGTGATGGTGATGAAAGTGCTGTTGGTGGTGCTGATGATGGTGGTGCTGATGAGAGTGCTGCTGCTGATGGTGGTGTTGAGGATAGTGCTGTTGGTGGTGCTGATGATAGTGCTGATGACGGGATAGAGGCTTCAGCATCCCCACAACCCAAACTTGTTGTGTACATCAACTACAGGTGGGGCTGAATGTGATGGTGTTGATGATGATAATGCTGATGTTTGTGGCAATAATGGTGTTGATGGTGATGATGATGGAGGTGAGGCCTCAGCATCGTCACAGACCACAGCAGTTGATACATCAACTACAGTTGGGGCTCAATGTGATGGTGTTGACGACTGTGCTGTCGCACCATCAACTACAGGAGGGAGTGCATATGATGTCAATGGTGGTGGTGGTGGTGGTGGCAATAATGCTGTCGATGGTGCTGGCCTGCCTTCCCTCTATGTGTATGAGCCCCCCCCCCCCCCCCCACACACACACACACACCCTCACCCTCACCTGGTCACCCCATGTAGGTTGATAGAGTACTAGGGCCTGCCTTCTCTCTATGCGTATGAACCTCCCCCCCCCTCCCCCCCCCCCCACACACACACACTCACACTCATCCACACTCACCCACCCTCTCACCCTCACACACACCTACCCACACCCACCCTCACACACACCTACCCCCTCCACCACCACCACCACACACACACAAACATACACACACGCACTAACCCACTCACCCCATGTAAGTTGGTAGAGCACTAGGGCCTACCTTCCCTCTCCGTGTATGAGCCAACACCCCCACCACACCACACACACACATATACTCCCCCCCCCCCCCCCCCCCACACCTCCCCCCCCTCAAACTGACACACCCACACCCTCACCTCAACCCTCACACCCACATGACCCCCCCCCCCCCCCCCCCTTCTCCACCCACACCCCTCACCCACACACCCTCCCCCTATGTAGGTTGGTAGAGTACGAGGGCCTGCCTTCCCTCTACGTGTATGAGGCAATGGTGGAGCCAACAGCTCAGCAGGTCGGTCTCGGGACCTTCCTCATGCGTGCGGCTGAGAACATGGTGAGCGCCTAACTGACAAATCGAATTTGAATTTGAATTGAAGGTTGAGATTTTGGTGAAGTCCAAATCTCGGGACCTTCCTCATGCGTGCTGCTGAGAACATGATGAGAGATTGATATCAAAACTGAATTTGAATTTGAATCCTAGATTTTGGTGAAGTCCAAATCTCGGGACCTTCCTCATGCGTGCAACTGAGAACATGGTGATAGATTAATATGAAAAATCGAATTCGAATTTAAATTTGAATTCTAGATTTTGTTGAAGTCCATATCTCGGGTCATTCCGCATGTGTGCGACTGAAAACATGGTGAGAGATTCACATGAAAAATCGAATTTAAATTTGAACTCTAGATTTTGTTGAAGTCCATATCTTGGGACATTCCTCATATGTGCGACTCAAAACATGGTGAGAGATTCACATGAAAAACTGAATTTGAATTTGAAGTCTAGATTTTGTTGAAGTCCATATCTTGGGACATTCCTCATGTGTGCGACTGAAAACATGGTGAGAGATAAATATCAAACTCTGAATTTGAAGTTGACGTCTAGATTTTGTTGAAGTCCATATGTAGGACCTTCCTCGTATGTGGCTGAAAACTTTGTTTGTGCTGAGTATGAAAGATTGGCAAAATTTGCTGATACATTAAAACGAATTTGAAAATGAAATGAATACGAAAATTTTGTGCGTTGAATATGAGAAGAGCTTGGCTAGGGAAATTAATGCAAGGCCTATTTTTTGTAATTAAATCATTAATTGGAAAGGCAAAACATATGCTGATCGCAATCCAGGGGGGGGGGGGGAGAAATAAGCTGCCGTACCTCAATCACTTAAAATATAGCTTATCCTCAGGATCCGATTACAACTATTTTTTACCACAAATGAAGTTGAACAGCAAGTTGAAGGCCTCCAAAGTTGTTTTAAACCAAATCTTAACTTCGCGGTTAATCACGTTTGGGCAACCCTATGAAAGGTGTAAGAGCATAAATGGATAGGGCAAGAAAAGATGTTTCGAACGACCCCCATTTTATGGGGGGTTAGGAGTGGGTGGTGGTGGTGGGGGGGTAAACACTGTTTTTAAACTGGGTGGGTGTGGGGGGGGTAAACACTGTTTTATGGGGGTTTAGGAGTGGGGGGTGGGTGGGGTGGGGTAAACACTTTTTTTAAACTGGGTGGGTGGGTGGGTGGGGTAAACACTGTTTTTAAACTTTATCTCCCCCCTCTTTTTGTATGACACTTCCGCAATTCCATCTGAATTGGACACCGTATTGAACATGCGGTCGAACATCTGTCCTCCTGCCCCCCCATACAATCTTAGTAACGTCAAAAATTGCGTTCAATTTAAAATTATAAATTTAATTTAATTCCACCCTCATTGAAGTCCGAATTTGGGTGGAGTCCTGGTGCTGAACATGAGTACTTCACTAGGATTGTGAAATGTACGTCGCATGAAGAAGTCCCTTCCGTCTAGAGGGTGACGCTTGCTATGTCTGACATGGTGACTTTCCCCAGCTGTGGCGTACAGGAGGGTCCCCTTGACACCACGCCCTTCCAGGCGTTAACTTTTTTTGGCGGAGCCCCCTTCAAGGGGGCGGGAGCCCCCAGTGTTACCCATTTGTCCGTCCGACCGAAAAACTTGAAGCCCGACACGTCAGCCAACGGTCGCGTAACTAACCCGCTTCTGTCAGCTCCATCGTTGCCACCTTTCGTTCCGTTGCCAACACACTCCGCCAATTTTCCGCGTCGCTTGCGACGCTGCATAGGACTTGTTATGTACACACAGTCTTGACTTTGGATCAATTCAAATGTGTGTGAAGTGACAAGAACCGTTCAAGCTCCCAATGTCTGCATGGCAGCTGGTGAAGTGAGGTGACAATGGTCCAATCAATACAGCCCAGCACGAAGTCCAAATATTGTCTTGGTGAAGTGAGGTGGCGAGTACAAATGGAAAGCCAGGGGAATCAATGCTACACACACACTCACACACAAACACTCACAACACACAAACACTCACAACACGAGCAATGTAGTTTAAAACGTTCAAGCTCCCACAGTTTGCATGGCAGCTGGTGAAGGGAGGTGACAATGGTCTAATCAATAAAGCCCAGCATGAAGTCCAAACATTTTCTTGGTGAAGGGAGGTGGCGAGTACAAGGGGAAGCAAGGGGAATCAATGGAACACCCACACTCATCATAATGAATTTCAAACCCCATCTTACCCCCCCACCCCACCCCCCTTCCCACTAGGCTTGGCACCCAGGCATGGACCAGTGCGTTCTGAATGAGTTCACTGAAAACAAGCTGGCAGCTGCCCCACCCTAGCTTCCCCCCCCATCAGCCCCAATCTGACTCCCCCACCCCACCCCCACCCCTCTTTCTCACTAGGCTTGGCACCTAGGCATGGACCAGTGCGTTCTGACTGAGTTCACTGAAAACAAGCTGGCAGCTGCCCTACCCTAGCTGCCCCCCCCAGCAGCCCCAATCTGACCCCCACACCCACACCCCTCTTTCTCACTAGGCTTGGCACCTAGGCATGGACCAGTGCGTTCTGACTGAGTTCACTGAAAACAAGCTGGCAGCTGCCCTACCCTAGCTGCCCCCCCCAGCAGCCCCAATCTGACCCCCACACCCACACCCCTCTTTCTCACTAGGCTTGGCACCTAGGCATGGACCAGTGCGTTCTGACTGAGTTCACTGAAAACAAGCTGGCAGTGACCTTCTATCGAAAACTAGGGTGAGTCAAGTCTCTCTCATCTTGTGTCGTAACTATGTAAGTCCTGAAAACGGTTGCTTCCAAAAAAAGTACTGATAATGGTTGCTGCAAGGAAAAGTGCTGATAAAGGTCTTGGGTCTTGGGTCGGTTGCTTCCAAAACAAACAGGTCTTGGGTCAAGTCTCTCTCATCATGTGTCGTTTCTGAAGGGGAGGGGGGCTGGCGCTGGCCTGGTGGCAGTCTGTATGGCGGCCTCCGTCACCATGAATACCTGGGTGAGTCAAGTCTCTCCCATCATGAGCCGTTTCTGAAGGGGAGGGGGGCTGGCGCTGGCCTGGTGGCAGTCTGTATGGCGGCCTCCGTCACCATGAATACCTGGGTGAGTCAAGTCCCTCTCATCATGTGTCGTTACTATTTTTAAGTGAGCCCCTTTCAGTGATATTCAATGGTCTAGTGGTAGACCAGATTGCTTGAGGATAAAGAGTCGGGGGTTCGACTCCCCCTTCGATCGCTCTTGGCGTTGCAGGTCGTTGTCAACCGCGATGGTAGCTTGTCCAGTTAAGGTAGGAGACCGCCCCCCACCCGCGTACGACAGGCTCCCTTAACACCATGCCCCACCAGGCGTTATCATTACCTTATTTTTTTTGAAGTTGTGAAAAGTATCAACCCCAGGAGGTGGGTCTCCCGACACAAACGAGCGACACCGAGGATTCAGTTTGAATGGCGTTGCCACTTCTATAAAAGAGTAGGCGCACTTAGGGTTGGTGGGAGATACCAACCCTTGACCAAACGAACATTCACAATTACCCATACGAACTGACAACGGTTACTGCAAGGAAAAGTACTGATACCGGTTGCTGCAAAAAAAACTGACAACGGTTGCTGCAAAATATGTATTGACAATGGTTCCTGCAAAACAAAGTACCGACAACGGTTGCCGCAAAAAAACAGTAACAAGAACGCCTGGTGGGGCGTGGGATTAAGGGAGCCAGCTGTCCGGAGGTAGAGAACGTGCGACTACCTGACTTGCCCTGGACGTAGCTACCATGGCGGTGGACAGCGACGGCGAGCGCTCAGGCGCACCCTTAGAGGTTCGAACCCCGCACCTGCGTCGTCGAGATGAATGGTCAACCAGGGTACTTCCATTGACCAAATTGGCCAGCGCTTTGCGCACTTGAAAAACAAAAAACTGCGCTTTGTAGTGCGAAAAGCGCAGAAATTGCTTGCTGCGCCCATAAGGGGGTGCAAAAAACTGCGCGAAACGCGCAGTGGGGATCAAAAACGCAGCGTGCCAACGCGCAAAAGCGCGCGCTTGGAAGTACCCTGTGGTCAACCAGTCAGCCATTCATGAAAACAGGACACGGTTACTGCCTGTGGTCTTGTCCTTGTCAGCATCGCAATCATCATCATTACCATTATCATCACTACTATCCACACCACCACTACCAACACCCACACCTTCACCACCCGTACTATCTCTGACAAGACCACCGTCACCACCAACACCTGTCCCATCACACCCAACACCAGACACATCAACAACTACAGCAGACTACAACAACAACAATAATATCAACACCACAAGCGCCAACACCACCCGACACATCACCACCAACACCAATGATAACGCTTACATCAAACAAAGTCCCACACTTCCCCAACTAACAACTCCCCAACGAACAACTCCTCTCCAAAGAACACCTCCACAGCAAACAACTCCACAATGAACAAAGTCCCACTCCTCCCCAACTAACAACACCCCCACAACAAACAACTCCACAACGAACAAAGCCCCACACCTCCCCATCTACTATAACGCTGTATGTATGTATTAGATAAGACATCACCACCAACACCAATGACAATGCTTACAAAAAGTCCCACACATCACCACCAACACCAATGACAACGCTTACAAAAAGTCCCACACATCACCACCAACACCAATGACAATGCTTACAAAAAGTCCCACACCTCCCCATCTGCTATACTGCTGTAGGTATGTGTTGTTGTATATATATCACCACCACCCCACACATCACCACCAACACCACACCACGCATCACCACCAACACCACACCACATATCACCACCAGCACCACACCACACATCAACACCACACCACACATCAACACCAACACCACACATCAACACCACACATCGACACCAACTCCACACCACACATAACCACCAACACCACACCACACATCAACACCAACACCACTCCATACATCAACACCAATAACACACCACACATCAACACCAACACCAATGAGAAAGCTTAATACACCACCCCACACCTCTCCATACCTCTGCAGGTATGTGTTGGATAAGACATCACCCAAGAGCACTACCAAGTCTGGATACGAGATACTGAGCAAGAGGAAGCCTCGCTCGTCATAGTCATCAGCTGTCATAAAGAGATGATTTTACCTCTCGTCAGTAATAGAGCTTGTGGCCATTGATAGAGCTTGCTGTCATGAATAAAACAAAGAAATAGTTTGTGAATAGCAGGGTGAATAGTACGCCTTATTACGAGGCGTGAGGTTGAAGGGGACAGCCCGTTTGCTTGACTGGTGCCAGCCACTGCTTGCCATCAGAGGTAGAGCTTGCCATCATAGATCTATAGAGCTTGTTGTCATCTCTGCACCCTCATTATAGACACAGCTGGTCACCACATGTAGAGCTTTTCCTCGTAAAATGAGCTTGCCATCATAGATCTATAGAGCTTGTTGTCAGCT
This sequence comes from Chlamydomonas sp. ICE-L, assembly GCA_013435795.1. NCBI lineage: Eukaryota > Viridiplantae > Chlorophyta > Chlorophyceae > Chlamydomonadales > Chlamydomonadaceae > Chlamydomonas > Chlamydomonas sp. ICE-L. The sequence continues at coordinate 4,331,161 of JACBWV010000506.1, forward strand.
CTGTACCCTCATTATACACTCAGCTTGTCACCACATGTAGAGCTTTTCCTCGTGAAAAGAGCTTGTTGTCACTTGTCAGCTCTGCACCCTCATTATACACTCAGCTTCTCATCACATGTAGAGCTTTTCCTCGAAGAAAGAGCTTGCCATCATAGATATATAGAGCTTGTTGTCAGCTCTGTACCCTCATTATACACTCAGCTTGTCATCACAGGTAGAGCTTTTCCTCGTAGAAAGGGCTTCACATCAGCTCTGTACCCTCTCATCATACATGCAGCTTGTCATCACATGTAGAGCTTGACATCATAGATATATAGAGCTTGATGTCAGCTCTTTTACCTCATTATACACACAGCTTGTCATCACATGTTAAGCTTTTTCTCGCAGAAAGAGTTCGCTATCATAGATCTATAGAGCTTGTTGTATGCTCTGTAGTCTGTACCCTCGTTATTCACTCAGCTTGTCATCACATGTAGAGCTTTTGCTCATAGAAAGAGCTTGTTGTCAGCTCTGCACCCTCATTATACACTCCGCTTGTCACCACATGTACAGCTTTTCCTCGTAGAAAGAGCTTGCCATCATAGATCTATAAAGCTTGTTGTCAGCTCTGTACCCTCATTATCATACACCCTCGCGGTGTCAAGTAGACTTTAACATGTAATGTAATGTAATGTAATTATACACTCAGCTTGCCATCACAGGTAGAGCTTTTCCCCATAGAAAGAGCTTGACGTCAGCTCTGTACCCTCTCATCATACATGCAGCTTGTCATTGTAGTTTGAGCTTGTAGTCATTCATGGATAGAGCTTGTCATCAGCTTATCCACACACCCACCCATACAACCACCCACCCACCCATTGTCCACGCACCCATCCATACCATTGTACTAGACTCTTGGATGTTAGCCCTGGCCCTTATGCCTGTGGATTACTTTGGTTTTAGTGGTACAGGCCTATGGCTCTTTTTTACAGCTCGGTGGTCCTTTATACTCTGAAGCTGCTCTGAAAATAGGAAACCGCATGTGCACGAAAAAGTTGAAAATTTTGCAGAAGGGCTGATTCTGCGCGTTTGGGCCAGAAGGGGGAGTAGGTCTGTAGGTCGTTCGATACCCTTGGAGGGCTGGACTTGTAACATGAATACATAGAAGAATCCTGTACCAGCATTCTTGCCACACTTCCGATATTGCGTCCTGCGACGCAACGGGTATTCGACGGGATTATATACCGACAGTATACGCGGGAGTTATCTTGATTATTTGAGGTTGAGCAGACCCCATCACATGCTGTTTGCATGCACTGGGATTAGTGTTTGGGTTCAGGTACATATACGACGATATGCTTCTGTTTCTTGGTGCTGCACATGTTCAAGATAAAACCACAACATTACCTATGCCCGAGCCAGTTTTGGAAATGTTCTGCCGACGGACCGAAGACGGTGAGCACTGAGCAGCATTGATTGCTGGAGCCACGTAAGTATCCAACCATGTCCAATTTCAAGTGGAGACGGAATCTTGGGCAGGTGCTCTTGGACGCCCACTTAGCGATCACAATACCGGTAGCATAAACAGTGCAGTGGTATCTATACTGCGTGCACCTATAGCTCCTGTACAAGGGGTCAACAGATATCGCATATTAAGACAGTACTTCATGTCGTTCCAGCCGATGACGGCGAGCTGTTAGGTAAGGAGCTGCCCAAGTTCAAAAGGAAGTTGTGGTGTTGAAAAACACCGTTTGTTTGTGGTTGTAGAAATAGCGATGGAGGCTGTACTTGAGGAGCTTATCCACCGAAGCCGTACAGGGTGCGGCCCTGGCGCTTGAGGGCGTAGACGACGTCCAGAGCAGTAACAGTCTTACGGCGAGCGTGCTCAGTGTAGGTCACAGCATCACGAATGACGTTCTCCAGGAAGACCTTGAGCACACCGCGGGTCTCTTCGTAGATCAGGCCACTGATACGCTTCACGCCACCGCGGCGAGCCAAACGACGGATAGCGGGCTTGGTGATACCCTGGATGTTATCACGCAAGACCTTGCGATGGCGCTTGGCTCCTCCCTTCCCGAGTCCTTTGCCGCCTTTGCCGCGTCCAGACATGTTGAATTAGATAAAGGCGGGATATTGAGGGGAACAGATGCGGGTATTGTGGACTGTGTCTGGACAGCTGACGCAGTGCGTATTTATACACTCGAATTCAGGGTATGGTTTGAATTCTGGTTTGGAAGTCAACGACCGGACCAGAGATTCTGATTGGGACCCTCTGATAGGGACGGTCTGCTGATCCGCATATCGTGTCTGCTGATCCACCCTTGACTTACTAGGATCGGAAGGGTATTGATAGCGTGAGCGGTCCGTTGTGAGTACACCCCTCAAAGCAACTAACATTGCAAGAACTCCAGCTTGCCCGTACGAAGCAGACTGCCCGTAAGTCCCACAATGGCCCGTACGAAGCAGACTGCCCGTAAGTCTACAGGTGGCAAGGCTCCCCGTAAGCAGCTGGCCACCAAGGCGGCCAGGAAGAGTGCCCCTGCCACTGGCGGTGTGAAGAAGCCTCACAGGTACAGGCCCGGCACTGTCGCCTTGCGTGAGATCCGCAAGTACCAGAAGTCCACCGAGCTGCTCATCCGCAAGCTGCCTTTCCAGAGGTTGGTTCGTGAGATCGCGCAGGACTTCAAGACCGACCTGCGTTTCCAGTCATCTGCCGTCCTAGCCCTCCAGGAGGCTGCCGAGGCTTACCTCGTTGGCCTGTTCGAGGACACCAACCTCGCTGCCATCCACGCCAAGCGTGTTACCATTATGCCTAAGGACATCCAGCTCGCTCGCCGCATCCGTGGAGAGAGGGCTTAAATCTAAACATGCTGCATACCAGCAACAAAACGGTGTTTTTAAACACCACCATGTTTCTAGAACACTACCCCGCCCGGACTTCATCCTATTTATATTTGACTGACCAGGAGGTGTCAGACAATCCCTGTGTGGGAATTCCGAGGATGCCATTATGTGCGCCATAGTGTAAACCCCCACAATCCAGATCTAAGTTTTTAAAAAAGGGGGTATTTCGATTTAAAGGGGGGGGAGGGGGGGGGCGGTCAGCCCCCCTCAGGTTTTTTAGGGATAGGTGTCCCCCCCTTTTTTTTATACTCCCGGACTGACCGTAAATTTAACGAGTGCACTCGCCAGTGCTGGCGAAATCTAGTTTCGAATATGCTGACAACATCGCTGAAACAACAACATTGCTGAGACTATCCATGGGGCTTCCCAATCGTAGCCTTTGCATCGTATCGGGAGCATGCATGGTCCACCGTAGAGGGACGAGTACGGATTCCTGCAGATCTCGGGGCTAAGAAGCCAATCTTGTGTGATCCTGTATTTATCTATACCACACATCACATGTATACTCCATAGGCAGCCTGAAGGCTGATAGGTCATGTTGACAGATGACATTGCATTGTCAAAACAAGACGTGCTCCTCAGGTGCCTCCTCGCTCCGAATCGGAGGTAGTCCTCGTATAGGCTTGGTGTGGGGCCGAATGAGACACCTCGCCGACAAATATTGCGTAGAAAAATATTTAGAAGCAAGTCACCATTCCGAATACGCAACAGCAAAGCAGCTCGCCAAAAGTTAGCGCATGCGCGCTATTGGGTGAATGATAATCCTATTCTCGACAAAAGGCAGGCCCAGGCATCAACCGCCCCAGCTGACACCAACCTCGAAAGCTACACAACTCGTCGAAATCTGCACTGCTCGAGGATTTCGACAGCTGTACGCGTTCTCCTTTGCATGCGCTACCATCAGTATTAAACCAATGTTCTTCTTTTTAGGCTACCAGCAGCAGCTTCTAGGCAGCTCCCTAAGCCAGCCACTGGGCGAAGTCTCAACAAATCAGCATCGCTAAAAAGCTTATTACGTCAGCTTCAAGGTGCGCTAGGTTGCTTTACCTTATGCTGATTAGCCAGCCAGGGGAGCTGCCTAGAAGCTGCTGCTCGTACTCTCGTAGACGAAAAACAGTGTATTCAACTTAATTATTTTCGTGGCGGTCGAAATATCTCCGAACCACACTATAATCATTATCTCTATCTTATCTTTCTCCTTATAAATTATTCAAGCCTTGGGATCTTCTGCATTTCTCTTGTATTTCCGCGTTTGACCCCAAGGTCATCGGAACTATGAACCTTGGAAAGATAACTAGGCCTGTTACCGTTGCCAAGCGAGTATGGCGCTCGAAAGCCTTTCCACCTCCAACTCGGATGTGCACCACACCACGCAACCTGGCGACACCAGATGGAAAGAGCCCCGACCCTAACAGGGCAATTCAACAAAAGAAGGCGCAGATTGCTGCTTTGCAAAAGCAAGGTAGGATGAGTTCCAGAATGAGTTTTTATTTTAATTATTACCCCAGAACGGAGGTGGGATCCCTTCCACAAACCAGCGCCATTGGCATTAAATGTTGAGGGTAGTGCAGGGTACTTCAAATTGGCCAGCGCTTTAGCGCACTTGAAAACAAAAAAACTGCGCTTTGTAGTGCAAAAAGCGCAAAAAATGCTTGCAGCGCTCACAAGGGGTTTCAAAAAATTGCGCTTACAGCGCAGAGGGGGTCATAAGTCAGCGCTCAAAAGCGCAAAAGCCCGCGCTTTGAATTACCCTGGGGTAGTGGGGTGAGATAGTGAGATTTGGCGAAGAAGGGAGGGGGGACGAGTAGCCAGTATTGTTGAGAGGTAAAGGGAGGAACAGTGCCCTGTGTCGAAACATTGGCGGACGGCCCAATTTTCGAACGCTTCGTGTTTCGCCCTGGAACTGCTTGAAACACAAATACCAGCCATCAGGCGAAACCCCTTCCGTCAACTGACTGGCAAACATATCACGCGCCTACGGTAGTAATACTAATAATACATATTTAAATATAGAAAGCGTGTACACTGGCTGGTCAGGGGCCCCTAATAAATCTCTGCTACTACAATTTGAATATTTAAATACAATATATTAAGCTTACTCAGGAGAGTTCCTTCAACTTGATCATTAATATTACACAATGCTAGGTGGAACTATATTGGTGTCGCAAGGCCAACGGGGTGAAATCGCAAGTCGGTGGCACAAACAAACATACAACAGGGTGATCCTGGGGGCTCCCTCCCTCCAGAAGGGGGTGGGGGGGAGGCTGCGCCAAAAACATGAAAAGATACTAGAAGGGGAGAGTCGTGAATATGCCAAAGAAAGATAGACTCTAGAGTAGGAGTGTGGGACAACCGGCATGAAACACAATCTAGATGCATTTATGTATGTATGTCAACGCCAATCTAAACAAAAGTTATGTTAAAGCTTATTACTATATGTTAATATTATTTCACCAGAATCCAAAGGCGTTGTAGCATTATTTGGGTATGCCCCAACCAGCGACAAAAAAAGTCCAGTGGTAGGCGAAATAGGTTGAAGGGACTTGCCCAACTGTGATAGGAAGGGCTTAAAAATAATAAAAATTCTAGACATGGAAACATGTGTAGGTTTAGGGCAGAAACTGAGTGTATAGGAAAATGAATTGTACATTATAGCTTCACCTCAGGTCCTCCGTCGTATTCGCAAGATTGTTTGGGTACCAGGTCATTGAGTGCTTCTTAGAGTGATAGAGTGATTGTTTGGGTACCAGGTCATTGAGTGCTTCTAAGAGTGATAGAGTGATTGTTTGGGTACCAGGTCATTGAGTGCTTCTAAGAGTGATAGAGTGATTGTTTGGGTACCAGGTCATTGAGTGCTTGTAAGAGTGATAGAGTGATTGTTTGGGGACCAGGTCAGAGTGCTTGTAAGAGTGATAGAGTGATTGTTTGGGGACCAGGTCATTGAGTGCTTGTAAGAGTGATAGAGTGATTGTTTGGGGACCAGGTCATTGAGTGCTTGTAAAAGTGACAGTGATTCTTTGGGGACCAGGTCATTGAGTGCTTGTAAAAGTGACAGAGTGATTCTTTGGGGACCAGGTCATTGAGTGCTTGTAAAAGTGACAGAGTGATTCTTTGGGGACCAGGTCATTGAGTGCTTGTAAGAGTGATAAAGTGATTCTTTGGGGACCAGGTCATTGAATGCTTGTAAGAGTGATAGAGTGATTCTTTGGGGACGAGGTCATTGAGTGCTTGTAAGAGTGATAGAGTGATTCTTTGGGGACGAGGTTATTGAGTGCTTGTAAGAGTGATAGAGTGATTCTTTGGGGACGAGGTTATTGAGTGCTTGTAAGAGTGATTCTTTGGGGACCAGGTCACTGAGTGCATGTAAGAGTGATATAGTGATCGTTTGGGGACCAGTTTGTGAGTATGTTACAGTCCAGGGGTAGGCCAAATAGGCTAAAGGGACTTGCCCAAACTTATAAGAAGGGCTTATAAAGCACTGATGAACTGAACCCCAAACGATCGTTTAACCGACGGGGGCCCTGAGTGCGTGCTACAGTGATCATTTAATTCTACAAAATAATACCAGGTCCAGGACCAGGTTGTCTAGTGCTTGTTATAGCACCTTCTAATAAAAATATAATTTAATTCTACAATATAATTTAATATAATTTAATATAATACCAGGTCCAGGACCAGGTCGTCTAGTGCTTGTTATAGCCCCTCCTAATAAAAATAGAATTAATTTCATATAATTTATTCTACAAAATAATACCAGGTCCAGGACCAGGTCGTCTAGTGCTTGTTATAGCCCCTCCTAGTAGTATAGAAAAAAGTAAAGATAACGCCTGGCAAGGCGTGGTGTTAAGGGAGCCGTCGTACGCGGGTGGGGAGCGGTCTCCTACCTCAACTGGACAAGATACCATCGCAGTTGACAACGACCTGCAACGCCAAGAGCGACCGAAGGGGGAGTCGAACCCCCGACTCTTCATCCTCAAGCGATCTGGTCTACCACTAGACCATTGTATATCACTGAAAGGGGTTATAGCTCCTCCTAGTAGTCTAGAATTACCTTGATTGTTTGAGGTTGGTCAAGTTATTTGCCACCCTTGTACATTTGTTTCACGACGAAGCGTCGCCCCTGCACCACCATTATGTCGTAGCGTGGCTACATATATGACATGATATCATATGATGCCGGCAGCCTAACTAGGCCAAAGTTACCATTTATATACACTATCATATGATGCAATTTGTATGATATCATATGATATCATACTCGCCTTTGGTCAACATCATATGATATACCAGAACCTAACTATCTGCCTAAAGGCAGTCTAAGCTTTATTTAAGGCACCCGTAGGCGTCTTTATAAGTGTATGCCTTACAAGACGCCTAAGGCTGCCTTTAAAAAAGTTACATACAGAGTCTGATCGAAGTGATGGGAACTAAGTGCCGAGGGTCCCAGGTGAATAAAATGTACTGCAAGAGATTCAAAATGAGGGTCCCAGGTGAATTCAATGTACTGCAAGATATTCAAAATGCCTTTCCTACTTTTCTCACTAACAACACTTTCCTACTTTCCTACTTGATAGTGGAACAACTACAGGAGCAAGAGTTTGAGGCAGTACAGTTGTCAACCCATGGAGAGGAATACCAAGAGTCCGAGGCAGTACAATTTCCAACCCATGGAAAAGAACACCAAAAGCAGCATGAGCGGGAGCAAAGGCTGCAGCAGCAGACAGCAGAGGCAACCGAGGCTCTCATCAGAACCTTGGAGCAGACCACAGAGAAAGAAATAGAAGCCTTGAAGTCCTGTCTCCATGGAGTGGAGCAGAGCGTGAAGCAGGAGGCAGAGAGTACCAGGGCACTCATTACAGCCTTGGAACATAACATGAAGCAGCACGTGACTGACTGCATCAAGTCCTCAGAGGCAAGTAGTACTCCACCCACGCCCAAGCGCTGCTCAAACCACGCAATTCCATCTAATAGTAGCCACATATCCGCCCAGGTTGTGGTAGTTGCTCACGCTCACTTCCAGAACAGTGCCCTTGCACACAAGTAGCATACACACACACCACAAGCACAGCACACACACACACACATGCATTGAGTAGACACACACTTGCATACTGATCAATCACAGTTATCCCCCCCCCCCCCCCCCCCCCCCCCACCCTCCACCACCACCACCACCACACAAACCACCACCACTACCCCTTCCAAACTCTCCAACCCCCACCCGTCCACGTACATACCCCCACTTCATACCCCCACTCCTATCCCACCTCCCCTACCCAATTTTCAACTCCTTCACCCCGCCCCAGCCAGTACCACCTCATCTACCCTCAAACCCGCGTCAAACATGCACATACACACATGCAGGCAGAGGCCAAGCATAGGTGGCCAGATGTCAGTGGCAGCAATTTGATTGAGGCAACCAAGGCAGGAGATCTTCCTGGAACCCTTTCACTCGTGAAGAGGGGCGCCCCAACTGACTACTCTGATAGTTTTAAGGTAACTCTGCTTCCCTCCAATTGTGCTATTGATTGTTAGTGGGATCCAGGTCGTGCACCAGTCTCATGGAGCAGGCAACAAACTCATGCTCAGTTAGTCTGGGCCTATCTGAATGATGATGAGGTAACTCTGCTTCCCTCCAATTGTGCTATTGATTGTTAGTGGGATCCAGGTCGTGCACCAGTCTCGTGGAGCAGGCAACAAACTCATGCTCAGTTAGTCTGGGCCTATCTGAATGATGATGAGGTAACTCTGCTTCCCTCAAATTGTTCTATTGATTTTGGGTGGGATCTAAGTTGTGTACCACTCTCGTGCAGCAGGCAACAAACTCATGGTCAGGTAGCCTGGGCCTATCTGAATGTTACATGACCACAAGCAAGGCTGGCAGCCACTCTCGTGAAGCAGGCAACAAACACATGGTCTGTCAGAGTGGTGAACTACAGGCACACGGGTGCTATATCGGCATCTAGATCTAGATGCCGATATAGCATCCGTGTGACTGTAGTTCGCCACTCAGACATGCTCCGGTAGTCTGGGCCTATCTGAATGATGATGAGGTAACTCTGCTTCCCTCTAATTGTTCTATCAACCTCCTGCCCATATCTAATCAATTTACACTACCATTGCTTATACTTTGCAGACAGCCCCCCTAAATTGGTCTGATCACTTTATACTACCATTGCTTATACTTTGCAGAACACGCACCCCTAAATTAGGCTGATCACTAAACACTTCCATTCCTTCTACTTTGCAGAACACACACCCCTAAATTGGGCTGATACATTTACACTTTCATTGTCTGTACTTAGCATAACACACACCCCTAAATTGGGTTTATCACTTTAAACTTCCATTGTCTCTACTTAGCAGAACACCGGCCCCTAAATTGGGCTGATCACTTCACACTTCCATTGCTTCTACTTAGCAGAACACCCCCCCCTAAATTGGGCTGATCACTTTACTTTTCCATTGTCTCTACTTAGCAGAACACACACGCCTAAATTGGGCTGATCCCTTTACACTCACTAAATTGTCTACTTAGCAGAACACACACCCCTCAATTGAGCTTGTCACTTTACACTTCCATTGCTTCTACTTTGCAGAACACCCCCCTGAATTGGGCTGCAAAAGAGGGCCACCTTCACTGCCTAAATGCTTTGGTGGAAGCCAAAGCCATCGTCGATGCTAAGGACGTGGTACGAATTAATATCATTGGACTGCATTTCAAATGATTGCATGCATGCATGCATGCTGGCGTTAAATGTGCTTTGTATTTCATGCGCCAGGCTGCATCAAAGGGCGGCCTTAGCTGCGTGATATTTAGCCTATTTGGTCAACCCCTGTACTGTGACAAGAATGACTTAAACATAACAATGCATGCATACTTGTTTTTTACACAACACATATTCATGCATGCTGGTGTGAAACATGCAACTGGGTCCTGCTCTAGGGGGTTTAATACACAACACACATATTCATGCATGCTGGTGTGAAACATGCATCTGGGTCCTGCTCTAGGGGGTTTAATACCTACGCCACCAAAACGGTGGTTGGGATTTTGTTTTGTTTGTCCTCGACACACACCTGATGTAATGGGGTTTTTTGCTTCGTGAGTGCTTTTTCTTTTTGTTTAAAGCACAGAGTCTCATACACCCTCGCGGTGTCAAGTTGACTTTAACATGTAATGTAATGTAATGCATATGCATTCATGCGTACATTTAAGCGCTTCACACCAGGGTACTACTAAGCGCGCAGTGCCGCGCTGCCTTTTTGAGCCCCTCTGCGCGTTTCGCGCAGTTTTTCAACCCCCTGTGGGCTCAGCGCGCAGTTTTTGCGCTTTTTGCACCAAAAAACGCTGACCAATTTGACGTTTGTGCGCTTTAAGCGCTGACCAATTTGGCAAGAAGTAGTACCCTGCTTCACACCAGGGCAATTCAAAGCGCGCGCTTTTGCGCTTTTGAGCGCTGACTTTTTGACCCCCTCTGCGCTCTAAGCACAGTTTTTTGCAACCCCTTGTGGGCGCTGCAAGCAATTTTTGCGCTTTTTGCACTACAAAGCGCAGTTTTTTTGTTTTCGAGTGCGCTAAAGCGCTGGCCAATTTGGCCATTTGAAGTACCCTGCTTCACACCAAAACCTCATATTGCACCATGGTAATGATTACGCCTGGTGGGGCGTGGTATTAAGGGAGCCCCGCCTTACAGCGGTAGGGAACAGGCTGCTACTTTACCTGGACAAAGCTACCATGGTGGTTGACAGCGACCGAAAACACTAAAGCACACCCGTGGGAATTCGAACTCGGCACCTTCGTTCAAGGAGCTCTGCCAATGAGCCATTTGTCGAAACAGGGACATATTGCACCACATTCACAATGATTTATGGATTTGTACACACTGATTTCAGTCCTGGAGATAGGGTATTTATAAAAAGTAGTAACCAATGAGACTTCTTGGTTGCGTCTTGTCTTACATACTCTGCATTGTCTGTGATTTTACAAGGGTTTGGATAAGGGCCTGGAGGTGGTGGAGAGTAGTGTGTTTGAACAGGTCTGGGTCGGGGTTGGGGTTGTGTTTGGCGTCGGGGTTGGGGTTGTGTTTGGCGTTGGGGTTGGTGTAGGGTTGGGGTTGCGGGTGGGGGTAAAAAAATGGGATATGTACCAGTCTTTAATATTTATAATTTGAGGATGTTAATGGCAAGTCCTATGCAGCGTCGCAAGCAACGCGGATAATTGGCGGAGTTTGTTGGCCCCTGGAACGAAAGGTGACAACGATGGAGCTGACCGAAGCGAGTTAATTACGGGACCATTGGATGACGTGTCAGGCTTCAATTTTCAAAATTTCGGTCGGATAAACGGACAAATGGGTTAAAATGGGGGCTCCCGCCCCCTTGAAGAGGGGGCACCGCCAAAAAACTGTGACCATTGAAGGCTGAGATGATGTAATTTTCACTATGTTATACTTTCTGGGTGTCTAGATATGAGGTCTCAAGGGGGGGAGGGGGGGGGGGGGGGGGGGTCCCCAGGGATCAAAATAACATCTTCCTAATGTGCGGTCAGCCAACTTTATTCCTGCCCCCCCTTTCGGGTACCAGTGTTTAATATTTATAATTTGAGGATGTTAATAAAAACCGTGACAATTCAAGGCTGGATTATTTTTCAACTTAAATAAATACACATGATCAAAAAACTACTACAAAACACACAAGCAACACACATACACATGAACATACCAGGGTACAACATTTTGTCAAATTGGTCAGTGCTTTGTAGTGCAAAAAGCGCAAAAACTGCGCGCTGCGCCAACAGGGGGTTCAAAAAACTGCGCGAAACGCGCAGTGGGACTCAAAAAGCATGCGCAAAATCGTGCTGCTGCGCGCGCTTTGTAGTACCCTGATGCATGCATGATAATACCTATCGCTTGCACAACATCTGATCATTTGACTCTTACATTTTTTTCTACCATGAAGAGAGGATGGACGCCTCTGCATTGGGCAAGTAACACCATCTGATCACACCATCTGATAAAAACATAAGATCACTTGAATCTTACATTGTTTCTACCTTGAAGAGTGAGACGTGAAGAAATCACCGCTGCATTGGTCAAGTCACACCATCTGATCACACCACCTGATCACACCACCTGATCACACCATCTGATCACACCATTTCATCACACCACCTGATCACACCACCTGATCACACCATCTGATCACACCATCTGATCACACCATTTCATCACACCATATGATCACACCACCTGATCATTGACTCTTACATTGTTTCTACCTTGAAGAGTGGAAAGACGCCCCTGCATTGGTCTGCAGCAAATGCTCACCTTGACTGCCTCAACGCTTTGGTGGAAGCTGGAGCCAAAGTAGAAGCCAAGACGAGGGTAAGAAAGCACTGTTTATATTTTGGGCTACGTCACATGCGTGCTTCTAGGCAGCTTCTCTGGCTGCCTGGCTATTCAGCCAAAGTGGTAGCAAGCTAGTGCACCTGGAAGCTGTTTAAATCAGCTGTCAAGCACTGTTGAAATATTTGGGCTGAGCCCAATGGCTGGCTCAGGGAGCTGCCTAGAAGCTGCAGCGTGTAGCCAACAAGAAAGCTGTGTCCTAAAGAGTGTTGTTGCACTACCTTCTGGCATGATTTTGTGCATGTTGGTATGGAGTTTATTACTGTGTAATTACGTGCTCATAGTTGGAATATTCAATCTAACAGATGGAACCCAGTCACTTCCTGTTCCGAGATAATTTCCAGGTGTTGTGTTATCTTGGTTGATGGCATACAAGCTGTCGAGGCTTTCTTGCAATTGGCACGGAGTTTCAAACTTGCCCCCCCCCCCCCCCCCCTGAACCATCCACATCCACCTCTCTATCCAGTCCTTTCCAGGGATATTTCGAGTTCCTTTCAATGATTGAAATTCAATCCGTCTCTTCTTACCCCCACTGCTACCTACCTGCTTCTTGCGGGCCTATTTAGTGCTTAACTAAATAAATACAAATAAAAAGCACAAGCTGTTGAGGATGAGATGGATTTATTATTATTATTATTATTATTACTATTATTATTATTATTATTATTATTTATGGAATGCCCTTTATATCCATGAGAGTAAAATGCTCTTTGACAAACTTGGAATTAAACCTTTTTGAAGGCTCAAGACAGCTTATGAGCTTTCTTGCGCCTTAAAAAAGACAAAGAAGCAATGTTTAATAGTTATAACATGAGAATGCTAATGAAAACTGTAAACATTCAAGGTTGTAAATCTTTGACATCTTTTATAAATATATATGATAAAAACGAAATGTGAAGATTCGTGAATAGCACTTGATCACACACACACACAAAAACACAAACAAACAAACCATGCCCTGACCATGAGAACATTTACCGCTTGCAAACCATCCTATCACACCATCTGATCCCTTGACTCTTACATTGTTTCCACCATGAAGAGAGGATGGACGCCCCTGCATTGCGCTGCGGCAGAGGGCCACCTTGACTGCATCAATGCTTTGGTGGAAGCTGGAGCCTGCGTGGATGTTAAGGATCAAGTAAGAATTAATATCATCGGACTGCATTTCAAATGAGTGTATGTATGTATGCATGCTGGCGTGGCTAAGGACGAAGGACGAATTAGTATCATTGGACTGCATTTCAAACGATTGTATGTATGTATACATGCTGGCGTGGCTTAGGACCAAGTACGAAGTTAGATCGTTGGACTGTATTTCAAATGATTGTCTGTCTGTCTGTCTGTCTGTCTGTCTGTCTTTCTGTCTGTCTGTCTGTCTGTCTGTCTGTCTGTCTGTCTGTCTGTCTGCCTGCCTGTCTGTCTGCCTGCCTGCCTGCCTGCCTGCCTGTGTGTATGTGTGTGTGTGTGTGTGTGTGTGTGTGTGTATGTATGTATGTATGTATGTATGTATGTATGTATGTATGTATGCATGTATGTATGCATGACGGTGTGGCTAAGGACCAAGTACGAATTAATATCATTGCACTGCATTTCAAATGATTGTATGTATGCATGCATGCTGGTGTGGCTAAGGACCAAGTACGGATTAATGCCATTGGACTGCATTTCACATGATTGTATGTACGCATGCATGCTGGTTAAAGGTGCTTTTGTATTTTATGCGTCGGGCTGCATCAAAGGGCGGCCTTATTAGCTGCGCGATCGCTTTGGTGAATGCCAGAGTCAATGTGGATGCAGTGGACGACGTAATAATGTGCATTGGTACCAGGGTTGGTTAGGACTATGCGTCCTCCGTTGCAGGCGCAAGGTCCGAGGGTCCGTTGCGTCGCTGGAAGCAACGTGGGGACTGGGGAGGGTCCGTTGACCAGAAGGAAGGGTCCGTTGCGTTGCAGGACGCAGGCTATACAATTGGTTGAGTCTGAGGCAGAAGAGCTGTTAGATCTCCTTTAGTACCCTGATTGGTACCAGGGTACTTCCACGCGCGCGCTTTTGCGCGCTGGTGCGCTGCCTTTTTGAGCCCAACTGCGCGTTTTTTTCAAGAGCGCACAAGCGCTGGAATGGAAGTACCCTGATTGGTACACTGCATTTGAACATGAGCATCACAAGAGGTTGTTTCAATTAGCCCTAAGTTAATTTAGAAGCAGACATATGTTTTTCCGAGGTTGAGCAAGTCCCTTTAGAGTAGTAGGCCACCCCTAGACTGTAACATGCATCCATACGTGATCGTGTGCATGTTGGTGTGAAGTAATGATAACGCCTGGTGGGGCGTGGTATGAAGGGAGCCCCGTCTTACGGGGGTAGATAACGGGCTGCAACTTTACCTGGACAAAGTTACCATGGCGGTTGACAGTGACCGCGAACACTAAAGCGCACCCATAGGGATCCGAGCCCCGCACCTTCTTGTTTCAACGTGCTCTACCATTGTTTGTGTGGAGAGTACTAAATATATACGTGCATCAAGCGCATCACACCACAATCCTCATGTTGCACGACTCACACAACAACTGATTTACAAATACACCCTAATTTTAGTTTTGGCTATGTGGTAGTGCGGAGGGGGTGGGCAGCTTATTTGATGCATGTACTGCCTTTGTCGTTTTGCATGCTGTTGAAGATGTGTGCGGATCTTCGGGGACCATGCAATCCTGTATCATCACTGTATCCTTCTGTAGTGTGTTGGTTTTGTATGGGCTGTGTTGGGTTGGTTTGAGTTGTGGGTTGGAGTGGATTGTGTTGAGGGCTGATGGGTTTATGTGTGCATGTGGGTCACCTTCAGTCATGCGATTCAAATCTTCACACGCCGAACATAATATGTGTACCAGTACAGACCAGTAGAAGAAAAAGGAAGACTGGAAATAATATGTGTACTGAAAAAGAAAAACATGTGAATTCATTTTCATAAACACCTTTCCTAACACTGCTTTTATTTTTGGCTTCGAGCAGCAGCTTCTAGGCAGCTCCCCTGACTGGCCATTCATCCACACCTAGTGTAATCTAGTGCACCTTGAAGCTACCTCTATCAGCTGTCCAGAACTGCCAACATACTTGGGTGTAGCACAATAGCTGGCTTAGGGAGCTGCCTAGATGCTGCGCACAAAGATTGAAAAGAAAAGCCCTGATTCCCAAGACCCATGATCACCTTTGCTGACTTTGATCGCTGCATGTGCCTTGCAACAATGTATATATGTATGTTACAGTCCAGGGGTAGGCCAAATAGGCTAAAGGGACTTGCCCAACCGCATAGGAAGGGTTTAAAAAGAAAAAGCACTGATGAACTGAGCCCCAAACAATTGCTTAACCGACGTCACAATGTGCCTTGCCACAATGTAGGATGGTGACACCCCCCTGGATGTGGCAGTGGCTCATGGACACGGAAAAGATGTTCAAGACTCTCTTTCCCTCGCATACGCAAAATAGGGCGACTGTGCGGCAGTATGAGGAGTAGGAGCTGCGCAAAAAGTGATGATATGGTGGTAGGATGAGGAGTGGGAGCTGCGCAAAAAGTAATGATAACTAACGCCTGGTGGGGCGGGGTATTAAGGGAACCCCGTCTTATTGCGGTAGAGAACGGGCTGGTACGGCCTGGACAAGCTGCCATGGCGGTTGACAGCGACCGCTAAAGAGCACCTGTAGGGATTCGAACCCCGCACTTTCTTGTTTCTTCAAGCCCTACCATTGAGCCATTCGTTGAAACGGAATTGCGTTGATTACATGGTCTATCAGTCTTCAGAATCCTCCTCTTTTGCAGGAGGAGTGGACACGAGTATCATATACTGTATACACGACGTACTACATGCTTACTGAACCCTGTAGTGTTGTGAGTGGCCACTCGGGAACTCTTGGCTTGGCTTGGCTTGACATATGCTTACTGAACCATGTAGTGTTGTGAGTGGCCACACGGGAACTATTGGCTTGGTACTCCACGCAGGGTAGAACAAAACGGTCAGTTCTGCTGGGGTTGGCTTTTCAGGACAAGAAACCGACGCCCGAAAATCCCACTCAACTGTTGTTTTGCCCACAAATGTATATCGACTTTCTTGCGGGATGCACATTGTACATACTAGTTATGAGGGAGGATTGTGGGTAGACCGGCGAGAATCCGTTGATCTGGATCTTGTCCTGCGGTATCTGACTTAGCTGAATAGCTGTGTAGCTTACAGGCTGACTCAAAGACTTTTCCACTCATGCCCAATATTTGAATCTAAGTTGACCTGGATCTTGATCTCGTTCAGTGGTATCTGACTCAGCTGAGTAGCTTACAGGCTGACTTTTCCACTCATGCCCAATATTTGAATCCAAATTTGTAAGCCAATGAATCAGAGATCTTTCCACTCATGCCCATTATTTGAATCAAAGTTTCTGAGCCAAGGAATTTGATCTAATAATTAAGAACATATAGAACCAATGTATTTTAACTTAGGGCATATGTGTTTCCCCTGTTTGTTGAGATCTAGATAAGTCGATCAAAGCTGAAAGTTCAGTGGAGTCATATGGGGCAAATTAAGGAAGCAGGGGACTCTAGAATAACATATCCTGCAACCTATGATGATTGCAATGTGCTTTAGGTCATCAGGTTAGGTGCATCTATTGTATTTGGGGCCCGCACCAAAATTGTGGTCGGCAATTCGACAACCCCAAATTTGGAAATCTCAAATCTGTAAACATAATTGCGTTGTCCCAAATGCCTTCAAATGTATACCACTGGGCTAGAAACAAAATTGTGGTTTGGTCACAAATCCCAGGAAGGCATTTGTCCTACCCTGACCACACCCCCAACCCTAAACCCTAAACGCCAGAGCAGTACAGTATATGCAGCGGTCGCGGGCACAATCACAAAGGTGTAGAGGACAGGGTGCGCCCGGGGCGGAGCAGGGGTGTTCTAGACCGACGTAGGTTTTCGAGGGTATGGGTGCATGCGTCGCAGACACAGATTTTGAAAACGGATGCGTCTCGTAATGCAAATTTGGGAGTCACCCACAACAACCCTTGTGTTGAGTGTAATGGCAAGCTTCTAGAATGGAGGAGGCACCATCATCCCAAGACTATATTTTGATCATACAATTTGGCTCAAGTCCTCCGGCGTTAGCTTGCGATTGTTTGGGAGTATGGGGGCATGCATTCAGTCAGTAGTACATATGTCATGACATTTGGGGAATATTCGAGGTTGGGCAAGTCCAATTGGCCACCCCTGGACAGAACTATGGAAGCATTCAATATAATTGGATTGCATTGTTGTTCAGCCAACTTCGGGCTGCTCACTATCTTCAAGTTCAAGCACCCACAAAGAATATGGAGCACACAAGCAAATCGGATGCCAAGTTGATATGTGCACCCGGGATGCTGGCTGGAGCTATGTAAACAAGTTCAAGTATTAATTCTATCTATTACTACCTAGGATTAACCACAGGGCATGTGTACAGTTTATACCAGGGGTTTTATTATGTGTCCACAATACGATGCGCAATGTTGTGGTGTTAAAAAACACCGTTTGTGTTGCAGGAATGAAATATAGATTAGGTGTAGGTAGTTCACTTGCCGAAGAGTTGATTAAGCATCGGACTCCTTCTTGGCAGACTTCTTGGGGAGCAGCACGGAGTGGATGTCGGGCAGCACTCCGCCATTGGCGATGGTAACGGAGCCCAGCAGCTTGGAGAGCTCCTCGTCATTGCGGATGGCCAGCTGGACGTGGCGGGGGACGATCCTGCTCTTCTTGTTGTCGCGGGCAGCGTTACCAGCAAGCTCCAGGACCTCAGCACACAAGTACTCGAGGACAGCGGCCAGGTACACAGGGGCGCCAGCACCAACGCGCTCGGCATACTTCCCCTTCTTCAGGTAGCGGGCAATACGGCCCACAGGGAACTGAAGTCCTGCCTTGGCGCTGCGAGAAACAGACTTCTTGCCTCCACGACCTCCGGTCTTGCCTGCCATTGTTATGCTTGATTGATGTAGGTATAGCAAGCTAGATAGCAAATAGGTGTGTAGCTCTTCACGTCGCGGGCGTTTAAATACACTCCGATCTGGTCCTGCTGATCCGATGCCGATCTATACCACCCCTCCCCGCGGGGATCCCCGCTCCAGTCGGTTAGGTCCTGCTGATCCGTTGTTCCAGTTGACCATGACATTGACGGAACATGGAACATAGTTATAAATAGTGCGCGTTCGACTTGACATTCCATACCACCAAGTTGCGTCTACACCCCCATCTCCAAACACACTACAATGGCCCCCAAAGCTGCTGAGAAGGCTCCCGCCAAGAAGGCCGCCCCCGCCAAGACTGCGGAGGGGAAGAAGAAGGCTAAGAAGATGGCTAAGGCTGAGACTTACAAAATTTACATCTACAAAGTGCTGAAGCAGGTGCACCCCGATACTGGCATCAGTTCCAAGGCCATGGGCATCCTCAACTCCTTTATCAACGACATCTTTGACAAGATCGCTTCCGAGGCTGCTCGCCTGGCTCGCTACAACAAGAAGCCCACAGTTACCTCCCGCGAGATTCAGACTGCTGTGCGCCTGGTACTGCCAGGAGAGCTTGCCAAGCACGCAGTGTCCGAGGGTACCAAGGCCGTCACTAAGTTCACTTCCGCATAAATTGCTCTTGCTCTCCGCTCCCAGCAAAACAACGGTGTTTTTCAACACCACTTTCCGCTGTCCCGCCTCGTTTGCACACCAGGTGAAAGGAGAACTAGATATGGTGGGAACATGCGTGCACGGTACTACTACGAGACCGTTGGCTGGCGTGTCGTCTCGGCCAGACGCAGACGGTCGCGGTCGGTCGGACGGACAAACGGGTTAACTACTCCGCCAAACATCGCCGTCTTCGACTGTTAACACGACAGTATATTGCACGTGAGTAGGATATTATTGCTTGTAAATAGCAATGTAGCACGAGGGGGGGGGGGGGGGGGGGGCAAAAAATAAAAAGTTTGACCTCATGCCCCAATGGTGTAGAGCTTGTTGAGAGGATGACGAATATGTTTTTTTTTTTAGACCCCCGTATTAAGCTGCACTGCCATGATGTGGCTACGGTGCCTGCCGGTCAGGCATCGGTGGTAATTATTTTTACTGAGGTGGCCCTACGGTGACTATAGCTAGCTCCAGCTTATGCTATGGTGTCTTTAACTTCACGTCCTGTGAGTAACGGTTCTACACGGATGTAATAATTTCAATTTCAATTTCTCTTTTTTTTGCCCAGTAGGTAGAAAGTTATGGGCCTCCCAAGTTTGGGTGGGTGGTAAGGACAAGTTCTAAGAGTGTGTCGCAAGCGACACGGAAAATCGCTTTAGCAGTCACCGGCAGGGAGTTTCGGAAGTAGTGGAGTAAGTAGCTACTCGTAGCCGAATAGAGCTACAAACATTGAACAACTTTTGCGAAGGATCTCGACCGCTGCGATGCTGATAACTCTAGTCATGCGCACTCCAACTACCGTATGCGCCTTAAGTATTGGCAAACGACCCTTTGCCAAACCGGGTTAGGGATCTGACTTGAGACCACTCCAGGTGGTTGGCCTTTGCCAAGTTATGGTTGCCATGGTACTCTGTCTACTAAGCCCTCGCAAGTTAAATGTTCCTGATTTGAATTGCTACATGGTTTTATTTTCAGCAAGCTTGGGTAGATTACTTAGTAAACATGTACTTGACCGTGAACTTGGTTACATGGCTCTAGCAGGCAATTTGAATGGCTGGAGCCATGTACCGGTCTGGCTACTAAGCCCTATCAAGTTTAATGCTCCTGATTTGATTTGTTACATGGTTTTACAGCAAGCTTGGGCATAGTACTTGGTGAACATGTTACAAGGAAACGTAACGATAACATAGGACCCTTTGCCAACTGGATTTCTAATCTGAGCTTGAGACAGTCAAAGCCATAGACCCCTTTGCCAAGTTAGTTTTGCCATGCTTTTCTGAGACCCACTTTTAGGGGGGAAATGACATTTGCCAATACTTAATCTTGCAACTACTTAAGGCGCATACGGTATGAGCAAAAATGGTGGGTGCGGAGGTGGTCGGAATCGTTCAAGCGCCTGGATAGCTGTCGGGCAGGCGGACAGATGGATAGATGGATAGGTGGACGGACGGACAGACGGCGGAGAGAGACACGGGGGGAAGTTGGGTATTCAGCCACGGGACCCCTGGGGGGTCCAGAGGGGGCTAAAGCGAAAAAACTGGAATTTAAGAAAAAATAGGCACTTTTCACTCGACTTTTCAAGATATTTTCTCATAGCCCACGGAATGACATGGGACAACTGGGGTGTTCCTCAACTAAAAATACAGTCTCCATTGGTGCTGTTAGTGCTCCCCCCCCCCCCCCACCACCACCACCACCACCCCACCCACCCACCCACCCCCCACCCCCCACCCCCCACCCCCCACCCCCCCCAAACTAACTAACCCAACCCAACCCAGCATTAAAAAAGTATCTGTACTTCCTAAAAAAAGAAGAAGTACAGATTCCTCAGCGAACCTACTGGTGCTTCTTTCTTTCCATGTCTTCTTTTTATTTGGGACCATTTCATGTTGTTCGATGGACCCTTTCGCTTCTAGCATCGAATGTGACGAGGGCGGACGGGAATTGTTAGGCACCCTGCGAAGGTCGCAAGGCACAAGAACTCGAAGGCATGCAGAGAAGCAACCGCAAAAAGAAAGGCGCGAGGGGGCATAACAGGAGCTCTGGTGTGTGCAATGTGGACTTGAGGAAGGGATTCGGTCATTCTCCTCGCACGTAATAGTGGTGACGTCTTCATGCCCTCAAGTTTACAAGATGTCCTACGCTTCTGTTGAGAAGGGATCTACAGCCAACCCTTGTACCAATATGCCTGTTGCATGCCCCATCTGCCTTTCTGATCCCGGCAAGACCTGCAAGTACGTGTGGAGCTACCTCTTTCTTCATCACATGCAGTTTGTCCACCCAACCCAGCAACTCAGCACGGACGACATTGAGCCATTCACCCTGCGCGTGTCTGAGTTTAAGGGGGTCATTGGCAAGGAGCACACGTCTAACAGGCGTGATCAAAAGGTGCAAGAGGCGCAAGATCTATTGCGGGCTGAGGCATCCCTAGTAGATGTGTTGGCATTGTTCTTGAGTAGGGTGGTTAAGAGAGAGGAAGAGGGAGAGGGAGGAAGAGAGGAAGAGAAAGAGGGCGTAGAAGGAGGAGAGGTAGAGGAGGGTCATGAGGATGCGAATGTGGACGAGGATGAGGATGACCCCATGGCCCACTGGTGCCAAACCTGTAGGATAAATAAAGAGGTTGGTCGCCTAGGTGATTGGTTCTAAAAGTATGATCATATGATTCATGTTGGCTGAGGATGAGATTGAGATAGGCCAAGCATTTTACTTTGATATGCCAGGGTATATTAGGGGCCTGGGGGCCCTTAACCCCAGGCCCTACCACTCATGTAACATTGATGGTGATGATGGCACTTCGTCCGTGTGCCCACAAATTGATTGTTTTGTCTGATTTGCTTTTTATTGCTCAACATATGGCGCATGGTTATGGGAGCAGCACCAGTGGATAGGCCTTTTCAAGCTATACAAAATGTACCCTGCTTTGACCTTCTAATTATTATTGTGGGCGGAGATAATGGCCTCCAAGTGGGTTCCGGAGCCGGGGTGTGGGTGGGTGTGTGGTAAACTCAGCCCTCTGTAGGAAAAAAGGGCATGGGGTCTGAGGATTTTATTCTGCCACCCCCTCGATGTAGCATCATGCACATAGGTACAGACGGATCCGAGATCAAACTGCATTTCGGGTTTGCATCCCTTCCCTGTTCGCTCTCCTTTCCGCCTCAAGTTGGTCGGCCCTTGACGGCAGACTTATGCAACGGTAACTCAGAAAACCCTCGAATGGTCGAAATTCTAGAAAATCGGTTGGCGAACGGTTGGTATTCCGCCTGGTAATGGTCAAAAAGTGGTTGGGAATTGGGAACTGGGAAAAGTGGTTGGTAACCCTACTGCGAACTGCCTGCCCGCCAGCCTGTCGCGCCTAACTTATTTTCTGCCTGCCTGCCTGTCTTCGCCTACTACCACTTCAACATACTAACCCTTGGGCCGACTACCGCAGGGGCCCTACGGGCACCCGACCATTTGTTTCCTCTTTTGAACTTGACCAAGTTTGTTTTTCAGGTTTGTGGGGGTGCCTTATAAACCCTCGTGCTTACTGTTATACAATTTGATGGTCGGCAGGCTGTGCTGCTGTCCTGTTTCGGCAGGGATTTACTGAGTTAATGTAACGGGAATCCTCTATCACTTGGGTGGATCCGCCACTAGTACTGTCTCTTCACCAGCATGATTTTATATTTGTAGTCCATCAACAATTCAACATCGCACTTGGTTACATTGTCCCAGCCTTAACTTGAACTTGGTTACATGGCTCCACCCCTTAAGGCTGCTTACTGTCTTCGGCAGTAACATACCGCCATGAATTCAGGTCAAAGCATTATTATCACTATGTATATGAATATATGATCCAATCTCTGCGTGCACTCATTGATAAGCAAAGGCAACTTTTCACGACTTTCCACATCTGGGTTGCACATCAAGTAATGTGAAGGGACAATTGTGTACCCAGGTTGGTGAAATTATGAGAATTACGCCTCCCTGAAACGCAAAGTACCCTTTGCCGCATGAAGCAGCGCTCTGAACAACCCTGGTGCCTACTTTTGCATAAACTAAACCGCCTATGTTTTTGAACCCCCGGTGGCCCTGTTTTGTATAAGGGGTCCCACCTCATGGGTGGAAATCCTTCGAGTAAAAATATTTGCGCGTGAAGACCCATCCTTCGGGTGAAAACAAATTGTTTAGTTGTGAAGGGAAAGGAGGTAGGTCTCAGGGTACTTCATTCAGGAGGCCCTCCAGATCTGCTGCCTGAGACGCAACCAATTGTATAGCCTGCGTCACATGATGCAACGGACCCTTCCTTCCGGTTTACGGACCCTCCCCACGTTGCGTCCTGCACCGCAACAGACCCCTCGACCTAGCGTCTGCGACACAGGACGCAGCGTTCTGAACAACCCTACACTAACCAGCGACACCGAGGATTCACTTCGAATGGCGTTGCCACTCCCACAAAATAGTAGGCACACTTAGGGTGGGAGATACCGCCCCTTGATCAAACAAACATCCAGTCTGTTCCATCTATTACATTACAGTGTCATAGGCAAGCTCACATTATGTCACTATTCCGTATGATGGTAGTATATAATTAGCTTGGTTATTTGTGGGTAGGTAAGTCTCTTTAACCTACCGGTATATGGCTGCCCCATTGACTGTACAATACGTACACACAGCTAAATTAAATTAGAGGACTGTAATATCACTGGAGTTCAGGTCCTCTGTCGAACACTTAACGTTTAAGATGCGGTGACCAATTCATCAGCAGTGGTAGATTCATTTAGCCCCTGCAGTAAATCTAAAAATGTTTCGATTATTCGAGTCCCTTTATCCCAATAAGGTACGCTCTGGACTGTAACATACATACCGGTGCACTGCTCCCGTTTCAATGGATGGTTGACCATCCATTGAAACGACGCTGATGAGGGCTCTGGCGCTGGGTGCGTTATAGCACTCGTTGTCGCTGTCAACCGCCATGGTAGCTATGTCCAGGTCTGGTAGCACCCTGTACTCAACTTCCGAACGACATCCCCCCTTAATACCACTCCCCACCAGGATTTATCATTACTGGTACACAAAGTCTATCACCGGTCGTATTGACTACGCTGTCGCTTTCGTACATCATCCCTCTCCCTATCTCGTGGCTCCCTTTCTCTTTCTCTTTCCCGCTCCCTCCCGCCCTCCCTGTGTCCGTAGCCCCCCTCGTAACCAGCACGCTGCCCCTCGTAGCCAGCACCTTGTCCCTCGTAACCAGCACGCTGCCCCTCATAACGAGCACCTTGCCCCTCGTAACCAGCACGCTGACCCTCGTACCCCTCTAGCCCCCCCTGGTGCTGCCCTCCATAATGACCCCGGTCCCCCTTCTGTCCGTAGGGGTCAACCACTGTGGGCAAGGGGATCATTACACCAGCCTGGACGGCCGAGGCTGTCAACTCCTGGACAATGGTCCTATATAGGTGCTCCCTGCATCCATGGGGTTGGGGTTGGAGTTATTTTCGAATATAGGATTTAATGTGTGTTTATTGACGGCCTTAGGGATGAACCGTGTGCACAGAGAGCAAGCAGTGCGAGGGCCACCTGTGCTGAGCTACATTCAGCTACAAACTCCCACCTGATCTTGGCTGGCATTCTTTGCCACCTGTCCTAAGCTGCATTCAGCCTCATTCAGTTACATTCAGCTACATGCAGCTTCAACGTCTCGCCTGTTCTAACCAGGCATTCTTTGCCACCTGTCCAAAGCTACATTCAGCCGCATTCATTTAAATTCAGCAGCAACCTCTCACCTGTTCTCAGCGGGCATTCTTTGCCACCTGCTATCCTCCTCCAACATATCTTCCACCACCTCAAACTTGGTGAATGCCTCGTTGGGTTCTTGGGGAGGAGGAGGGGGGGGAGGTAGACCACCGGCAATAGGAGGAGCAGCGGGAGCTGCAAGGGAACACATGTGTGCTTGTGTCTTAATGTTTTGTGTGTGTGTGTATGTCTGTGTGTGTGCTTGTGTCTTATTGTGTGTGTGTGTGTGTGTGTATGTCTGTGTGTGTGCTTGTGTCTTAGTGTTTTGTGTGTGTGCGCTTGTGTCATTTTGCTTTGTGTGTGAGTTAGCGCCTCACACAACATAACATACAACAATGGATCCAACACACACACCGAAACACGCAAGGCACATTGCTCAATCAACGAACTCAACACTGACAACACAGATAGCCTTAGACATGAACACAGGCAGCAATAGAAGGAACACACACAAGTACACAACTTACGAGCAGTGGGAACAAGAGGGTGCAGCCTGACTTCCGGCATGTCATCGCTGAAGTAGTTCATCATAGACAATGCACAACAACACATACATCAACATATCCAACCCGCTCACCGAAACATGCAAGGCACATTGCTCACTCACCAAACTCACCAAACTCATCACACCCAACACAGACAGCCTTAGACACGAACACAGGCAGCAATAGATGGAACACACACATTACACAACTCACGGGCAGTGGGAACAAGAGAGCTCAGCCTGACTTCCGGTATGTCATCGCTGAAGTAGTTCATCACAGACAATGCACAACAACACCTACAACAATGGATCCAACACACACTCCGAAACATGCAAGGCACGACAACACCTACAACAACTGATCCAACACACACACCGAAACATGCAAGGCACATTGCTCACTCACCAAACTAAACACACTCATCACACCCAACACAGATAGCCTTAGACATGAACACAGGCAGCAATAGAAGGAAAGCACACAAGTATACAACTTACGAGCAGTGGGAACAAGAGGGTGCAGCCTGACTTCCGGCATGCCATCGCTTAAGTAGTGTATCACAGACAATGCACACCAACTAAGGACCGGCATATCATATGATGTTGACCAAAGGCGAGTATGGTATCATATGATAGCATACAAATCGCATCATATGGAATTGTATATAAATGGTAACTTGAATGGTAGCCTGGTCAGACTGCCGGTATCAAATGACATCATATGAAGGCATGACATCAAATTGCCGTTCCCTACATACATACCCCTGGACTGTAACTTACATACATACACACACATATGCTACCTCCTGGACTATTAACATACATAAATTAACGGCAGGCATTATTGCAAGTCGTGCTGTTGGGGGGGCCAGCTCGTTTGTTTGCACTGGGGCAAACCACCAATGAGGATTGCGTACATAAATCAATACATAAATCAATACACGAATAAATAAATAAATACATACATAAACAGCACGTCCTATTACGAGGTGTGAGGTTGAGGGGGCCAGCCCGTTTGCTTGCACTGGGGCCAACCACCAAATAAAGTACAACTACAGCGTACATAGTAGGTAAGTACTGTCGGATCTCTGCCCTCGTGGTGGTTTTCTAGTTGTGTCTCCTTGGCTCCGCCTCTAACGACCATGGCAGGGAGCTTGTCTGCCGTAAATAAACTACAACAACACCATACATACTCAAATAAGTGCACAACTCATGGGCAGTGGGAACAAGAGAGCGCAGCCTGCCCTCCTACATGTCATTATGCAAGCCATTATTCCCATAGGTAATGATAACGCCTGGTGGGGCGTGGTGTTAAGGGAACCCGTCGTACGCGGGTAGGGAGGGGTCTTCTACCTCAACTGGACAAGCTACCATCGCGGTTGACGACGACCTGCAACGCCAAGAGCGACCGAGGGGGGGATCGAACCCCCGACTCTTCATCCTCCGAGTGATTTGGTCTACCACTAGACCAATGCATGTCACTGAAAGGGGCTGTTCTTACCATACAATGCACACCGAACATGCAAGGCACATTGCTCACTCAGCACATTCATCACACCCAACACAGGCAGCAATAGAATGAACACACACAAGTACACAACTCACTGGCAGTGGGAACAAGAGAGCGCAGTCTGTCCTCCAACATCTCCCTGAACGCCTTCTTTGCTTTGCCGAACAGATCCAGCACATGCTCACGGAACAGGCGCTCTGTGTCGTCGCGCTCGAGGATGGGGTTACTAGCTCGACCCTATATGCCGCATGAGGATGAGAGTGTTAATGATGATGAACCGGTAGTGTTAATGATGATGGTGAGGCTTAGGCATTTGTGGTCATCGACGGGGTAATGGTGATGGTGTTCAGAATGCTCAGGGAACAGGCGCTCTGTGTCGTCGCGCTCAACGATGGGGTTACTAGCTCGACCCTGTATGCCGCATGGTGAGGAAAGTGTTAATGATGATAATAAGGTATGGTTCATGGTAGCAATACTGATGATGGCACGGTATAGTTCATGACAGTGTTGATGATGATGACATGGTAGTGCTCATGGTAGTGTGAAGGATGATGGTGATGCATAGGCATTTGTGGTCATCGTCATGGTCATGGTCATGGTGTTCTGAATGCTCTCACAAAACAGGCGCTCAGTGTCAGCTCGCTAGAGGATAGGGTTACCAGCTCCAGTGTTTTTTATTTCAGATTTCTGTAGTCCAGGTTGAGTAGCTACTTGGACTACTCAACCCTGATTTCAGGATATTTGCGTAGCCATCGCATGGCGGAGCGCAAAGCACGGAGCCTGGGGGGGTCGGGGGGCAGCGTGTCCCGATATCGGGGGGTCCGGGGGGTGTAGCATTCGACGGAATGGCGACGCGTCGTCGAAAAAAGAAACACTGAACAGCTCGACCCTGTATGCCACATCAGGGACCTTTTTTCCAAATCTGGAAGTTTTCTTTCTCTAGCTTCATGGTTTTAGGCTTCCTTCAGGGACAGTGTTATATAGCTTTTATAGCTTTTAAGGACATTAGGGGCTAACAAAAGATTTTTATTTACATCTTAAACGAAAATTTGGGCCAAAACGAGGTCAAAACTAGCGATAGCTGTATGTAGCGGAAAAACAAATCCCTGCATGCTACATGATGGGTGATGATAATGATAGGATATTGTTCATGATGATGATGGTGATGATGATGATGATGATGGTGATGATGATAATGATGATGATGATGTCGATAATGATGATGATGGTGATGATGATGGTAATGATGATGATGATGATGATCAGAATGGTGATGATGATGATGATGATGATGATGATGATGATGATGATGATGATGATATAATGATACGACCCCCCCCCCCCCCCCCTCCCCCCCCCCTACACACACACAACCTCCAACTGCTCCCCACCTCAACACCCCCTACCTCAAGACCCCCTGATGGTCCTTTTGAAGCCTTCCTTTACAGTCCTTCTGCAGTAGGGTCCCTCACTGATTCGCTTAGGAGGGTCTTGAAGGCTATTCCCCCCCTCACCCCCCCTCACCCACACGACCTCCAACTGCACCCCCCCTCCCCCCACCCACTCACCTGCGGGTCCTTCTCAAGTCTTCCTTTACAGTCCTTCCACTCGGCAGTAGGGTCCCTCACTGATTGCTCTGGAGAGTCTCAAAGGCGGGGATCCCCCCCCCCCCCCCCCCCCCCCCACACACACACACAAACACAACTTCCAACTTCCCGACCTCTCCTTACCCACCTGCGGGTCCTTCTCAAGTCTTCCTTTACAGTCCTTCCATTCGGCAGTTGGGTCCCTCACTGACTCGCTCAGGAGAGTCTTGTAGGCAGCAATGGCGTCGGCGGATTGCGCCTTGTGTCTGCGCTCCTCTGCTTCCCTGTTGGCGGCATCGGATCTGCGCACCGATTCTTCTTGCTTGGCACGAGCTTCACTGGCGGCTCGCTCTTGGGACTGTGTGGATGAGTGTAAGTGTGTGTGCGGGTGTGGTGCGTGGTGTGGTGGGATGGGTGTGGTGCGGGTTGGGGGGAGTGGTGCAGGGTGTGGGGGTGGGGGGAGGAAAATCTTGTGCGTTATATGTGTGACTTTGTGCGGATTTGTGTGCTTTTGTGTGTGCTTGTCTTTGTGCCTTGTGTCTGCGCTCCTCTGCCTCCCTGTTGGCAGCATCGGAACTGCGCACCGATACTTCTTGCTTGGCGCGCGCTTCACTGGCGGCTCGCTCTTGGGACTGGGTGTGTGTGGTGTGGTGTGGTGGGTGTGTTGAGTGGTGTGGGGTGGTAGAGGGTGGTGGGGGATGGGGGCATGGAAATCTCTTGTATTATATGTGTTTGTTACATGTGTGTGTTGTGTGTGTTTGTCTTGGAGCCTTGTGTCTGCTCTCCTCTGCTTCCCTATTGGCAGCATCGGACCTGCGCACCGATACTTCTTGCCTGGCGCGCGCTTCACTGGCGGCTCGTTCTTGGGACTGGGTGTGTGAGGTGGGATGGGGTGGGGTGGGGTGTTTGGTGGGTGTTTGGTGGGGGAGTGGTGCGGGGTGGGGGGATGAACAGATTATGTGTTATATGTGTGGCTTTGTTTTTGTGTCTGTGAGTGCTTGTCTTTGTGCCTTATGTCTGCGCTCCTCTTCCTCCCAGTTGGCACTTCACTGGCGGCTCGCGCTTAGGACTGTGAGGATGAGTGTGTGTTTGTGTACGTGTTGGGGTTGGGGGTTGGGGTCATGTATGTTAACGTAATGTGTGTGTGTGTGAGAGTTTTGCGTGCGTGTGTGTGTGTGTAAATACACACATACACAAAACACACATGTACACACACATATATCTTGCCCTAGATGTGGTATATCAACTGGATATCAGCAACGCATTCTCTGAACACACATGATGCATGGTAACAACAATACATACACACATCACACACATATTATTCAAGGTGTGGGACCTCACCTGGAGATCATCCACATATACACAACACACATAAGATGCACTACAGCAACACACACACAGATTACTGAAGGTGTGGTATCTCAACTGGAGGTCAGCCACATATTCTTTGAACACACACACAGTGCACTGCAACAACACCCCCCCACACGCCCACACACCCAAATACACACATATTACGCAAGGTGTGGCATCTTCCCTGGAGATCATCCACATATTCTCTGAACACACAGAAGGTGCAATACAGCAACACTCACACACACACACACACACACACACACACACACACACACACATATTACTCAAGGTGCAGCATATCACCTGGTCAGCCACATATTCTCTGAACACACAGAAGGTTCAATACAGCAACACTCACACACCCACACACCCACATATTACTCAAGGTGCGGCATATCACCTGTAGGTCAGCCTCATATTCTCTGAACACACACACGATGCACTCCAACAACACCCACACACACATACACACATATTACCCAAGGTGTAGTTTCTCACCTCGAGGTCAGCCACATATTCTCTGGACACACAGAAGGTGCACCCCAACAACACCCACCCACACATATTACTCCAGGTGCGGCATATCACCTGTAGGTCAGCCTCATATTCTCTGAACACACACACGATGCACCCCAACAACACCCACACCCACATACACACATATTACCCAAGGTGTGGTTTCTCACCTGGAGGTCAGCCACATAATCTCTGAACACAGACTCCCCAAGTTCCTTGCCAACAGCTCTGAAGCGAATATCCATTGACAGGTCATCGCATGTAGCCGTCCACCTGCATGTGTGTGGTCGTGTTATTTAGTACATCATGTTGTATAATATAATATAATATAATGTAATATAATATAATGTAATATAATATATCTCATAATATAACGTAACATAACACGATAAAATATAATGTAATTATATTGTTGTGTTTTCCTTTGCTTTACTATGCTAGGTATGTTTTATTCCTGGCCAGGGCATCACGTGTGGTGGTCCACCTGCATGCGTGTGGTCGTGGTGTTAAGTATACTATACTATACTATACTATACTATACTATACTATACTATACTATACTATACTATACCATATTATTTCATATTATATTATTACATTGTTGTGTTTTGTTTTGCTTTAATATGCTTGGTATGCTGCTATCTGTGGCCAGGTCATCACATGTGGCCGTCCACATGCATGAGTGTGGTTGAGGTGTTAACTATATAATATAATATAATATAATACAATATAATTGTCAGGATAATTGTCTTGTTTTCCTTTGCTTTACTATGCTTGGTATTTTGTTATCCAAGGCCAAGTCATCCCAGGCTGCCAACCACCTGCATGAAGGAGGTCGTTGTGTAAGTGAGAGCGTGGCCGTGTTGTCAAGTATTGTTGTAATGCTGTTATCCATGGCCAGGTCATCACGTGTGGCCGTCGACCTGAATGTGTGTGGTCGTGTTGTTTAGTACATTATATTGTACTGTATTGTATTGTATAGTACAATATAATATAATCGAGTATCATATCATATCATATAATATACGTATACTATACCTGAATATAATATAATATACGTATACTGTTGAGCTTTGCTTTGCTTTCATATGCTGGGTATGCTGCTATCGGTGGCCAGGTCATCACGTGTGGTGGCCCACCTGCATGAGTGTGGTCGTGGTGTTCAGTATACTATACTATACTTAACTATATTATATCATATTATATTACTATATTGTTGTGTTTTGCTTTGCTTTACTATGCTAGGTATGTTTGTATCCATGGCCAGGTCATCACATTTAACCATCCACCTGCATGAGTGTGGTCGTGTTGTTAAGTTTATTATATTGTATTACATTGTATAGTAATAATAATAATAATAATAGTAATAATAACAATAATAATAATAATAATAATAATTCCGTGATGGACGCCCCTCTCCTCGAACAGGGAGCGGAAAGCCTCAAACACCCACAGATATTCTTCCCCCCCACACACCTACCCACCCACCGACAAAAAAAAGCGAACCCACCTAGTTCCATGATGGACGCCCCTCTCCTCTAACAGGGAGCGAAAAGCCTCACGCGCTGAAGCCACCTGGGCTTGCTTGGCAGAAGACGCAGCCTTCTGGGCTGAACCAAAGCGTTCCTCAAAAACCTGTTTTCGCAGCTCCGGACTTGCATCCTACAGCAGCACAGATGATAATATATTATATTATATCGATTGAGTTATATACTATTTTTAATGATAGTACATTAGTTTGCGGTGGGCTAATACTACCGGTAATACTTCTATATAATACATGGTTATATATTTATGATACATTATAATGCTGTTTAATTGCTGACCCAAAGCGTTCCTCGAAAATTTGCTTTCGCAGCTCCGGACTTGCATCCTACAGCAGCATAGAGGACGATATGATATGATACGATATGATATGATATTGATTTATATAATTACTATCTTTAATGATCGTATATTAGTTTGAGATGCGCTATTTTTCATACTAATAATCATGTATGATTATATATTATCATTATATTCTATTGATTTATGTTTATTGATTTATATATTATGCTTATTGGGAGAACATTTGTTAGCGGTGTGCTCATTCTAATACTAATACTAATATATAATATTTGCTTATATATTCGTCATACATTATTATTCTGTTTAATTTCTGACCCCAAAAGTTCCTCAAAAATCTACTTTCACAGCTCCAGACTTGCATCCTACAGCAGCAAAGATGATGATATGATATGATATGATATGACATGATATGACATGATATGATATGATATGATATGATATGATATTATGTTCTATTCTATTCTATTCTATTGATTGATTTATATACTATGTTGACTGATATCCCGGTTCGGTGAAAAGTTCAATGGTTGGTCATTTCAAATCAACATTTCGCATGTTAAGCCCATTACATACTATTAGGGAATAGCAACATGATGTGATATGATATCATACGATGCCGGCATTCTGCCTAGGCCAAAGTTACCATTTATATACAATATCATATGATGCAATTTGTGTGCTGGCATATGATAGCATACTCGCCTTTGGTCACTGAAGCGATAGGGCTTTTTTTCAAATCTGGAAGTGGGTTTTTTCTGGCTGACTGGTTTTAGGCTGTGGTGACTGTGATGACCCATGACATCTTCAATTTAAACGCTGTCTGCATTTCAAAGGTTTTATATGTAAATATCTTCCATATGACTACTGTTCTATTGAGCTGCTGGAAGCCCAAAGAGTTCCTCAAACATACGCATCGCACTGCTCCTACCCCCCCCCCCCCCCCCCCCCCCCCCCATACCATGTCTCCCATTCCCCTCCCTGAGCCCCAACCCACCCACCCCTACCCACCCACACAGACAACATTGCCTCCACCACCTTCACATCTCAACCACCACTGCCACTACCACTCTTCTCCCCCCCCCCCCCCCCCCCCCCCCCCCCCTCCCCCGCACACCACGCCTCCTTTCCCTCCACCACCTTCACATACCAAACACCACTGCCACCACCACTCTTTTTCCCTCCTGCCCCCCCCCCCCCCCCACCCCTCCCCCGCACACCACGCCTCCTTTCCCTCCACCACCTTCACATACCAAACACCACTGCCACCACCACTCTTTTTCCCTCCTGCCCCCCCCCCCCCCACGCCTCCTTTCCCTCCACCACCTTCACATCTCAACCACCACTGCCACTACCACCACCACTCATCTTCCCTCCCGTCCCCTCCCCCCCACACACCAAGCCTCCTTTCCCCTCCCACATACCATACCCCACACACACACCTTCCAGCGCTCATCATTACCCCAGTACTGCTCCAGTCTCTGCATGGTTAGTGACAACATCGCCTCAACCACCTTCCCATCTCCACCACCACGATCGCCACGACCTCGTCCACTCTTCTTGCCCGCTGCTGCCGCAGCCGCTGCAATAATTGCAGCTGCTGACACCTCCCCGTCATCATCCTCCCCATCCTCGACCTCTTTGGATGATCTGCCTGCAGTGGGGGAAGAGGGTGAGGTGGTTTCAGTATATTTATACCCTTGGTGTAGTGGGGAGGGTTGGTTTAGTTTTTTTTTGTCTGGTTTGTTTTTGTCTGGTCTGGTCTGGTTATGTTTGCTATAATTTGGTATGGTTTGTTTTGTTTTAGTTGGTTTGGGTTAGACCGTTACAATACTCGCAGCAGCTGACACCTTGCCATCCTCCTCCTCCCCATCCTCAACCTCTTAGGATGATCCACCTGCAGTGGGGGGAGAGGGTGAGGTGGTTTCAGTGTATTCATGTACAAGGCAACCAAATAATACATATAATGTATGATATATAAACACACACACACACACATATATATATATATATATATATATATATATATATATATATATATATATATATATATATATGATGCTATACAAACTACGCGCCCCACCCCCTTCCCACCCACCGATACCACTACCACCACATAAGATGATGCTCTATACCCACCTGCATCTTTCTCAGCCACAAGCCGTGTCCCCCCCCCCCCCCCCCCCCCCCCCCCCCCACCACCACCACCACATAAGACGCTGCTCTACGCCCACTTCCATCTTTCTCAGCCACAAGCCGTGTCTCGCACTCCTCCACCTCCTCCACCAAACTTCCCAGCCCAAATAATAATATACTATACACAATTATATACATATATAAATTGCATATGACATGCTGCTCTACACCCACCTGCATCTTTCTCAGCCACAAGCTGTGTCTCCCGCCGCCATTCCTTCCACCCCCACCCCACCACATAATATACTGCTCTACACACACCTGCATCTTTCTCAGCCACCAGCCGTGCCTCCCGCCGCCCCCCCCCCCCCCCCCCACACACAGCCCACCCCCACCAGATGATGCTCTACATCCACCTGCATCTTTCTCAGCCACGAGCCGTGGCTCTAACTCCTCCGCCTCCTCCATACAGCTTCTCAGCCCAAATTATAATACACTGTACACAATTGCATACATATATAAATTGCATACAACATACTGCTCTACACCCACCTGCATCTTTCTCAGCCACAAGCCGTGTCTCAAGCTCCTCCGCCTCCTCCATCAAATTTCTCAGTCCACTTATCTCTCTCTTCCCCCGCTCCTCCTTCAGCTTTTTCTGCACATCCGAATTCAATTGCATGTATGTTACAGACAATTGTGTGTATGATACAGACAGTTGTATGAATGCTACAGCCAATTGTATGTATGCTACATGCAAGCGTATGTATGCTACAGCCAATTGTATGAATGTAACAGCCAATTGTATGAATGCTACAGACAATTATATGTATGCTACATGCAAGTGTATGTATGCTACAGACAATTGTATGAATGTAACAGCCAATTGTATGAATGCTACAGACAATTGTATGTATGCTACATGCAAGTGTATGTATGCTACAGCCAATTGTATGAATGTAACAGCCAATTGTATGAATGCTACAGACAATTGTATGTATGCTACACGCAAGTGTATGTATGCTACAGACAATTGTATGAATGTAACAGCCAATTGTATGAATGCTACAGACAATTGTATGTATGCTACATGCAAGTGTATGTATGCTACAGCCAATTGTATGAATGTAACAGCCAATTGTATGAATGCTACAGACAATTGTATGTATGCTACATGCAAGTGTATGTATGCTACAGACAATTTTATGAATGTAACAGCCAATTGTATTAATATTACGTACACGTTTGTGCATGTTACAGTACAGGGGGTAGCCAATCAGGCCCAATGGACTTGCCCAACCTCAAATAATAAACATATAATTATGGCTACCGCCTCCTCCATACACGTAATCAGTCCACTCATCACTGTCTTCTCTCGCTCCTCCTTCAGCTTTTCTGCACATCTTATTTCAATTGTATGTATGCTACAGACAATTTTATGTGTGCCAGGGGGGGTGGGGGCAGGAAATAAGCTGCCATACCTTAATTTCATTTAATATAGAGCTTATCCTCAGGATCTGATAACATTTTTGTACCCCAAATAAAGTTGAACAGGAAGTTGGAGGTCCCTACAGTTTTTTGGCGGATCCCCCTCTTCAAGGGGGCGGGAGCCCCCATGTTTACCCATTTGTCCGTTTGTTCGACCGAAAAACTTGAAGCCCGACACGTCAGCCAACGGTCGCGTAACTAACTCGCTCCGGTCAGCTCCTTTCGTTCCGTTGCCAACACCCTCGCTTGCGACGCTGCATAGGACTTGCTACCCAAATATTAACTTCACGATAAATCACGTTTGGGCAACCTAACGAGAGATGTAAGAGCATAGATGGACAGGGCAAGAAAAGATCTTTCGAATGACTCCTATTTTAGGTGGAAGAGGGGTGGGGTGGGGGTGGTGTGTGTGGGGGGGGACAACTTGTTTCAACTTTATTTGTCCCCTCCTTTTGTATGAAACTTCCACAATTCCACATCCCATCTGAATCGGACACCATACCGAACATGCGGTCCAAAATCTGTCTTCTTGCCCCCCACCCCACCCCACCCACCCACCCCCACCCCCCTGATGTGTGCTACAGACAATTTTATGCTTGTTACAGTCCAGTGAGTGGGTTTAGGGTTTAGGCCAACCACAAATAATCATACGACAACTCTGGCCAACACCTCCTCCGTACAATGCCTCAGCCCGCTCATCACTGTCTTCTTTCTTTCTCCAGCTTTTTCTGCACTCCCAAATTCACTTGAATTTAGGTGGCATATATGTTGTTACAGTCCAGGGGTAAACCAAATAGGCTAAAGGGACGGCCTAACCATGATATCAGAAGGGGCTAAACACACACACACTCCACGTGCATCACCCACAGCAACATTGCAGCAGAAATCATTGAAAGCATTTTGACGCTCATTATGATAATGATTCTATGATTCTACTTACCCCACCCCCCCCCCCCCCCCCCCCCCCCCCCACACACACACACCACCACCACCACACTCACACACACCACTACACAAACAATACACCCCACATGTATCACTCACTTGCTCTACAGCAACATTGCGGCAGAAATCTTTGGAAGCATTTTGTCGCTCCTTATGAGTAGTGAGCAGCTTGTTGTGAGGATCACCCTCAAATTTGACCCCCACACACACACACACTCACACACACACACCACTACACTAACACACACACAACATGCATCACTCACCTGCTCTACAGCCACATTACGGCAGAAATCGTTGAAAGCATTTTGTCGCTCCTTATGAGTAGTGAGCAGCTTGTAGCGAGGGTCAGGCTCCAGTTTGGGAAGCTCACGCTCCCAGCGAGAGAAGGGATGAACCTGAAATGAGGGTAGTGGGTGGCTTGGTGGGTGGGTGTACCTGGATGTTAGGGTGGGAAATAGGCAGGTAGGTATTGCCGGTGGGTGTCGGTATTGTTGGTGGGTAGGTGGGTGTGCCTGGATGTTAGGGTGGGAAATAGGTAGGTAGGTAGGTTTTGTCGGTGGGTGTCGGTGCTGTTGGTGGGTAGGTGGGTGTGCCTGGATGTTAGGGTGGGAAATAGGTAGGAAGGTAGGTATTGTCGGTGGGTGTCGGTGCTGTTGGTGGGTAGGTGGGTGTGCCTGGATGTTAGGGTGGGCGATGGGTAGGTAGGTAGGTAATGTCGGTGGGTGTCGGTATTGTTGGTGGGTAGGTGGGTGTGCCTGGATGTTAGGGTGGGCGATGGGTAGGTAGGTAGGTAGGTATTGTCGGTGGGTGTCGGTGCTGTTGGTGGGTAGGTGGGTGTGCCTGGATGTTAGGGTGGGCGATGGGTAGGTAGGTAGGTAATGTCGGTGGGTGTCGGTATTGTTGGTGGGTAGGTGGGTGTGCCTGGATGTTAGGGTGGGAAATAGGTAGGTAGGTAGGTATTGCCGGTGGGTGTCGGTATTGTTGGTGGGTAGGTGGGTGCGCCTGGATGTTAGGGTGGGAAATAGGTAGGTAGGTAGGTATTGTCGGTGGGTGTCGGTGTTGTTGGTGGGTAGGTGGGTGTGCCTGGATGTTAGGGTGGGCGATGGGTAGGTAGGTAGGTAATGTCGGTGGGTGTCGGTATTGTTGGTGGGTAGGTGGGTGTGCCTGGATTTTAGGGTGGGAAATAGGTAGGTAGGTAGGTATTGTCGGTGGGTGTCGGTGTTGTTGGTGGGTAGGTGGGTGTGCCTGGATGTTAGGGTGGGAAATAGGTAGGTAGGTAGGTATTGTCGGTGGGTGTCGGTGTTGTTGGTGGGTAGGTGGGTGTGCCTGGATTTTAGGGTGGGAGATGGGGATGTAGGTATTGTTGGTGGTTAGGTGGGTGTCGGTATTGTTGGTGGGTAGGTGGGTGTGCCTGGGTGTGAGGTCGTGCGATGGTGGTGGGTGTGGGGTGGGTAGGTAGTGTTGGTACTTGTGAGTAGTGAGCAGCTTGTAGCATCTAGCATACTTGGGAAGCTCACACTTAAAGGGAGAGAAGGGATGAGCTTGATAGAGCGGGGCAGGTGGGTGGGCAGGTGGCTGGGTTGATGACGTTTCTTTCATTTTTGTATTTGTGTTCATACTGTTCTTCCTTGTGTGTGAGTGGGATGAACCTGATAGGGCGGGGGCAGGTGGGTGGGCGGGTTGATGATTATTTTTGTGGGAAGTGAGCAGCTTGTAGCAGCTAGTAACCTTGGGAAGCTCACACTCCCAGGGAGAGAAGGGATGAACCTAATTGGGCAGGTGGGTGGGCAGGTGGGTGGGTTGATGACGTTTTTGCATTTTTGTATCAGTGTCCTGAGTATTGTTTGTGTGTGTGGGATGGACATGACAGGGCAGGGCTGGTGGGTTGATGACGTTTCTTTCATTTTTGTATTTGTGTACATACTTTTTTTTTTTTGTGTGGGTTGGATGAACCTGATAGGGCGGGGGCAGGTGGGTGGGCAGGTGGGTGGGCAGGTGGGTGGGCAGGTTGATGATTATTTGTGTGGGTGGGATGAACCTGATAGGGCGGGGGCAGGTGGGTGGGCAGGTTGATGATTATTTGTGTGAGTGGGATGAACCTGATAGGGCGGGGGCAGGTGGGTGGGCAGGTGGGTGGGCAGGTGGGTGGGCAGGTTGATGATTATTTGCGTGAGTGGGATGAACCTGATAGGGCGGGGGCAGGTGGGTGGGCAGGTTGATGATTATTTGCTTGAGTAGTGACCTTGCTTTCTATTGCGCGAACAACAGTGGCTTGACAGAATTTGAAAAAAAACGATGCAGATTTCGCATGTTATCAAGCCCGCAGCGTAGGAACAGACTGGCCAGCTGGCATGCAACGAAGAGGGTTGAAGAGGTTTACGAAGAGCCTGGTTTCACTTTTCTTATTTCTTCAAGTTGTCATCATAACTGTCAAACATAAAAACGATTGGCTCTACAGAAAACACAGATAAGGCAGAAAATACAGAAAAGGCAGAAATACAGAATAAGCAGAAAATACAGAACAAGCAGAAAATACAGAACAAGCATAAATACAGAACAAGCAGAAAATACGGAAAAGGCATAAATACAGAACAAGCATAAAATACGGAAAAGGCAGAAATATAGAACAAGCATAAAATACTGAAAAGGCAGAAAATACAGAACAGACCCTGAACAGACAGAAAATACAGAAAAGCAGAAAATACAAAAAAGGCAGAAAATACAGAAAAGCAGAAAATACAGAAAATAAAAAAAGGCAGAAAATACAGAAAAGCAGAAAATGTGGAAAAGGCAGAAAATACAGAAATGTACCCTCCACTCACGCCCTTATCCATAAGAAGCTCTTTGAAGCGACGAACGCACTCCTCCTTACTCAGCTGTCCTGCTCCTCTCTCACCCGCACCACCTCTCCCGCCCGGGCCCCCCCGGCCTGTCCAGCCGCCGGGGCGGGGGGCGGAGCCCCCCCCTCCGCCCCCCCCTGCCCCCCACCCCTGCATCCTCCTTTGCTCGTCTATTTGCTGCCGCATCACTGCCTGCTTGGCTGCCAGCTCAGCACGGGCAGCGTCCTCCACCTTCTGTCTATCTTCTTTCTCCTTTGCTTTAGCTTCCGCCACGTCATCCGGCATCGTCCAAGAGGTATCCTGAAAAAAGTGGCAACAGTATGTAGTGGATCATTAAGGAAGTACAAGGAATATATGTACATATACATGGATTTCAAAACACAAAATATGGTGGCAGCAGCATGTAGTGGATCATTAAGGAAGTACATGGAATGTATGTACAAATACGTGGACTTTAAAACACCTAATATGGTGGCAACAGCAAGTAGTGGATCATTAAGGAAGTACAAGGAATATGTGTACAAATACATGTATATATACATATACCAGGACTTACAAACGTATACATCCAATATTTACCCTCCCCCCCCACCACCACCCACCTTCCACCCACCCACCCACCCACCCATCATCACCACACACACCACACAAACACACACACAAGTGTGTATATATGTACATATAAACACACTGATGTATAGCATATATAGGCAAAATATAGAGATGCATAACACCTCCACCCCCACACGCCACCCTGCAATCGCTGCACTCGACTTCACTCCAAGTGGTTTCTTCCACAGGTCCAGATACCCCCCCCCCCCCCCCCCCCCCCCGACCCCCCCAGACACCTAAGCCCCTAACACCCAAACACATGCCACCTACCTCAGTCCGGTCATTCTAGCAGGACAGTCTGCCATCGCTGCACTTGACCTCACTCCACCGTGTTCCATTCACAGGTTCAGATACCAGACCCCCCCACCCCCGACACCCCCAGACACCTTAGCCCCCAACACCCAAACACACGTCACCCACCTCAGTCCGGTCATTATAGCAGTACAGTCTACCATCGCTACACACAACCTAACCCCAGGCTCTTACAATCACAGTTTCAGATACCAGACCCCCCCCCCCCCCCCCCCCACCCCACACACACACACACCCGACAGCCAAACACACGCCACCTACATCAGTCTGGTCATTATAGTAGTACAGTCTACCATCGCTGCACTTGACCTCACTCCATGGTGTTCCATCCACTGGTGTGGAGGCCACATGACCCCCCCCCCCCCCCCCCCACCCCCACCCCCCCCCCACCCCCTCCCCCCCACACACACACACACACCCGACAGCCGAACACCCGCCACTACCTCAGTCTGGTCATTATAGTAGTACAGTCTACCCATCGCTGCACTTGACCTCACTCCACGGTGTTCCATCCACTGGTGTGGAAGCTACGGGGACAGGTCCCCCCCCCCCCCCCCCCCCCCCCCACACACACACACACAAACACACACACACACACACCCGACAGCCAAACACACGCCACCTACCTCAGTCTGGTCATTATAGTAGTACAGTCTACCATCGCTGCACTTGACCCTCACTCCACGGGTGTTCCATCCACTGGTGTGGAAGCTACGGCACAGTCCCCCCCCCCCCCCCCCCCCCCCCCCACACACACACACACACACACACACAAAAACACACACACACCCGACAGCCAAACATACGCCACCTACCTCATTCTGGTCATTATAGTAGTACAGTCTAACCATCAACTGCAACTTGACCTCACTCCCACGGTGTTCGCATCGCACTGGTGTGGAAGCTACGGGCACATGTCCCCCCCCCCCCCCCCCCCCCCCCTACACACACAACATCACCCGACATCAAAACACAGACTCCACCTACCTCATCTGGTCATTTAGTAGTAGCAGTCTACCTCGCTGCACTTGACCCCTCCATCGGTCTTTCCATCCACTGGTGTGGAAGCTACGGGCACAGTCCCCCCCCCCCCCCGCCCCGCCCCCCTCCCCCACACACCCACACACCCACAACGAACCCCCCGCCAAAAACCCACGCCCCCGAGAATACTCAGTCTGGTCATATAGTAGTACAGTCACCATCGCTGCACTTGACCCACCCACATCCACGGTGTTTCCATCCAATCCACTGGTGTGGAAGTCTGACGGTCACAGTCCCCCCCCCCCCCCCCCCCCCCACACACACACACACACCTGCACATCCAAACACACGCCACCTACCTCATTCTGGTCATTATATAATAACATCTACCATCGCTGCACTTGACCTCAACTCACGGTGTTCCATCCACTGGTGGTGGAATGCTACGGGCACATTTCCACCCCCC
The DNA here is from genome assembly GCA_013435795.1 of Chlamydomonas sp. ICE-L. Taxonomy (NCBI): domain Eukaryota; kingdom Viridiplantae; phylum Chlorophyta; class Chlorophyceae; order Chlamydomonadales; family Chlamydomonadaceae; genus Chlamydomonas; species Chlamydomonas sp. ICE-L. The sequence goes on from JACBWV010000506.1 coordinate 4,372,990, forward strand.
CCCCCCCCCCCCCCTCACACACACATCACCCGACCGCCAAACACACGCCACCACTTACCCCCACCTACCGCGGTCTGGTGTCATTATAGTAAGTACAGTTCTATACCATTGCTGCACTTTTGACCTCACTCCATAGGTGTTCCGATCCACTGTGTGGAGTCCACATCCCCCTAACCCCCCCTCCCCCCCCCCACCCCCACCCCCCCCCCCCCCCTCCCCACCCCCACACACCCACCCCCGAAGCCGACACACGCCCCATCCCCCTCATTCTTTCATTATAGTATTACAGTCTACCATCACTGCACTTTCCCTCACTCCGCTGTGTGCCATCCACGGTGTGGAAGCTACGGGCACACAGTCCCCCCCCCCCCCCCCCCCCCCCCCCCCCCCCCCCCCCCCCTCACACCCAACCCGACAGTCAAAAAACACACTACGCCACCTACCTCGGTCTGGCATTATAGTAGTACAGTCTACCATCGCTGGCACTTGAACCTCTCCTCCACGGTGTTTCATCCAAAAACACTGGGGGGTTGTGGAAGCTACGGCACAGTCCCCCCCCCCCCCCCCCCCCCCCCCCCCCCCCCCACACACACACACACACACACAACCCGACAGCAAACACAACGACGGCCCACCTACCTCAGTCTGGTCTTTATTATAGTAAACCGTCTACCATCGCTGCACTTGACCTCACCTCCCACGGTGTCCATCCACTGGTGGGTGGAAGCTACGGGCACAGTCCCCACCCCCCCCCACCCCCCCACCCACCCACACACACACACACACACACACATTCACAACCCGACAGGCAAACACACGCCACCTACCTCAGTCTGGTCATTATAGTAGTACAGTCTACCTCGCTTTGCTTGACTCACTCCACGGTGTTCGCATCCACTGGTGTGGAGCTACGGGCACATCCCCCCCCCCCCCCCCCCCACCCCCCCCTACACAACACACCCGACAGTCAAACACAACGCCACCTACCCTACCTCAGTCTTGGTCATTTTATAGTAGTCAGTCTACCATCCTTCACCTTTGACCCTTCACTGCACTCCAACGGTGTTCCATCCACTGGTGTGGAAGCCTACGGGCACAGTCCCCCCCCCCCCCCCTCCCCCCCCCCCCCCCCTCCCCCCTCCCCCCCCCCCCCCCCCCCCCCCCCCCCCCCCGCCCCCCCCCACACACACACCCCCGACAGCCCAACACGCGCCACCTCCCCAGCCGTCTTGTCATTACTAGTAGTACAGTCTCTACCATCGGCTGCACTTGACCAACTCAACGTGTTTCCATTCCATCACTGGAGTGGAAGCTAGGCTACTTGCACAGTCCCCCCCCCGTTCCCCCCCCACCCCCCCCCCCCCCCCCCCCCCCCCCCCCCCCCCCCCCCCCCCCCACACACCCCACACCCACACCACACACCCAACAAGCCAAACACACAACCTCCACCCCCTACCCTCAGTCTGGTCATATAGTAGTACAGTCTACATCGACTGCACTTGACCTCACTCCACCTGTGTTCCATCCCACTGGTGTGTAATCACGGGCACAGCCCTCCCCCCCCCCCCCCCCCCCCCCACACACACACCCACACACCCCTACAGCCAAACACCAACGCCACCTACCTCATTCTGTCCATTAAGTAGTACAGTCTACCGCTCTGCACTTGAACGCTCACTCCACGGTGTTTTCATCCACTGGTGTGAAGCTACGGGCACAGTCCCCCCCCCCCCCCACCCACCCCCCAACACACACACTCACCCCCACAGCCCAAACACACGCCACCGTTACCTCAGTCAGGTCATTATAGTATAACAGTCTAACCATCGCTGGTCAACTTGGACCTCCACCTCCACGGTGTTCCATCCACTGGAGTGTGAAAAGCTACGGGCACAGTCCCTTCCCCCCCCCCCCCCCCCCACCCCCCTCCCCCCCCCCCCCCCCCCCCCCCCCCCCCCCCAACTCCCCCCCCCCCCCCCCCTCCCCCCCCCCCCCCCGCCCCCCCCCGCCCCCCCATACACCACACACACACACACCCGACAGCCAAACACACGCCACCTACCTCAGTCTGGTCATTATAGTAGTACAGTCTACCATCGCTGCACTTGACCTCACTCCACGGTGTTCCATCCACTGGTGTGGAAGCTACGGGCACAGTCCCCCCCCCCCCCCCCCCCCCCCCCCCCCCCCCCCCCCCCCCCCCCCCCCCCCCCCGACCCCCCCCCCCCACACACACCCCCACCCGCCAGCCAAACACATCACGCCACCCCTACCCAGCTGGTCATTATAGTAGTACAGTCTACCATCGCTGCACTGACCTCACTCCACGTTGTTTTCCACATCCACTGGTGTGGAAGCTACGGGCACCGTCCCACCCCCCACCCACCCACCCACCCACTCCACACACACACACACTGCAACCCTACAGCCAAACACACGCCACCTCCTCAGTCTGGTCATTAAGTATACAAGCTACCATCGCTGCACTTG